>OY740795.1:18325797-18880797 GCA_963514005.1 Raja brachyura
TTCCCCTCCCTTCTCCCCATAACCCCTGTCACTGTTACCAATCAAGGACCTATCAACCTCCACACTATAGATGCCCAATGACATGGCCTCCACAGGCGCCTGTGGCAAATAATTCACCACCTCTGGCTAAATAAATTCTTGCTCATCTCTTTTCTAAAGGAATGTCCCATTATTTTGAGGCTGTGCCCTCTGGTCCAAGACGCTCCCAGTAGAATTACGCAAACACGCACTTACATAAACAATTCTAGCAGTTTGTGATACTGATTGTAGTGGAAACATTCTCTCCGCATCCACTCTCTCGCTCACCTCACCCCAGCTCAGCCGCGTAAAGGTCGAGGAACGTCAGCGATAGGTAGTCAAGGGAATGCTGGTGGGAGCCTGCACAGTGGGGTGTCGAGCAGTACTCCCTACACCGCTGTTTGTGTTTTACGTATATAAATATATATATATATATCAATTATTTTTCTCTCTCTCTCTCTCTCTCTCTTTTTTTATATATATATATATATATATATATATATATATATGTATGTGTATATATGTATATAATATAAATTATGTACATATATTAATATGTATAATATAAAAAATACATATACACACACACACACACACACACACACACAAATTAGACCAAGTGGGACCCGTTGGGTCCCGTCCCCCAATGCGGGGCGGGGGGCTTGGCGTCGGCCCTCACCCAGGAGACAGGCGCCCCCGGAGTCAATCGACTCCCGCAAGGAAAATTATGGGATTTATGGAGGCAATCAATCGTCCACATGGGGGGCGGGAGGGGTGGGATTTGCGAATGGGCATCTTGGCCAGGCCCAGGAGCAAATTGACAGGGAGATCCCCTCACCCCCCCCCCCCCCCCCGATCGGCCCTACCCACTCCCTGCCTTGTGTCAAAACACCAGGATCGTGGGACTAAAATGCAACCAGAACTTGAGGAGCAGCGCCTTCAGATATTCTCTCTCACTCTCTCCCTCTGTGGCAGCTTTGGCCAGGTCCTCTCACAGATGATCTGAGGCCCAGGCCAATTTCAATTTTAGAGGCCCCCAAACCAAGATCAAGCAGAGGCCCCTCAATTTTATAAGCCCCCAAATCAAGATCCCTTTGAAGCAGACAAGCAGTGAGGCTCATGTGGCAGGGCCTGCCTTTGGCAACCTCTCCTTCAGCGGCAACGTCCCATTGTGATGTCATTGTGGCAGTGGGCAGCTTGACAGCCAATTCTGATTGGTGCACTGTGAGTGGCATTGTGACATCATCATTTGAAGCTGCTGGAAAAGGCTCTCTGTGAGAAGCGGTTTTTTGACTTTTTAAAAAACTTTAATCGTGAATAACTTTTGAAATCGAGCATGAAATCTGAAGTGAACCTGATGAGGTCGTGGAGGGGGAAAATGTGAGTAAGAATATGTAAAAAAATTAGCATTAGCACATAGCGTTTTAGGGAAGATAGAGTGAAGACAGACAGACGCACACACACGCACACACGCACGCGATCAGGCTTTTAAAGGTATAGATATATATATATATCTATACCTATAAAAGTCTATACCTATAAAAGTATATATCTATATATGTGTGCATGTGCATGTGTGTTCACTGTCCTGTTTAATTGCTGATTGTATGCTAACAATGAACCATGCTACATTTCCTTGAGCATCGTCTGCTTTGATCGATCGTTTTCACACATTATCCTTCCACGTATCTCTAGTCTCCCTCTCCCCTGATATCAGATATAATGGTTAGGAAGGAATTTCAGATGTTGGTTAAGACTGAAGATGCTGGAGTAAGTCATCGGGACAGGCAGCATCTCTGGAGAGAAGGAATGGGTAACGTTTCAGGTCGAGACCCTTCTTCAGACTGAGAGTCAGTGGAGCATTATATAAAATGTAACCTCTCTGTTTATTGTGGGTTTAACAGAGCACTATGTTTACATATCTGTAAGTAAGAATTTTAATGTTCTGTTTCGGAACATGTGACGATAAAATACTCTTGATTCTTAACTGACTTTTCTCTTGGTCTCTCCACATCCCCTCTTAAACCCCGACTCTGCCTCTTGCTCCCTGTTCCCCTCTCTCACCACCCCCCCCCGCCCCTCCCCATCCCCAGCTCTGTGTTATTCTGGAGCCGATGCAGGAACTCATGTCCCGGCACAAAACCTACAGCCTCAGCCCGCGGGATTGTCTCAAGACCTGCCTCTTCCAGAAATGGCAACGGATGGTTGCCCCCCCAGGTACGTGTGTGTTTCCCCTCCTCCCCCCCCCCCATCGGCGTTCCCTCAGTACCGCCCCTCCCTTTTAAAAGGATGGGCAGGTACATGGACTGTAACGGTTTACAGAGATGCGGGCAAAACGCAGGCAGGTGGGACCAGCGTAGATGGGGCATGCAGGCAGGTGGACGGGTTATCTGGATCAGCATGAGCGAGTTGGGCCGAAGGGCCTGTGTGACCGTGTACAAGATCATGAGAGGAATTGATCGGGTAAAGGCAGAGTCTCTTGCCCAGAGTTGGGGAATGAAGAACCAGAGGACATAGGTTTAAGGTGAGACGGGAAATATTTAATAGGAAGCTGAGAGGCAACATGGTTATGTGGAATGAGCTGCCGGAGGAGGTAGCTGAGGCGGGTACTACCCCAACATTTAAGAAACATCTGGACTGATACATGGATGAAACGGGGTTAGATGGATGTGGGCCAAACACAGGCAGGTGGGACTAGCGTAGATGGGGCATGTTGGTCGGTGTTGGCAGATGGGCCTGTTTCCACGCTATGTCTCTGTGCCCGTGTGTCTCTGTGACTGTGTGTCTCCTGCACCCTACAGCTGAACCTGCCCGTCAGGCTCCCAGCAAGCGGCGCAAGAGGAAGATGTCAGGGGGGAGCACCATCAGCAGTGGCACCAACTCCAACACCAACAGCAACAGCAAGAAGAAGAGTCCGGCCAGCAGCTTCGCCCTCTCCAGTCAGGTACCTGTAAGCATCGGCGTTTCTTCCATCTTCACCCGTGATCGCTGCGCTCCCACTCTCCTTGCCCGCCTCCCCCTGCCCCCACCTCTCCCCCATTGGGCTGGCTCTGTGACCGCATCCTTGCGTGAGGGGTGGGGGCGGTGGGATGCAGGGGAAGACACTGATCCCGTGACCGCCTCGTCCCCGACACGCTCCGTGACTCCACTGCACATACGTGAAGATGCTGCATGAACACGCGTGGGGGCTTCCATTGTGTGTGTCCCTGCACTCACCCCCGTGTGAGGGACTGTCTGCACACGCGTGTGACTCTGCATGACAACGACTGTGCGTGTCTGAGTTTGCACGTGTGTGCTACCCCTCGCCCCTCACCTCCCCGCTCTTTCCCTATCCCATCTCGCCTCCACCTCCCCCTCCCGCTCCTACCCCTCTCTCTACTTTCTCTTTTTTCCCCTCGCCCCCCTCTCTCCTCCTCCTCTCCCCCCTCTCTCCTCCTCCTCTCCTCCCCCTCTATACGTGCTCTTCCCTCTTCCCGTCCACTTCCTCAATCTCACTCTTCGCCCCCTCACATTCCTCTCGCCCCTCGTTCTCCCACTGCTGTTCCCTCTCCCCTCCTCTTTCACCTACTTCCTCTCCCTCTGTTCCCTCTCGTGCTCCTCTCTCCCCTGTTGTCTTGCCCCCCTCTCCTTCCCCCTCGACCCCTATCTCTCCTCTCTCCCACTCTTTCTCTGTCTTCCTTCTCTCCCCTCTCCTCTCTCCCTCTCTCCTCTCCCTCCCATCTCTACCCCCTCTTCCACTAATCTTGCTCCCCAGTTTCTCCCCCCTCCATTTCCCCTCTCCCACCCTTACTCTTCCTCTCTCCCAACTCTCCCCTGCTCCCTTTGTCTCTCTCCCTCTCCTTCTCTTCCCACTTCCCCCTCTCCCTATCTCTCACCCTTCTCATTCCCCCCCATTCCCCTCTCTCTGTCTCTCCCCCCTCCTCTCTCTATCCCTCCCACCCTGAGTGAGCTGAGACCTCTCTGTCTCTTCCCCCCCCCCCTCCCCTTCGTCCCTGCTCCCCCTCTCTCCTCTCCCCCCCACCCCCCCCCCCCCCCCCGTGCCCACAGTGAGCTGAGGCCTGTGTGTGTCTCTCTCTCTCTCTGCAGGACGTGATGGTGGTGGGGGAGCCCACGCTGATGGGGGGGGAGTTTGGGGATGAGGACGAGCGGCTGATCACGAGGTTGGAGAACACTCAGTACGACGCCACCAACGGCATTGACGACGAGGACAGCTTCAACAACTCGCCGGCGCTGGGGGCCAACAGCCCCTGGAACAGCAAGCCCCCCTCCAGCCAGGAGAGCAAGTCCGAGAACCCCACCTCACAGGCATCGCAGTGAGGGGTGCCCCTCGCCCGCCATTCCACCCCTAAACGCCCACCGACCTCCAACTCCCTCCCACCCAGCACCCACAGGCAGCAGGGAGGGAGAGGGGGTGGGGGCGGAGATAGAGGAGGGGGGAAGCCACCCCGACCCCCACCCCCCTCCCCAAACCCACCTCACTCTGGACTTTAGACTTTAGCGATGCAGAAACAGGCCCTTCGTCCCCTTTGGTCCGTGCCGACCAGCGATCACCCCGTACACTAGCACTGGCCTACACACACCAGGGACAGTTTACAATTTATACCGAGGCCAATTAACCCACAAACCTGTACGTGTCTGGAGTGTGGGAGGAAACCGGAGCACCCGGAGAAAACCCACGCGGTCACAGGGAGAACGTACAAACTCCGTACAGACGACACCCATAGTCCGGATCAATCCCGGGTCTTTGGTGCCGTGAGGCCGCAGCTCTACCAGCTGTGCTGCCCATTTGGTCACCACACATCGGCTTCCGATTCCCCACGTAGCAAAGTATTTGGGCGACACGGTGACACAGCGGGTAGAACTGCTGCCTCTCAGCACCAGAGACCCGGGGCGCTCCGGTTTCCTCCCACATCCCAAAGGTTTGCAGATTTGTAGGTTAATTGCCCCTCTGTAAATTGCCCCCTAGTGTGTAGGGAGTGGATGAGAAAGTGGGATAACATAGAACTGGTGTGAACGGGTGATCGATGACCTGTGTGGCCTCGGTGGGATGAAGCGCCTGTTTTCCATGACCTGTCTCTCTGTACTCTCTCGTTTTTCTCCCCAAAAGAGTTTTTTTTTTAAAAGTTGTTGCATCTGAGAAAGTTTGAAACCCCTACTCCCCCCTTTCTCCTCACCCTCTCCTTCTCCTAATTCCCCTCACCCTCTCCTCCACTCCCCTCCTCCTCCTCCCTCACCCCTCTTCTGCCCCTCGCCCCTCTCCTCCCCCTTCCCTTTCCCTCACCACCCCTCAATTCCCTCTCCTCCCACCTCCCCCTCTCCCCTCCCCGCTCCCTCTCCCCTCCCCTCTCCTCTCCCTCCCCCTCTCTTCCCCCCTCTCCCCTCCCCTGAATTCCCTCTCCTCCCACCTCCCCTCTCCCTCTCCACCGCCCCCACTCTCCCCTCCCCTCCTCCTCTCTGCACGTGTCCACCCCATACCCATTGGAGGAAATAACTAGCTGCAGCCACAGAGCCATACCGCCCTTTGGCCCAACTACTCCATACTGTCCAAGCTGGTCCCACCATATTCCTTGCCGCCTCTTGACTAGCTGTTCTGGAAGTTTCCATGCCGAGGGAGAGGGGCATCAACAGGCATGCGAGGGAGGCTGGGTGGGGGGCTGGAATGGCCGAAGGATCCAGTTCCTGATGGGCCGCTGACCAATCACAGACTGGTCTCGGCCAGGGATCCACTGTGGAACCAATCATAACAAAGATGCTGTTAGCCAGGGATCTAGAGAGTTCCGACTGTGGATCGCAGAGAGGGATCCACTTCTACAGAGGGTCTCTGCTTGTGATCTACTACTGGTGGAGATTTCAAACTGGGATCTACCACAGAGGGATCTACAGCTGTCATGGAGAGTGATTCATCTTGGGATCCACTTTGCTCTAGATCCTTGGCAGGGATCACAGAGGACACTGATAGGCAGCCCCTCCACTGGGGATCTACCTCTAATGGAGAACAGTTCATCTGGAGATCTACTCTGCTAATGGTCTGACAGGGATCCACTTCAGGGGGAGTGGTCTCGGCTGGGGATCTAGTGCTAGTGGAGATCTCAAATGCTACTGGGTGCTACTGCTGATTGTCGGTCTCCATCAGGAATCTACTAATCATGGACAGATTCAGTGAGGGATCCGCCTGGTCCCTGCTAGGGATCCACTCTCGGAAGGGGGTCAGATGGGGCCTGGTGATGACCAGGAATCAACTACTGGCATGGAGAATCACTCGGGATCCACTCCCAATTATTTGGCTAGGGATCAACTCTGCTAGAGTTCTCTGGTGGGCATCCACTCCCGAGAGAGCTCCTCCACCAGGGATCTACTGGAGGAGAGCGATTCAATAAGGGATCCGCTTTGCTTGTGGTCTCTGTGGAGGGATCCACACAGCGACCCACTACGGATAGTCCCTGGGCAGGAATCCACTCCTGGTGGTGCATGTGCAGGGATCCACCCCCAATAGTTGAGGTCTGAGCCCAGGATCTGGTCTACGATCTGGACAATGGTAGGACTGCGATGCTCCTATGGTCGAGTCGCCTTCCTCCAAAAGGTGGGATGGGTGACCAATCGCCAGGTGGGTCTGTACCTGTAAGAGGCAGGTGAGGGGAGGGTGGAGGTGAGGAAGGGGAGCGAGGGTTAGCATGAAGAAGGGGAGTTGAGGCGGTGGCTGTGGGGAAAAGCAGCAATGAACGAGGACGGGGACTGACATGTTGTTGCCCTCCCCCCTCCAAACCTCCCCCCACTTCTTGGTTCCTGAAAGGGGGCAGCTGTGCAGGAGTCTGTGCAGTCGTCGTCACGTGGCGAGTCCGGTGTCAGTTCAAGGCAGAGTGAGGACTCGCTGCAAGGTGCCCCAGAAGTTTCATAAATCTGCCCCATCCCTGGCTTCATACAACCCCCACTCCTTCCCCTCCTCCGTATGCTCATTACCCCTCACTAAGTCCCACATTTCCTTTTTATCTCTTTCCCCTCCCCCTGCCCCATATCCCTCCCTCTGGATTTACATTTCACTCCTCCTCTCCTTGCCTGACACCCCTTTGTCTCCCTATCACCTCCAGCCTTTGTCACTTACTCCACCCACCTGCCCATCACCCCCTCACCTGTGTCCACCTATCACTTGTGTAAAAAAGAACTGCAGATGCTGGTTTATACCTAAGATAGACACAAATTGCTGGAGTAACTCAGTGGACCAGGCAGCATCTCTGGAGAAAAAGGATAGGCGAGGTTTCGTGTCTGAAGGGTTCCGACCCAAAAAGGCATCTATCCACACTCTCCAGAGATGCTGCCTGACCTGCTGAGTTACTCCAGCAATCTGTGCCCATTTGTCACTTGCCAGGTTTCATCCCACCACCACCTCTTTCCCCCCCCCCCCCCCCCGACTCTTATCAGCCTGAAGAAGGGTCCCGACCAGAAACATTTCTTGTCCATTCCCTACCCAGTTGCTGCCTGGCCCGCTGAGTTCCTCCAGTACTTTGTGTTTTACTCCAGATTCCAACGTACCCCCAATCCAAAGCCCCACCACCCTATGTCCTGACCTGCACCTTCCCAATCCCACTGACACCCAGGGCTTCCCCAGTTAACCAAAGCCTTGATCGTAGACAGTTTCACTTTGCAATCTTTCCTCTGCCTCCCTGACCTCCACCAAAGAACCTTCTTTGGCCCTAAGCCTGCACCAGAGCTACCTGTAACCGCGCTTATCCAGTTAGATCATAAGACATCGGAGCAGAATTTAGGCCAATCAGCCCATCGAGTCTACTCCGCCATTCAATCGTGTCTGATCTATCTTTTCCTCTCAACCCCATTCTCCTGCCTTCTCCCCATAACCCCTGATGCCCTTACTAATCAAGAATCTGTCAACATCTCTGTTTTAAAAATACCCGATGACTTGGCCTCCCACCGTCGTCTGTGGCAATGAATTCCACAGATTCACCACCCTCGGGCTAAAGAAATTCCTCCTCATCTCCATTCTGAAGGTACATTCTATTATCCTGAGGCTGTGTCCTCTGGTCCTAGACTCTCCCACTAGTGGAAACATCTTCTCCACATTCATTCTATCCACTATTTGGTAAGTTTCAATGAGGTCCCTGCACCTCACCTTCCTGCCCTTTGCACCCTAGAACTCCCTCCCTTCATCTCTATGATGTCTCCTCCAAAGTTCTCTTCCCCCCCCCCCCCCCCCCCCCAACTCGTAGGATCTCCAGAGGCCACACAGCGGCAGGTGTGCTCTTGTGAAGCAACTCAGGATCTTGGACTGCATTAAGGGCGCTACCTAAACGCAGGTATCTTTGGAGGTAACGTGGGAAGGCACCCCACTAAATTGGACTGTGCCCAAATGCCTCTAGTTCTAGACTCTCCCACTAATGGAAACATCCTCTCCACATCCACTCTATCCAGCCCTTTATTCGGTAAGTTTCAATGAGATCCGCCACCTCATCCTTCTAAACTCCAGCGAGTGCAGGCCCAGTGACGCCAAACGCTCCTCATGTGTTAACCCAGTCATCCCCGGGATCCCTCTCGTAAATGCTGTGGTCTTCAGGGTCATCCTTGATCCTTGGTGGCCCACACCGAATGCATACCTCTGGCGACCTGGACCGTTCAGTCTACCCGTTTGCTCCCTGTTCCCCTGGCCACCCTGTCTCAGAGAGACAAGTCACAGGCTCACCAAACAATCGCCCAGCGTTTAAGAAAGTCCCCACTGACCACTGCTGACCCAAGTAGTTTGCCCCCTCGTCGAACCAGGCACAGTAACCGCGGCCCGGACCCACAGTAACAAGGTCTCACTCCCTCCCTCCACAGGAACCTTCTGGCGTTTACGTCCCTCTCTCTTTAATAGTACCATTATATTTTAAAAAACAGGATTTTTTTTAACGACCTTCCACACCTAACCCCAACGCTGGCACCTCTGTGAACAGAGGGCGTGAGACGGAGGACAATACCCCTTCACTTTCTCATGATTTTCTAACTTGCTGTAAATCTGTAGAGAGAGAGAGAGAGAGATGGGGAAATGCACAAAATGTCATGTTTTATACAGCAAAATAAATCCGGGGGGGGGAAAACGTTTAAAAAAAATTTGAGTTAGGAAGGTAGAATGCTAAACAACCCCCCTCAGAATTGTTTGTAATGTTTTTTAATGTTAACCTGTGTAGGGGAAACTGTTTAATTTTGGGTTGGAACCCCTGTTTTGTGTATCACTGCTTGTATATTGAACACGAATACTGACCAATCTGTATTGCTGTCATTAAACAAATGATAAACCCAGCCACTCATTCTCGCAGAGCCTCCTTTTGCTTGCAGACTGCAGGTGTTGGTTTGCAAAACAAATTACACATTTTTTGTATTTAAATCAGTCGTAAACATGGTGAATTCATTGGACAAAGTCAGCATGGATTTACGAAAGGTAAATCATGTCTGACGAGTCTTATAGAATTTTTCAAGGATGTAACTAGTAGAGTGGATAAGGGAGAACCAGTGGATATGTTATATCTGGACTTTCAGAAGGCTTTCGACAAGGCCCCACATAAGAGATTAGTATACAAACTTAAAGCACACAGTATTGGGGGTTCAGTATTGATGTGGATAGAGAACTGGCTGGCAGACAGGAAGCAAAGAGTAGGAGTAAACGGGTCCTTTTCAGAATGGCAGGCAGTGACTAATGGGGTACCGCAAGGCTCAGTCCTGGGACTCCAGCTATTTACAATATATATTAATGATTTGGAAGAGGGAATTGAATGCAACATCTCCAAGTTAGCGGATGACACGAAGCTGGGGGGCAGTGTTAGCTGAGAGGAGGCTGCAAGGTGACTTGGATAGGCTGGGTGAGTGAGCAAATGCATGGCAGATGGAGTATAATGTGGATAAATGTGAGGTTATCCACTTTGGTGGCAAAAACAGGAAAGTAGACTATTATCTGAATGGTGGCCGATTAGGAAAAGGGGAGATGCAATGAGACCTGGGTGTCATGGTACACCAGTCATTGAAAGTAGGCATGCAGGTGCAGCAGGCAGTGAAGAAAGCGAATGGTATGTTAGAATTCATAGAAAAAAGATTTGAGTATAGGAGCAGGGAGTTTCTACTGCAGTTGTACAGGGTCTTGGTGAGGCTACACCTGGAGTATTGCGTGCAGTTTTGGTCTCCTAATCTGAGGGAAGACATTCTTGACAAAGAGGGGGTACAGAGAAGGTTCACCGGACTGATTCCCGGGATGTCAGACTTTCATATGAAGAAAGACTGGATAGACTTGGCTTGTACTCGCTAGAATTTAGAAGATTGAGGGGGGAATCTAAGGGGTTGGACAGGCTAGATGCAGGAAGATTGTTCCCGATGTTGGGGAAGTCCAGAATAAGGGGTCACAGTTTAAGGATGAAATCTTTTAGGACCGAGATGAGAAAAACATTTTTCACACAGAGAATGGTGAATCTCTGGAATTCTCTGCCACAGAAGGTAGTTGAGGCCAGTTCATTGGCTATATTTAAGAGGGAGTTAGATGTGGCCCTTGTGGCTAAAGGGATCATGGGGTATAGAGAGAAGGTAGGTACAGGATACTGAGTTGGATGATCAGCCATGATCATATTGAATGGCGGTGCAGGCTCGAAGGGCCGAATGGCCTACTCCTGCACCTATTTTCTATATTTCTATGAACCCCGAGCAAGATTCCTGTTTGCAAGGGGAAAACGGAGAAGTTTGACATTTCTGTGAAGTGCATTAGTCCACACCCCCCCACCCCCTGCTCCCAAAAGCAGTCTGCACCTTCGACTATTCTACAGAGACTTGATTGCAAATGTAATCTCTCGGTGACATCACCGACATCAGCCGCAGTTGGCAACCACGTTCGTCTCCGTGGCAACCCATGGCCGGATCCTGAACAGCCAGGATTCCATCTAGTACACCAGACTTTAGCTTGGAGTTTAGCTTACAGCCCAGCAGTATCAACCAAAGATTATAGAGCTCCATGACCTTTGGTAACAACGTTGAATTCTCTAATTGTAAGTAACTTCATCTCGCACTCCCCTCCCGCTCTCCCTCCTTGCCCCCTTCCTCCACCCTCGTCGTTTTACCAGTTCCACAGTTGTCTGCATAGTTTCTCTTGAGATCACACCGTGCTGTATTACCTGCAGCAGCCTGGGGCTTGCCTGGATCGGCGGCGCTCCAGTACATCAAGCACCTGGACCGCACCTTGGACTTTTTCTTTTTATTTATAAACGGTGCCTAAATAAGGCGACTGTGCATTTGCGGGATGTGTAAAAGAATTCCACTGCTGTGCATCTGTGAACAATAAAGAACCACTGCATTCCCCAGCCAACAATGGGCCTGCCTGGCAACACCCTGCCTGATTTGTCGTGGCCTTTTCTCGCCTCCAGCTCTTCACCTCTCTCCCCCCCCCCCCCCCCCCCCCACAATTTTTAAACTAACCACCTTTAGATAAAGCCCTCCTTCAAAAACCAACAAAGCATGGGTCAAAACCAACTTTCTTGCTCCAGGATGTACGATGGTTCCAAAAATTTCACAGCTGGAAATAAATATTATATCACAGACTTGGATCACTTTTTTTCTGCAGAGCTAAAAGTAGAACATCTCCCTGAAAGATAAATGATAAACTAGGAAGGTTGGAGAGAGAGAGAGAGAGAGTCGAGGCCGAGTTTGGAATAAATGCAACAGAAGACCTGCAGTTGAATGGATAGGACAGGTTTGGAGGGATATGGGCCAAATGTGGGAAGGTGTGTCTAGTGTAGATGAGGCATCTTGGTCACCATAGGCAAGTTGGGCTGAAGGGCCTGTTTCTACGCTGTATGACTCGTGGCCCCAGAGCGGGTGAAGGTTGACCAGTGGGCGTTGCGTAGACTAATTGGAGGTCATAGACTATAAGTTCAAGAGAGAAGGAGATGGGAGGAGTTATGCAACTCTGAGCAGCTGACGGGTTGTGTTTGAACACCGGAGGTTTGATTGGTCTACACTAGAGATGTGGTGACCAAGGAAAACCCACGCGATCTCAGGGAGAACGTGCAAACTCCGCACAGACAGCACCCATAGTCAGGATCGAACCCAGGTCACTGCTACCCTAAAGGTGGGCTTTACTTTTTTAAACCACCTGTTTGCCAACCATTTGGACCTTGTTTGTGGGGTTAGAATAAATCCGCACAATGTGACCAAGAAAATGATGCTTTTTATTGATGGCTTCGAACAAAATAAAAAAAATGGTTGCACATTCGAGAAACAATAAACTTCTGTCTTTAAATAGCAAAAATTCTAATGAGAGCTCGAACACATTTTGACAGATTGGAATGACACCGATTAAATAAAATCTTAAAATTAAGATGCCAGAAGGACTTTAAACATGGAAATAAAACAGAATTCAACAATCTTACAGATTACAACAGGGGGTGAACATTTCACAGCCGGAGATCCTGGGATCCCAAATATCTTTGACCCCCACATTGTACAGGAAGTCTATCCATTAAGTGACGCTGGAGTCTGGATCAGGGATGGGTGGGGGTTGGCAATGGGCCATGATGTGTTTGACTGCGAGAAGCCCACCTCCTTCGACTGAGGTGTACAGTGAGGACCCATCTGCCCACCATCTGCCACCTATATCCACACACCATGTACCCCCTGACCCTCGAGATGTCCATGGAAGAGTGCGAGAGAGGATCGGGGTTGGAATTCCTCCATTGGCAGGCGCTGAGGTGGATGGTCAGAGAGTGTGGGCTGCAGGACATCAGAAGCCCAATACCACAGCACCTGGTCCACACCTGGAGCAAACAGCTGTCCCTGCCCAACGCACAGCTGGAGCAACATCTGTCTCCACCTGCCCATCAGTGGAGGGGCGAGGAGGGGGGTCTCCACCAATAGACACAAGTATCTCCAACTTCTAACAGCTGAAACTGTGTTGGGGGGGGGGGGGGGGGGGGGGGGGTTGGTCCACAAATAATGCAGCAACTGCATTTGGAAGGTTCCCCTTCCAGCCGTACGACAGATGTGGGGGAGAGGCAGGTGGAACATCGTGATGGCCTGGCGAGGCAGCTGCAGAAGTGAGAGGACACCCTGCACAGGTAGGGCAGGGGGATGGGGGGGGGGCTGTGCACAGAGGTGCGGGGCTAGAACCTCTAGCTCTGCTCAGTTCTCCCTAAGAGACTGTACCACCCCCAAGTTGTAATACAGGAGTGGACATGAGAGACTGCAGATGCTGGAATGTTGAGCAAAATGCTGGAGGGACTCAGCAGGTTAGGCAGCATCTGAGGTGGGAATGGACAGGCGACGCTTCAGACTGGAGTGGAGAAGGGTCCCAAATCGAAACGTGGTCCGTCCATTCCCTCCGCGAATGCCCCCCGGACCCCAGAATTCCTCCAGCAACACTGGGGAGGTTGCCATGGGAGAGGAGGCACCAAGAACCCAATATTACTCTTCGCACAATCCTGTACAATCCCCGGATCAGAGCTGGGACGTTGCCCGCGGGAGGGGGCTGTGGCAGGAACACTGACCTCCTGCAGACACACGGTCCAGGGAACCATCTCACTCCTACACCACCAACCCCAGTATCACCCACTCAAGGTGTCCACCCTCACCCTTCTCTCAGCTCTGGTGGGACGTGCCCAATGGTCTGTGGGGCTGTGACCTTGGTCACCTCCCCTGATCCACTCCCCCTGTTACAAGTCAGTGAATGTAATCCATCAACATCATCATTTTGGTTCCATCGGCTTCGGCGTGGCAGATAACCCTCTGGTTTACAGCATGGAAACCGATCCATCGGCCCCCATCTAGCCCCTTCGCACTAGTTCTACGGTCTCGTCACCGTGTGTTACAGCTGGGCTAAGAGTTACGAGCTTGGGAAAATCCATGAGAAACGGCCTCAGAACGGAGGGGTGCACCTTTTCGAAAGGAGATGAGAAGGAATTTCTTTAGCCACAGGGTGGCGAATCTGTGGAATTCATTGCCACAGACGGCTGTGGAGGCCAAGTCATTGGGTATTTTTAAAGCAGAGATTGGTAGGTTCTTGATTCGTTTGAGTTTCAAAGGTCACGGGGAGAAGACAGGAGAACGGGGTTGAGAGGAGAAGCTAGAGCAGCCATAATCGAAAGGCACAGCAGACTCGATGGGCCGACTGGCCTAATTCTGCTCCTACGACAGGGAGCTTTCTGTGTGTAACTGAGGGGAAGGGGCGGGGGGTGGTCTTTCTGAGCCCCCTGCTGCCACCACCCTCCTGCTCCCCTAAAGGATGGTCATAACCTTTAGAATTTAGAGATACAGTGTGAAAACAGGCCCCTTCGGCCTACCGTGTCCAGGCCGAACAACGATCACCCTTTCTCCTAAAGGGGGTAAATTTGTTGATTCTGGATTTGTACTTTTTTTTTTCTCATTGACCGACTGTGTTTGGTTCGGGTATACCGGTATCTGTTTAGCATTAGTTGTTCATAAATAAGTGAATTAAATTTGTTATGTGCTATTAAAGTTGCCTGGGGTAAACGGGACGAAAAAAGTTGGGAATCCCTGCCGTATACTATCCTACTGGGGACAATGGCCTCATAGCGGAAGCGTCCAAGGCACGGGGCTGGAAGCTGGAAGTATCCCGAGCTAATTCTGCTACCGCCATCAACTATTGCATTAAGTGATGGCTCCCACTGCTTGTCGCCGGAAGCTCGCGTCCTTTTCAGGACGGACGATGACAGCGATGTCAACGTTTGAAACTTGGAAGATGGACACGGAAGAAGAAGACTAGGGACAATTTACAATTATACCAAGCCAATTAACCTACAAACCTGTACCTCCTTGGAGTGTGGGAGGAAACCGAAGATCTCAGAGAAAACCCACGCAGATCACGGGGAGAACGTACAAACTCCATACAGACAGCACCCGTAGTCAGGGTATCTAGCGCTGTAAGGCAGTAGCTCTACCGCTGCGCCACCATGTCTCCACAGTCTCTTGCCCAGAGTAGGGGAATCGAGAACCAGAGGACCTAGATTTAAGGTGAAGGGGGAAAAATCTATTAGGAACCCGAGGGGCAGTCTTTTGAAACTTAGAATGGTGGGTGTATGGAACGAGATATCAGAGGATGTAGTTGAGGCAGCTACTATTGCAATGTTTAAGAAACATTTTCACAGGTACATGGATAGTATAGGTTTGGAGGGATATAGGCCAAACGCAGGCAAGGGGGACTAGTGTAGATGGGGCACGTTGGTCGGTTTGGGCAAGTTGGGCCGAAGTGACTGTTTCCACACTGTACGACTCCGAGAAGCCAGTTAACCTACAAATCTGTACGTCTTTGGAGTTTGTGAGGAAACCGGAGCACCTGGGGAAAACCCACGTGGCCACAGCAGGTTTTGTCATTTTTTGGAATGAAGGAGCCTTGCTCGGTCTGTGTGGCCCTCCCGACGTTGCCCTGGCGACAGCGTGCAACAGGAGCATGTGGACCAATAGTTCGGTCCGGGATCGCAGTTAGGGGAGGAAGGGGTGGGAGCAGGGAGAGCTCTCGGAGTTTTGGCAGCGCCTGACAAAATGAGTCCCGGCTCCAGCTGCAACCCAGTAATGGCACAGGACAGCCAGGACCTCTCTCTGCCAATGGAACCCACTGGGTAGCCCAGGTCAATGGATCCAAGTAACCCATGGGCCATTGGGTGGGATGCGGCTGCAGAAAGATGGCCATGAGTCTGCTCCGTCGACGAACGAGAAGCAACTGAGGACGAGGTAGGTTTTTGGGTGTGGGGGTGGGGAGTTGATCTGCAGAGGGCCAAGCAAAAGGGCAAGGCCCCACATCCAACAACCTTGGGCAAGGGATGGGAGACGAGGGCGAGACTCATTAAGATACAAACCAGCTTCTCCAATGATCAATCATCCCTTCGAGAAGGTTCCAGCACCGTGCCTCAAAGATTAGCAGCTCCCGAGAGTCAATGGGCCCAGCTGTAAGCCACCATGGCAAGAGATGGAGTCTCACATCGCAAATACACGCCTCGAGCCACAAATGTACATTGCTGATGAAAGTTCAACCAAAGTGTATTCTTAACAATAGATTTACCACACATTCAGAAGGTTTACAGTACAGAGACAAGAGAGAAAAGCTCTGATTATACAAATGACACTTGCACAACAAGCATAGTACAGTGTAGCAGCTTTCAGTAATACATGGCCTCCTTCCGCCGCTTCCAATGCCTCCCCTCACCACCTGCCCACGAGGCTTCTTTTCAAAATGTCTCCCGTTGTCCCTCTCGCCTTTACCCCGACACCCTGGCCCTCTTCCCCCCCTCCCCACCATTACCACCACTCATCCTTGGCAGCCCAACACCCCTTGGTCCCTGGGCAAAGCAAGTGTCGACAAAGCCCCTCAGATGGACCTCTCCTCCCAGCCCACCCAAAATGAGGCAGCACACTGGTGCAGCGGTAGAGTTGCTGCCTTAGTGCCAGAGACCCTGGTTCGATCCTGACCTCGGGTGCTGTCTGTACAGAGTTTGTATGTTCTCCCTGTGACCGTGTGGGTTTTCTCCGGGTGCTCCAGTTCCCTCCCCCACTCCAAAGACATGCGGGTTTGAAAGTTAATTGGCTTCGGTAAAATTGTAAATTGTCCCTGGTGTGCGTAGGATAAGTGTCAGTGCAAGGTTGATCGATGGTCGGCGCAGACTCGGTGGGCCGAAAAGCCTGTTTCTGCGTTTTATCTCTAAAGGCTAAAGTACTGCAGATCGCCAAGGTCTAAGCGGCACCCATGGTTCTGTCGGCCCATAAATTGAATCTCTGAAGGATACAGCATGGAAACAGGCCCTTCGGCCCAACACGTCCACGCTGACCCATTCATATTAGTTCTATGTTTTCCCACTTTCCTATTCACCCCCTACACACCAGATTGGGGGGGGGGGGGGGGGAGGCAATTTACAGAAGCCAATTAGCCTACAAACCCGCACGGGGACGTCTTTGGAACGTGGCAGGAAACCGGAGCACCCGGAGGAATCCCACGTGGTTACAGGGAGAACGTACAAACTCCGTACAGACAGCAATCGAGGTCAGGATGGAACCCGGGTCTTCAACGCTGTGAGTCAGCAACTCCGCCGCAGTGTCAATTGATGCCCCAACTGCGAACCCCACCTCCAGTTGGCCAGGCGAGGGATCAGGGAAGCTTTGAAAAGTCTGGGGACGTTGGCCATCGACAATGAAACTATACCCAGCACAGTGCTGTAAAATAACAGAAAGAGACAGCTTTACAACCATGACTTCAAGTATTACATTCTGTTCATAGTCTACAGCTCTCCTTCCCTCCAAAGGCATACCTTGTGTTGTCATATATATATAAATATAAATTTATATATATGTATATATATATATATATTAGAATATATGGAAGCCAAGCCTATAGACTGTAGACGTTGACTATCTCTAGGATCTGCATGAACTACATTAACTTTGCTTAATAAAGTGCTCAAAGTCAGCCGTACAAGTTACAATACTAGACGCTAAATACATTCCTCTTTTCTGTCGAGAGAATTTGTCAGATTATCCAAACGCTTTGGCCCCCAAGTAGATTATAAAACATATTTTAGTCTGGTTAGAACCCAGGCCAGTCCTACCTTCTCCCCACCTAGCCGGCAGAGAACACCTCAAGGCCACCGTTTGCCATTCAGCCCATCTATCAATGGGAGGGCCAGCAGGAGCCGAGCGACCTGGCTATGGTTTGGTTCGGTTTGGCCGAGCCGATACTGTCATCTCAGCTTGGCCCAGATGCACGTTGTCAGCAACCATCTCCCACTCTTACCCCGCAACCCCCCCCCCCCCCAAAAAAAAAGGCAGCTTTGTATTGTACGCAGCAAGATTGACAGCAGGCAGATTTACTGCTGAACCCTCGGGACTCGTTCAATAAACGATTCAGTCAGTCTAACTTCCGGGGTGGAAGATTGCAACCTTCACGTGGTCCGCCCTGTTTCGACTAATGCAATCAACTCGACGTGCACAAACGGACGGTCAAATAGAGCAAGTTGTCCTACAACTTTAGGCTGTGCACGCCACATGAAAGAAGAAGAAGTCTAACTTCCCACAAACGTATTCTCGCTCAAACAGATGGAGACACAAGGATACTTGCAGATACTGGTTTACAAAAAAAAACGACGCAAAGTGTTGGAGTAACGTCACCCATCCATGTTCTCCACAGACGGGTGCCCGAGCCGTGTTCTACGCAGAAGTCCAGCATCTGCAGGTCCTGGTGTCACCAAGGCATTGACCGACACACTAGCCCTGACCTCCGGCCATCCAGAGGTCACTACTAGAGTCCAGTTTTAAACCATGATCTCTCAACCTCCCCACCCCATATACATCAGCGTCACATAAGCCCGACTCACCCCAACCCCATGGCACTGACACCTTTCCCCAGTCTGGAGATACGCGCGATGCTTCCCAGGAGCACCAGAAGAGGTCCCTCTGCCCGCCCCACACCCACAAGCTGGGAAACAGGCCAGGGACGGCAACCAACTCTCCTCTCCCAAACACAAGGCTTGGCCCCATCTGAAGGGGCAGAATCTCTCTGGCCACTGCTGTTCCCCTGGGTGCTGGGTCCAGTAGCCTCATACCAGGCAGAGACAACCTGAGAGAGAGCGAGAGAGAGGGCTTACACCATCGGGACAGACTACACAGTGGCGTGCTCTTGGTCACTCCAAACCTCAAGCAGTCCCTTGTGTAGTCGGGTAGGCACAAAGAACTGCAGATACTGGTTTAGAGGAAAGACATAAAGTGCTGGAGTAACTCAGCGGTCAGGCAGTATCACTGGAGAACACGGATAAGTGATGGTTCGGGTCGGGACCATTTAGACTTTAATTATAATTTCGAGAATACAACGTGGAAACAGGCCCTTCGGCCCACCGAGTCTGCGCCGACCAGCGATCGCCCCGTACACTAGTTCTACCCTACACACTACGGACAATTTACAGAAGCCAATTCACCTACAAACCTGCACTTCTTTGGGATGCAGGAGGAAACCGGAGCATCCGGAGAAAAACCCACGCGGTCACAGGGAGAACGTGCAAACTCCGTACAGACAGCACCCGTAGTCAGGATCGACCCATGGTCTTTGGCTCTGTGAGGCAGCAACTGTACCGCTGCGCCACTGTGCTGCCCTTCTTCAAACTGATCCTCCATCTGTCTGAAGAAGGGTCCCGACCTGAAACGTCACCTATCCATGTTCTCCAGAGATGCTGCCTGACCCGCTGAGTTACTGCAGCATTGGGTGACTTTCCTTGATTGGTCTACCCTGTCCTCGAAACATCAAGGGAAGTGCAGACGCTGGAATCTTAATCAAAACACAAAGTGCTGGAGGAACTCAGCGGGTCAGGCAGCATCTGCTTAGGGAATGGACAGAAGTCGCGTTGGGCCGGGACCCTTCTTCAGGCCGAGTCTCTTCAGAATTTGAAGAAGGGTGCCGACCCCAAAAGGTCGTCCGTCCATTGCCCTCCACGGATGCTGCCTGACCCGCTGCGTTGCCCCAGCACTCTGTGACCCCTTTGCCCAACCTGCACACCTTAGTCTTTTATCTCGCCTTCCTGCAACTAATGCACTGTCCCCGTCCACCCCTCCCACTTATCTATTGTCAGTCAGCAAACCTGACCCCTGCCCCCACCCCCCCCCCACCTCCTCCCCTCCCCCCCCCCCCCCAAGAAAAAAAGTCAGTCACCCATCACCCTGTGACAGCGATTCCTTCTGCTACAAAATTAAAGTGCTCAAATATAAAACAACAAATCAGGGATTAACCGTGACACCAGTGGTGCTGCACAGTTCACAGTATAAATCCCCACCGTCAAACTCTGCCCATCCTCGACAAAAACCCTCTGGGCTTGGACAGTGCAGACCCCACCCAGCCTCACCGTCCACAAATCTGGGCCCTTCCCTTTTCTCCCCCACCCCCTAAAATCCCGCTCCGTGGGGATCCGCGAGGGAGTTCATTTAAAGCAACATTTCAACAAAAAAAAACAACAACAAAAAAAACGCTCTCACCGAAAGCATTGGGAAATAAATTAGAAGATAACAAGTCGGGGAAAGAGCGACCGGAGAGAGTCGAGGCATCTTGGAAGGTTTTTTTTTTCCGCCGGAGTTGGAATATTGCAGAAGCAACGTGGTCCCAGGAGAATATTCAGCAACGTGCGTGAGAGAGGGACCAGTGTGCAGACATACACCCCTCGCTGCTTCGGGACAACGAGATGTACCAAGACCATTGGAAGAGTTGGCAGAGGCATCATCTCCAATGTGTTCAGGTCTAACGTTGGACCGTCCCATCCCGACAGCTCTCCGCTGGTCCGCTCAAACCCTTCCGGAGGGGACACCAGACCAGAGAAACTGGAAGGGAGGAGTGGAGGAGTAGAGGGGTAGGGAGAGGGGGGGGAGGGAGAGAGAGAGGAGTGGTGGGGAGAAAGGGAGTGGGAAGAGGGCAGTGGAGGAGGTGGGGGGGGGAATGGAGTGGAGGGAGGGATGGAGAATTGGGGAGGTGCGGAGAAATGCCAAACAAACCTCCAACCTCGCCTACCCAGCGGGTGAGAGACAGTCAGCGGGTACGTTGGCGGTGGGGAGAGGGAGGGGGCTGGCAATAGTCCCAGGTTGTGAGTCCAAGGCAGAGAGGTCAGGTCCAGGGTGACAGGCGCCAGCTCAGGTTGCCCTCCGCCTCTCCCACCGACACCTTCTCCAGCACCTCGCTCACGAACTCCGAAGTGTTCCCCGCCACGGAGCGCCCTGCAGGACAAAGCACGCCAACTCAGCAACAGCTGGGACAAAGAACGCCAACTCAGCAACAGCTGGGACAAAGCATGCCAACTCAGGAACAACTGGGACAAAGCATGCCAACTCAGGAACAGCTGGGACAAAGCACGCCAGGCTCAGGAACAGCTGGGACAAAGCATGCCAACTCAGGAACAGCTGGGACAAAGCACGCCAACTCAGGAACAGCTGGGACAAAGAACGCCAGGCTCAGGAACTGCTGGGCAGCCCCAACATAACCATAGAAACATAGAAAATAGGTGCAACAGGAGGCCTTCGAGCCAGCACCGCCATTCATTGTCATCATGGCTGATCGTCCCCTATCAATAACCCGTGCCTGCCTTCTCTCCATATCCCTTGACTCCACTAGCCCCTAGAGCTCTATCCAACTCTCTCTTAAATCCATCCAGTGACTTGGCCTCCACTGCCCTCTGTGGCAGGGAATTCCATAAATTCACAACTCGGCGTAAAAAAGTTTTTTCTCACCTCAGTCTTAAATGGCCTCCCCATTTATTCTAAGACAGAGGCTCCTGGTTCTGGAGTCGCCCAACTTTGGGAAGATTTTTCCTGCATCTAGCTTGTCCAGTCCTTTGATAATTTTATATGTTTCTATAAGATTCCCCCTCATCCTTCTAAACTCCAGTGAATACAAGCCTAGTTTTTTAAATCTTTCCTCATATGACAGTCCTGCCATCCCAGGGATCAATCTCGACCCGGCGGCACCGTGGCACAACGGTAGAGACGCTGCCTCAAAGTGGCAGAGCCCCGAGTTCAATCCTGACCATGGACCTCTGGTTTCCTCCCACACTCCAAAGGCGTGCAGGTTTGTAGGTTAATTGGCTCGCCGTAAATTGTAAACACGCACGACTTTGGGATGTGGGAGGAAACTGGAGAACCCATAGGAGATGGAGGAATGACCGGGGTGGGACAGGTGTTTGAGTATGTTGGCGACACGAGGAAATACAGATGCTGGCTTACAAAAAAAGACAAAGCCATGGAGTAACTCAGAGGGTTAAGCAGCATCCCTGGAGGTCATGGATAGATGATGTTTCAAATCGGGCCCTTTATTATGTTGGCTGCTTTCCAGAGGCACCCCGAGGTGTAGATAGATCATGAGTTGCAGGACAAGAATTAGGCCATTCGGCCCATCAAGTCTACTCTGCCATTCAACCATGGTTGATCTATCTCTCCCTCTCAAACTCATTCCCCTGCCTTCTCCCCATTACCCCTGACACCCTTATTAATCTTGAATCTGTCAATTTCTGCTTTAAAAATACCCAATGACTTGGCCTCCAAAGCCATCTGTGGCAATGAATTCCACAGATTCACCACCCCCTGGCTAATTAAATTCCTCCTTTTTAAAGGATCATCCTTCCCCCCCCCCCCCCCCCCCCCCAGTTTGAAGAATTCTTAATTCTTTGATTCTTAAGTCTGAAGCAGGGTCTCGACCCGAAACGTCACCCATTCCTTCTCTCCAGAGATGCTGCCTGTCCCGCTGAGTTACTCCAGAATTTGTGTCCACCTTTTATTCTGAGGTTGTGCCCTCTGGTCCTAGCCTCTTCCATTAGTGGAAGCATCCTCTCCGCATCCACTCTATCCAGGCCTTTCACTATTCGGTAAGTTTCAATCAGGCCCCCCCTCCCCCCTTATCTGTCCAAACCCCAGTGAGTACAGGCCCAGCACCCACATGGAGTTGATGATGGGGAGTGTGATCTGCGTGACGGACTGGGCCGATGCTTGTATTAGAAGGATGAGGGGAGGATCTTACAGAAACATATAACATTATAAAAGGACTGGACAAGCTAGATGCAGGAAAAATGTTCCCAATGTGGGGAGAGTCCAGAACCAGGGGCCACAGTGTTAGAATAAAGGGGAGGTCATTTAAGACCGAGGTGAAGAAAAACCTTTTCACCCAGAGAGTTGAGAATTTATGGAATTCCCTGCCACAGAGGGCAGTGGAGGCCAAATCACTGGATGGATTTAAGAGAGTTAGATAGAGCACTTGGGGATAGAGGAGTCAAGCGATATGGGGAGAAGGCAGGCACGAGTTATTGATAGGGGACGATCAGCCATGATCACAATGAATGTCGGTGCTGGCTCGAAAGGCCGAATGGCCTCTTCCTGCACCTATTTTCCATGTTTCTATGTGTACAACTCTCTGCGGTTTCCTGCGCTCTCGGGCTGCGCGGGTGCTTACCCACTGTGCTGTGCAGCAGTGCCTGCAGCTTCCCTGCCATGCTCTCCTCCTGTGTCCCGCCTCTGCGCTGCTCCACCCGACGCATTATCTGATGCTTGATCGCAACAATAACCTGCAGCAAATTGTCTTTGAGACGGCCAAACAGGAACACAAGGTCATAAGTGATAGGAGCAGAATTAGGCCATTCGGCCCATCAAGTCTATTCCACCATTCCATCTTTCTCCCTCCTAATCCCATTCTCCTGCCTTTTCCCCCGTAACCTCTGACACCCATACTAATCTATAGCGGGCAGCGGATGCGTTACCTCCTCCCCGCACTGCCTCCCGTCATTGACTCCCCCACCCTCCACTACCCCCTCCCCTCTACCCCATTTCGTCATGGTTCATGGATGAGGCAGCCCTGTGGTCCTGGGTCACACTCCCTTCCCTCCCCATCCCCACCTGTTTCGCAACCTCCCCACCCCCCCAATACTCCCCCCTCTCCACACATCTACCAATCCTCTGTCTCAAATCCCCCCCTCCGCACTCTTCCCCCCCCACCCTCTCGCTCCCCCAACCTCTTCCTTCCCCAAAATCCTCCCTCCCTTCCCCCTTACCTCTCCACTCTCCTCTCCACCCTTCCCACCCGTCTCTCCCCTCTTAGCCCTGGATGTGGGGTGGGGGGGGGGGAGGGGTAGGGTGGGGGTGTGGGGTGGGTGGGGAAAGGTACTCACCGTGTTCGATGTTCAGCCCCCACAGTTTGATTTTGTTGGCCTCGTGCTGTGCTTTCTTCTTTAACCTGCAGGCCCTGCGATGTGGAGACCCAAAACATTCAAAATTCTTGTATTCAGACCCATTTCTCCCCTTCACCACCCCCGCCTCCACCTATATTCCTTCCTCCAGCTTCACATTTCACACCTCTCTTCTCATTATCTCAAACCTTTTACTTCTTTATCTCTGTCCTTTGTCCGACCCCTCGTCCCCAAATCACGTATCCACCTATCACTCGCCAGGCTTTGGCCCGCCCCCACCTCTCTCCCCCTATTCCATTAGTGTGAAGAAGGGCCCCGACCCGAGACGTCACCCATCCATGTTCCCCAGAGATGCTGCCTGACACAATAGACAATAGGTGCAGGAGTAGGCCATTTGGCCCTTCGAGTCAGCACAGCCATTCAATGTGATCATGGCTGATCATTCCCAATCATTACCCCATTCCTGCCTTTTCCTCATATCCCCTGACTCCGCTATCTTTAAGAGCCTTATCTAGCTCTCTTTTGAAAGCATCCAGAGAATCGGCCTCCACCGCCCTCTGAGGCAGAGAATTCCACACACTCACAACTCTGTGTCAGAAAAAGTGTTTCCTCGTCTCTGTTCTAAATGGCTTACCCCTTATTCTTAAACTGTGGCCCCTGGTTCTGGACTCCCCCAACATCGGGAACATGTTTCCTGCCTCTAGCGTGTCCAAACCCTTAACAATCTTATATGTTTCAATAAGATCCGCCTCATCCTTCTAAACACCAGAGTGTACAAGCCCAGCTGCTCCATTCTCTCAGCATATGACAGTCCCGCCATCCCAGGAATTAACCTTGTAAACCTACGCTGCACTCCCTCAATAGCAAGAACACGACGGGTTACTCCAGCACTCTGTGTCTTTTCATTGTTGTAGCCCAGCGCCTGCATCTTCTTGTATCCGCTGCTTCATTTACCTGGAGGCCAGTTTATTCTTCTCCTTCCTCGAGCGAGGCCTGACGTTGAGAGGCAGTTCACTCACGGGCCTCAGCTCCTCGATCACCTTGTTGAGCTTCTTCAGCTCGTCGCCAATGTAGAGCAGCTTGCGAGGGTTGGGGGTCAAGTCATCGACGTCCGTGCGACGAGATTTCTTCCCCATTCTCCGCCCTGGAGGGCAAGGATAACAGAACGTGGGAAAACCAAACGGGAGAGGATAGAGTTATAGAATGATAGAGTGTGGAAACAGGCCCTTTGGCCCAACTTGCCCACACCGGCCAACATGCCCCAGCTACACTAGTCCCACCTGCCTGTGCTTGGTCCATATCTCTCCAAACCTGTCCTATCCATGTATCTGTCTAACTGTTTCTTAAACGCTGGGATAGTCCCAGCCTCAACTACCTCCTCTGGCAGCTTGTTCCATACACCCACCACAACCTTGTGTGAAAAAGTCACCCCTGAGATTCATATTAAATCTTTTCCCCTTCACCTTGAACATATGGTCCTCGATTTACCTACTCTGGGCAAGAGATTCTGTGCATCTACCCGATTTATACCTCATGATTTTATACACCGCTATAAGATCACCCCTCATCCTCCTGCGCTCCAAGGAATAAAGACCCAGCCTACACAACCCCTCCTTACAGAGACCCTCTACTCCTGGCAACATCCTTGTAAATCTTCTCTGAACCCTTGCGCTGGAGAGTGCGCAGGGAAGGGAAGGATGGGTGGGCGCAGGAGATTAGCTCACAGCGTGGTGCAGCGGTAGAGTTGCTGCCTTACAGCGCCAGAGACCCAGGTTCAATCCTGACCTCAGGTGCTTTAGACTTTAGAGACACAGCTCGTAAGCTTGCCCTCCTGCAGTGATAAGTTGGGCCAAAGGACCTGTTCTGTGCTATTATATATATATATATATATATTTTATACCAGACGGTTTCTGGTATAGTCATACAGCATGGAAACGGGCCCTTTGGCCCAACCTGTCCATGCTGGCCTTGATAGAATTTTATATATATATATATATATATATATATATATATATATATATATATATATATCTCACACACACACATGTGTGTACATATATATATTTGTACACACACACATATATTATATATGTTATATATATATGTGTATATATATATATATATACACACACACACACACATATATATATATATATATATATATAAAATTCTATCACGGCCAGCATGGACAGGTTGGGCCAAAGGGCCCGTTTCCATGCTGTATGACGCTATACCAGAAACCGTGGAAAGTCATAGGCACGTGGCCATTACCTTGCCCGACCCCGTTCTCCTTCAGGTACACGTTACTGGGTAATGTGGAGGAGTCCCATTCGGAGGGCTGCAGGATACGCTCCTGTTTGCTGGACGTGGCGTGGCTGTCACTGTACTCCCAGAAGTAACGGCGCTTCAGCCTCCTCCCGCCCATGTCCGATGCAACGTCGGCACAAACCTCCAGCTCATTTCCTGGAAACAGAGAGAGATGGGCGGACAGTGAAAGAAGCGACACCGAGCCATGGAGTCGTATAGTTTAGAGATACAGCACGGAAACAGGCCCTTCAGCCCACCGAGTCCGTGCTGACCAGTGAGGAAACCTAAGATCTCGGAGAAAACCCACGCGGTCACGGGGAGAACGTACAAACTCCGTACAGACAGCACCCGTATTCGAATCCGGGTCTCCGGCGCTGCAAGCGCTGTATGGCAGCAACTCTACCGCTGCGCCGCCGTGACTGCCCTTCGAAGGAGATTCAAGCAACTGCAGTAGCTGGTTTTTAGATTTGTTTAAGAAGAGTAACTCAGTGGGTCAGGCAGCGTCTCTGGAGAAAATGAGTGGGTGGCGTTTCGGGTCAGGACCCTTCCCCAATCGGAAGAAGGGTCTCGACTCAAAACGTCACCTATCCATCTTCTCCAGAGATGCTGCCTGACCCGCTGAGTTACTCCAGCATTTCGTATCTTTTTATGAGTTTGAAGGTTTTAAAAAACAAAAACAAATGGTCTCTATAAAATTTCCCCTAGTGTGTGTGTGTGTGTGGAGTGGATGAGAAAGTGGGATGACATAGAACTTGTGCGAACAGCGATCGATGGTCGGCACAGACTCGGTGGGCCGAAGGGCCTGTTTCCATGCTGTATCCCTAAACATTCACAGTATTGGGTTCGGTTTTGGTCACCCTGCTAGTGCAGAGAAGATTTATGAGGATGTTGCCAGGACTCGAGTGATTGAGCTACAGGGAGAGGTTGAGCAGGCAAGGACTTTATTCCTTGGAGCGCAGGGGGATGAGGGGTGATCTTACCGAGGTGTATAAAATCATGAGGGGAATAGAGCAGGGGCATCAAGAACCAGAGACCTCCTGTATGTTTAAGGTGAGAGGGGACACATTTAATAGGAACCTTTTTCCACACAGACGGTGGTGCGTATGTGAAACGAGCTGCCAGAGGAGGTAGTTGAAGACCATATAATAACCTCATTTAAAAACCATAAGGACAAGTACATGGATAGGAAAGATTTAGAGGGATATTTGTCAGGTGGGACTAGTGTAGATGGGGCATCTTGGTTGGAATGGATAAGTTGGGCCGAATGGCCTGTTTCCATGCTGCATGACTAAAAAAGCGATTTAGTTTCAGTTCAGTTTAGAGATACAGGAAACAGGCCCTTCGGCCCACCGTGTCCATGCCGACCGTTGATCACTGGTTATCTCACTTTTCCATCCACTCCCTACGCACTAGGGGCAAATGTCTCTTAAATGCTGTTATTGTACCTCCCTCAAGCACCACCTCTGGCAGCTTGTTCCATACACCCACCACCAAAGATTATAGAGGAGCAAGATGCGCCACTCCGTGGAAAAGGCGTAGTATCACGTGTGTGATTGTCGACGCCATATTAGCGGACCAGAGATGGCGTCGACTATGGCGTCTACTGGGAAACTGAGCTTCTCTGTGATCTTTGTCTCTCAATCTGCCGCTGTGTAATCCGCTCCAAAGCTACAGAGCAGTTGCAAGCAAAGATTATAGAGGAGCAAGATGCATTAGAAAGTTATTAGATTTATTTGTAATAGATCTTTACTTACCTCTCTATCCCTCTCTTCTCTCGATCACCCTCTCCCCTGTCGATCTCTTTCTCTCCCCTGTCGATCTCTTTCTCTCCCCTCTCGATCTCTTTCTCCCCCCTCTCGATCTCTTTCTCTCCCCTCTCTTCCCGATTTCCCTCTCTCCCTCCCTTCCCTCTGTGTGAGAGTTGGCAGCCCTGCTATGCCTTCGGCCCAAAAGATAGAAATAAATTACATAATGGTCTTTGTAGGAAGATTTTAATAAGCTCTTCTATCCAACGATTTGCTTCTATCTGTCCCACCATATATTTATATGAATGTGTGTTTGTGTGTACCTGTAATTTTGTGCACAGTGTGTGTTAAAGCAATACAAGGGAAGCTGTACAATGCAATGCAAGGTAAACTACGCAAAGGAGGGGCTGGGG
The DNA here is from genome assembly GCA_963514005.1 of Raja brachyura. The sequence goes on from OY740795.1 coordinate 18,353,938, forward strand.
AGGAAAGGTGCGAGGGAAATGGGGGAACAGGGGGAAAAGGGAGGGGGGGAGAGAGAGAGAGAGGGAAGGAGGGGGAGAGGGGAGGGAGATCGAGAAGATAGGGGAGAGAGGGATCGAGGGGAGAGAGAGAAGAGAGGGAGAGGGAGATCGAAAGAGAGGGAGAGAAAGGGATCGAGAGGGAGAAAAAGATCGAGAGGGGGAGAGAGGGATCGAGAGGTAAGTAAAGATCTATTACAAATAAATCTAATAACTTTCTAATGCATCTTGCTCCTCTATAATCTTTGCTTACAACTGCTCTGTAGCTTTGGAGCGGATTACACATGGGGAGACAGTCCGCCAAAATGGCGGCCGTGACGTTCCGTTACGTACTACACACCAGTCCATTGGATTTCCACTGAGTGGCGCATCTTGCTCCTCTATAATCTTTGGTCACCACCCTCTGAATCTTCAATATTGCATGTACACTCTAGGGGGAAATTTACAGTGGGCCAATTCAGCTACAAACCCGCACGTCTTTGTGACGTGGGTGGAAAGCGGACCACCCGGAGGAATCCCACCGCGGTCACAGGGAGAACGTGCAAACTCTACACAGACAGACAGACAGATAGCACCCGAGACAGTCAGGATGGAACCCGGGTCTCTGGTGCTGTGAGGCAGTACCACTGCGCCACCGTGTGGCGGTTTCTATGTTATCACATCTTCTCGAAGGGCCGAAGGGTCAGTTCCCGTGCCAGCGCGGCTGTACGGGGGCGATTGCACTGGGCGTTACCTGCTTCGGAGAGATAGTCACTGAAGTCGTCTTTATCTTCGTCGTAGTCCTCGCCCTCCTCGTCATCGTTCGGACTGCCGTCCTGGTCCGTGTCGGAGCCGTCCTCCAGCTCCGACCTCCCCTCGTCCGGCTGCAGGCCCAGCCCCTCCACGCTGAACAAGGAGTAGTTGTGCTCGTCGTAGTTCACCTCCCCCCCCGCATCCGGCCTGGGCTCCCCGCTCTCTCCCCACGCGGGGAACGGGGGCCGGTACCTCCGCCCGTCTCCCTTGTCCCGCCCGCATTCCTCCGGGCCTCCGCTGCCCGCCTCCGCCGATCCCTCGGGATGTCTCCAGGGTCTCGGTCCCACTCGGTCGCCGGTCGTCCCTTCTTCCCGACCCGGCACGGCGACAGACCGGTGGCTGGGACGGGGCGGTTGGTCGCCAAGGACACGGTTCTCAGATGTGGGGGGGGCTTCAGGAAGTACGGGACATGGCTCATTGTCCCTGGGCATGGTGGTCTTCACGTTGGCCACTTGGTGTTCCCTTCTCTGGAGGAACACAACACCCTCCGACTGTAAGTTGGACTCCGCTAAGGAGTCCATTGCGTTGGGTTTTCTGGAGGACTCCATGGTTCTGCCGGCGACTTCAGGTCTACCAGAGAACGGGGAATCCTCCCGGCCTGTCCGTAGGAGGCACCAGGAGTCAGACACCGGCTGAGAGTCCACGGCATTGAGTTCGGCCAGCGTGGGCGTCTGAGAAAGCCTGGCCTCGTTCTGGTAAGGACTCGCACTCTGGTCCAGGCCCAGTAGGTCCATCTCCTTGGTGCTCCAGAGGTCGGCCTTGGCGAACCTGGTGAAGTCCTCCAGGGCGGCCACGTCCCAGCGCTCGCCGTGGCCGCTGTCCAAGGGCTCGTCGTCCACGAGGTCACTCAGCAGATCGATCTTCTCCCTCACGGGGCTCTGGTACAGGCTCAGGCTCAGCAGGTCATTCCTGGAGCTGGTGGTGTAGGCCAGGCGCCGCCCCTGCAAGCGGCGATAACGGCACAGTTAGTAGACGCAAGGAACTGCAGGTGCTGGCCGACGCCACACAGAAGGCACAAAGTGCTGGAGTAACTCAGCGGGGTCAGGCAGCAAATCTGGAGAACGTGGACAGGGGATGTTTCGGGTTGCGACCCTACTTCAGGCACGATTAGTATTTTCTGTCTTGAGTCATAGAGGCATACAGCACAGAAGCAGGCCCTTCAGCCCAACCTGTCCACGCCGACCAAGATGCAATAAGATGGCCAATCAGTCTGAAGAAAGGTCTTGACCTGAAACTGCCAGACCCGCAGTTACTCCAGCACTTGGTGTCTTTTTTTGCTATGCTAGTCTCACCTGCATACATTTGGCCCATTTCCCTCTAAATCTTTTCGATCCATAAACACATTCTGCTCTCACTCTCTTGGAGCCGAGTGACAAACAGAACATAATCTGAAATTAAACTAATCTCTGCCCGCCTGTGATCCACTTACCTCCATTCCCAGCATATCCATGTGCCCATCTAACAAGGCCCATAAAAGGCACCACCACCCCTGGCACCCACCACCCTTTGTGTAAAAAAACTTGCCCCACACATCTCCTTCAATCTTTGCCCCTCCCACCTTTAAGTTGAACCGTTCAGTCTTTGATATTTCCATTTTTCCAGGGAAAAAGTTTCTGACCGTCCACTCTTTATATGCCTCTCCTGAATTTATGAAGTTCTATCATGGTCAGCCCTCAACCTCTGTGGCTCCAGACAAAATAATCCAAGTTTGTCCAATCTCTCCCGATAACTAACAACCTCGACATACAGACCAGAATCCCCACCATCGACTCCATCTACACTTCACACCTCCTTAGAAATGCAGCCAACATAATCCGTCTTGTCCCACCCCGGTCATTCCTTCTTCCACCGGCTCCCATCTGGCAGAAGGTACAGAAGCTCAAAGGCCTGCACCACCAGACTCAGCAACAGCTTCTTCCCCTCTGTTATCAGGCTTCTGAACGTTTTTTCCATAAGCTAGGGTACTGACCAATTCACTTCTACCCCATTGCTGACATTGGACCTTGTCCCTTGAACTGATGCGCTACAATTCTGCACTCTGTATCTCCCCCGTTGTACTGCCTGCTTTTGGCCCATATCCCACTAAACCTGCCCTATCCATGTACCTGTCCATGTGTGTTTTAAATGCTGTTATAGTAGCTGCCTCAACTACCTCCTCCGGCAGCTCGCTCTATACACCCGCCATAAAGTTACCACTCAGATTCCAATTAAATCTTTTGCCCTCTCGCCTTGAACCTTTGTCCTCCGGTTCTTCATTTCCCCCCCCCCCCCCCCCCCCCCCCCATGTGACAACAATAAACCTCAATCTGAACCTAATGCAGTCCAGGAGACCCTGTAGCTGAGGATCATGTACCTGTTCATACAGGAAGCAGGAGTCAGGGCTGGAGTCAGGGCTGGCCGCAGTGTGATCGGTGGAGTTACATGTGCTGGTGTTTCTGAAAGCATCGGCGAAAGCTGGCTCCATCCCACGCGCATTGGGCTGCAAGAGAAATCAGACTCAGCCCAGATTACAACCATGCAGGTCCACCGGATTGGGGCGGGGGGGGGGGGGGGTTCAGATACCGGCCCGCAAAGTTGGCCGTGGAATTTGACTACGACCGAAAATCAGTGGTTACCTGCGCCTCTTTTTAACATTAGAATACAAACGGTGGAAAATCAGAACGCTTCTATCAGACGTGGTCTGCATTTATAGAATTACTACAAAGATAGGGTGCAGGAGTACCTCGGGCCTTGGTAGGGGGGGATGAAAAACTATCGAGTTGGTGGATTCCTTTTGCGTGATATATATAATATAATAACTGACTTTGTTTATTTATTTTTTTTTTCTTGTTCCTCTTCTTTTTTTAGGGTCTATCTTTTAACCCCCTTTTCAAATTCTTTGACCAAGGGTTTCTTCTCCCCTTTGGCACGCTCTTTCACTATCACAACTCTTTTCACATTTCACTCTCTATTCTTTTTCTTTAAAAGCCATAAAATTATGGGGTACAATGATTATAACAGTATATATGTGTACATTGATGTATTTACCTTTAATAAATAATATTTAAAAAAAAAAAGAATACAAAGGGTGAATGCACAGTCTTTTACCTGTCAATCAACCCCTTCATTGACAGATCTACATCTGATCATGTGCTTCCAAATAAATCAGCTAGTTTTATCAATTCTTTTTTATTTGGCTCTGGAATGTTAGAAGTTTGGAGATTATTACTCCCAAATGACAAAGAATTTTCTTTTTTTTCTCATGTATATCATAGTTATTCTCGGATTAACTATATAATAGATTCTCGGCTAGCTTCATCGGTCACTGCATGTGAGAATGATGCAATTGCTATTTCTGATCACGCACCATTCAAACTATCAATCAAACTACCTGATTCCAAGTTCAGTGCTAAACAATGGCGATTTAATGCTACTTTGCTTCAAGATTTAAATTTTGTTAATTTTATTAAAGATCAGATTGCTTTCTTCTTCTTAACAAACGCTACTGAAGAAATATCCAATGGTGTAGTCTGGGATGCTTTTAGGGCATATATTCGTGGACAAATTATTTAATAATCCGCGGGATTAAAAAAACAAACTCAAAAGGAAATACGTACATTGGCTGATGAGATTAAAGAAATTGATAAAAAATTATTAAAAAGCTCCTAGATTAGAGCTCTATAAGAATATTGAACTTAAATTGAGATATGATTTGTTATTAGTATCACCGATTGAGAACAAGCTACTTAAAGTCAAAAGTCAATTTTATATACATGGCGAAAAATCTGGTAAATTACTCGCTAATCATTTAAAAGCGGTATCGGCCAAGCATCAGATTACTAAAGTGAGTAAACGGGATGGTACACTAACTGTAGACCATGATGAAATTAATAAATCCTTTCAGGAATTTTATACCTCCCTATACCAATCAGAATGTCTTACTGATTCCAATATAATGCATGAGTTTTTAAAGAAACTGAACTTACCAAATTTACCACATAATGAGTCTCTGTTGTTATATGAACCCATCACGGAGGAAGAAATACAGAAAGCAATCCTTTCAATGAATTCTGGTAACGCTCCCGGTTTAGATGGGTTTCCAGTAGAATTTTAAAAGTATTTTTCAAGTTTATTGTCTCCCTGGCTATGCAAGGTTTTTAAAGAAGCCTTTTTAATGAATAGATTACCACAATCCTTTTATTAAGCATCTATTTCTTTAATTCTTAAAAAAGATAAAGACCCTACAGAAGAGACATCATATAGACCTATATCACTGTTAAATGTAGATTTCAAAATTCTTTCCAAAATATTAGCTATGAGATTGGAAAATATTTTACCGCAAATTATTTCTGATGATCAGACAGGTTTTATTAAAAATCGTTACTCATACTTTAACGTTAGGAGATTAATGACTATCGTATATACAGCATCAAATAAAACCCCAGAATGTGTCATTTCACTTGATGCCGAGAAGGCGTTTGATGGAGTAAATTGGGAATACTTATTCAATACACTTGAAAAATTTAAGATTGGTCCAAATTTTTTTTCTTGGATCAAGCTGATATATCATATACCTCAGGCTTCTGTACTTACCAATAATCAGAGATCCCCTTTTTTCAGGCTCTTTCGAGGCACTAGACAGGGCTGTCCTTTAAGTTCTTTACTGTTTGATATTGCTTTGGAACCTTTGGCCACCACTATTACAGAATCCCCTAATATTTTTGCTATTTTGTCCGCGGGAATAAGACATATAAACTATCTCCTTATGCAGATGATCTGTTATTATTCATTTCTAACCCTGAGAAATCTATTCCGGCAATAGTAGCATTACTTAATCAATTTAGTAGTTTCTCTGGTTATAAACTAAATCTTAGTAAGAGTGAGCTTTTTCCATTAAACAATCTAGTTTCGAATTATGGACAGTTTCCACTTAGATTGACTACCGAAAGTTTTACTTATTTAGGTATTAAGATTACCAAGAAACACAAGGATTTATTTAAAGCTAATTTTACGCCTTTAATTGACCATATCAAACAACAGTTTACTAAATGGTCACCAATGTCCTTATCTTTAATCGGCCGAATCAATGCTATTAAAATGTTTATCCTACATAAATGTTTGTATTTATTTCAGACGATACCAATTTTTATTGACAAATCTTTCTTTGATAGTATTGACTCCAAAATGTCTTCACACATGTGGCAGAATAAAAACTCCAGACTAAGTAAAAAAGGCAGTTAATGTTTGTTATTTAACATTTTGGACAAAAGATTTAGAAGATACCCAATGCCCAGGATGGATAAATCTTGAACGTGATTCTATACAAGGGCTATCATTGGCTACTATTCTAGGGTCCTCGTTATCTTTTACAATTACGAGATTGAATAAATATACAATTAACCCAATAATAAGACATACATTTCGAATATGGTTTCAATTTCGTAGGTTTTTTGGACTGAATGATTTAATCTTATCGAGGCCTATCATATCTAATTTTCTCTTCCAACCTTCTAGTACTGATCAAGCCTTTCTGTTACGGAAGAGGAAGGGATTGGTAGCTTTTCGTGATTTGTTTTTGGATGGTTGTTTTATGTCTTTCGAACAACTCTCCAATAAATATAATTTACCTATTTCACACTTCTTAAGATATTTACAAATTAGACATTTTTTGAAGGCTACTCTACCCTTTTTGCTGTTACCACATCAAACCAAAATCTTGGGAAAAAAATTACATTTGAACCCTTATCAAAAAGGATTCATAATGACTATTTATGAGTTGATTTTGAAATTACAAACAGATATATTTGATAAAATTAAGAATGACTGGGAAAGAGAACTCCAAATGTCTCTATCTATAGAGGAATGGGAGAGGATTCTTCAATTAGTTAATACTTCCTCAATGTGTGCAAGACACGCTTTGATACAATTCAAGGTGGTTCACTGAGCTCATATGTCAAAAGATAAGTTACCTCGTATTTATGGTCATATAAACCCTACCTGTGACAGATGTAACTCTGAAGTGGCCTCACTGACCCATATGTTTTGGTCCTGCCCACTTTTGGAAAAATATTGGAAAGAAATCTTTGATACTATTTCCGTAGTCTTAGGTATTGATTTACAACCTCATCCTATTACTGCAATTTTTGGGCTACCAATGTTAGATTCTATTCATTTGTCCCGTTCCGCCCATTGGCTGATTGCTTTTACCACATTAATTGCCAGAAGATCCATTTTATTTAAATGGAAAGACTCTAACCCTCCGACCACACTCCATTGGTACTCTGAAACGATATCATGTTTAAATTTAGAAAAAAATCAGGAGTGACATTGTTGAACCCTTGGTTAAATTTGATAAGACTTGGGGAAGATTTATTCAACATTTTCACACGACATAAATTGTCCCCCCTCCAACTGTTATAAAAATTATTTTACCTTTATATGGTGGAACGGACTTGACGACAAACAGGGACTTCAATTGTTGAAATTCTCAGCTCAGATTCTGTTTTGCTTTTTTTTCCTAATTTAGGGGGGTTTTGTTTCTTCCTTTTTTCTCCTTTTTTTCTTTTTATCTTTTATTTTTTACATACATACGTTTTCTTTTAAACATTTAACTATATTTACATAGAGACCGGGACATCTATATTCAATGTGTATTTTGATACTTAGGTTATACCTAAGTATATTTAGGTTATACCTGTTATTAATGTAATCCTGGTCCCTATGTATCAATATCATTGTTATGTTTATCATTATTCTTTTTGTTTTGTTTTTGTTTTTGGAAAAAAAGCGAATAAAAATATTTTAAAAGAGAGAAAGAAAGAGTCTTTTACCTGGGCTAGGGGAATCAAGAACCAACGGGCATATGTTTAAGGTGAGGGGGGTGGGGGGGTGGGAGATTTAATAGGAACCTGAGGGGCAACTTTTGCAGAGGGTGCTTGGTGTATGGAACAAGCTGCCAAAGGAGGTAGTTGAGGAAAGCAGGTACTATCACAATGATTAAGAACCATCTAGACAGGTACATTGATAGGATAAGTTTAGAGGGATAAGGGCCAAATGCAGGCAGGTGGGACTGGTGTAGATGGGGTATCTTGGTCAGCGTGGGCAAGTTGGGTTTTCACACCTGTACCTCTTGCCTGATGGGAGAGGAAGTGGGCGATCTCACACTAAACATGCTGTCCAGTCAGCGGAAAGACTGTACATGATTACAATCAAGCCATCTACAGTGTACAGATACAGGACAAAGGAAATAATGTTTAGTGCAAGATAAACTCCAGTAACATGCGTTTAAAGATAGTTTGAGGTTCTCCAATGAGGTAGATAGTAGCTCAGGACCGCTCTCAAGTTGGTGATAGGATGGTTCAGTTGCCTGATAACAGCTGCAAAGAAACTGTCCCTGAATCTGGAGGTGTGCATTTTCACAATACTGCACCTCTTGCCTGATGGGAGAGGGGAGAAGAGGGAGTGGACTTTCTTGCACTAAACGTCATTCCCTTTATCCAGTATCTGTACACTGTGGAAGCTTGGTCATAATCATGTATAGTTTTACAGCTGACTGGAGAGCACGCAACAAAAGCTTTGCACTGTACTTTGGTACTTGAGACCATAAACTAAACTGAGCTGTCATCGGCAGGATGGTGGTGGAGAGTCAGGTTCCTGGGCGTGTAGATCTCAGAAGATCTGTCCTGGGCCCAGCACATTGATGCAATCATATAGAAAGCTCATCAACATCTCCACTTCCTTTGCAGACTGAGGAGATTTCAGTTTGTTGATGAACCCGCAGTCGAACTTTTACAGATGTACTGTAGAGAGCACATTGACTGGTAGCATCGCGGCCTGGTTCAGCACCACGAACGCCCAGGAACGAAGGAGACCACAGGGAGTGGTGGACACTGCCCGGTCCATCACCGGTACTGATCTCCCCACCATCGAAGGGATCTACAGGAGGTGCTGCCTCAATAGGGCAGCCAGAATCCTCAAAGACCCGCACCGCCATGGCCACGCTCTCATCTCACTGCTACCATGGGAGAGAAGGTAAAGGAGCCTGAAAACTCTGATCTCCTGGATAAAGAACAACATCTTCCCAACAACCATCAGGCACTGACCTCAGCAACTATGGTCATGGAGTGACACAGCGGGTAGAGCTGCTGCCTCACAGTGCCAGGGACACGTGTTCGAATTTGGGTGCTGTCTGTGTGGAGTTTGCATGGGTGACTGCGTGGCGTTCCGCATGGATCAGATAGTGGGATAACATTGAACGGGTGATCGATGGTCGGCATGGATACTGTGGGCCGAAGGGCCTGTTTTCTGACTATCTCTAAACTAAGCTAGACTCAGGCTCTGGAGACCCGGCGACATCTTCGTAAACTGCCTCGTCACTCTTTCTCTGCTCCTTGTACTCAGAACACGGAGGGCTTCGCTGTTACCTTGGCAGCGCTGGTGACTCATCTTTCCTGAGATAAGCACAGCTGGATTAAGAGCGTCGCATGTACTGCGAGACAAAGCATGCACCACGCATGGAACCTCTCCGTGAGCCTCGGCCTCTCGTTCTGCTTCCATCAGACATTCATCTCATGCTCAAATGTTGAACGTTTAGAGATACAGTGTGGGAATAGGCCCTTCGGCCCACCGACTCCGTGCTGACCAACAATCAACAGTACACTAGTTCTATCTTACACACTAGGGACAATAGGAATTTATTTAGTCAGAGGGGGGCGGATCGGTGGAATTCATTGCCACAGACGGCTACGGAGGCTTAGTCATTGGGTAGTTTTAAAGAGGAGATTGATAGGTTCTTGATTAGATAGGGAAAGATAGATCAGCAAAGTTTGAATGATAGAGGAGACTCGATGGGGCGAATGGCCTACTTCTGCTCCTAGAACATATGAACATGAACGTGACAATAATAAACTGGACCAAACTAAGTGTGAATGACCAGAGGACATTGTATGTGGGGTGGCTACGCACACGCATGCGCGCGCACACACGACATGCACACACGAACATGCTCTCCTGCGCTCACTTTAACCGGGCGGGGTGATGTTGGGGAGTCGGGATTGGGTAGGGCTGGTACAGGGAAGAGGATCCTACCTGTGGCATGGCCGAGGCTGAGGGTGGGCCCCGCCAACAGGGACAAAACAACCAGCCCTCGGACCAACTACCCACGTCCCTCTCCCCGGCAACGGGCAGTCAACGATAGGGGTCTCGCGGCAGGAACGGTAAACGCCTAATACTCAGGCCGGACCCATCCAGGAGCCGCCGATGTCTTCATCCCTGTGGGGAGAGGGCGAGGGGAGAGAAGGTTAGAAGCAGATCAAAATACAACTTAATCAAAATACATTCACAACTCTGGTCTCCAAAGGTTCATCGTTATTGGAGCAGAATTAGGCCACTCTGCCCATCAAGTCTACCCCGCTATTCAATCATGTCTGATCATTCTTTCTCTCAACCTCATTCTTCTGCCTTCTCCCCATAACCCCCGACACCCTTACTAATCAAAAAATCATCAATCTCCACCTTAAAAATACCCAATGACTTGGCCTCCACCAACGTCTGTGGCAATGAATTCCACAGTTTCACCACACTCTGTCTAAAGAAATTCCTCCTCATCTCCATTCTAAAGTTACATCCTTTTACTCTGAGGCTGTGGCCTCTGGTCCTAGATTCTCCCATGAGTGGAAGCATCCTTTCCATATCCACTCTATCCAAGACTTTCACTATTTGGGATGTTTCAATAAGGTCCCCCCTCATCGTTCTAAACTCCAGCGAGTACAGGCCCAGTGCCATCAAACGCTCATCATATGTGAACCCAATCATTCCTGGGATCATTCTCGTAAACCTCCTCTGGACCCTCTCCAACGCCAGCACATCCGTCCTCAGATATGGGGTAAAAAGAAAACTGCTCGCAATACTTCAAATGCGGTCTGACCGGTGCCTTATAAAGCCTCAGCCGTTACATTCCTTTTTTATATTCTAGTCCTCTTGAAATGAACACTAACATTGCATTGTGCAGAAAAGAACTGCAGATGCTGATATATACCAAAGGGGCACAGTAACTCAGCGGGTCAAGCAGTATCCCTGGAGAACATGGAGAGGTGACGTTTCAGGTCGGGACCCTTCTGACTCCGGACAGCATTGGAGCAGGCCCTTTGGCCCACAATGTCCGTGTCAACCATGAGGCCAAGTTAAATTAATTTCATCTGTGCACATGATCCATATCCCTCCATTCCCTGCATATCCATGTGCCTATCTACAAGCTTCCTAAGCTTCACTGTCATATCTGCCTCCACCACCACCCCTGGCAGTGTGTTCCAGCCACCCAACACGCTTGGTGTAAACAAAAACACTGGACATTTCCTTTAAACTCTTCCCCCCTCACCTAAAACCTATACCCTCTAGTATTAGATATTTCCACACAGGGAAAAATGGTTCTGACTGTCTACCCTACCTGTGCCTCGCATAATTTAATAAACTTCTATCAGGTTGCCCCTCAGCTTCTAACCCTGCAGAGAAAACAATCCAAGTTTGTCCAACCTCTCCTTGTAGGTAATACCTACAAGGAGATAAGGTAGTAGAATTATAGTACTATATTTTGATAGTAGAATTGATATACTATATATTGATAGTAGAATTAGGCCATTCAGCCCATCAAGCCTACTCCACCATTCAATCATGGCTGATCTCCCTCCTAATCTCATTCTCTTGCCTTCTCCCCATAACCTCTGACACCTGTATTAATCCAGAATCCCTGTCTTAAAAAGTAAGTAAGTTTATTGGTCAAGTATTCACATACAAGGAATTTGCCTTGGTGCTCCGCCCACAAGTAACAACATGACATACAGTGACAGTTACGAATGACTCAGAAAACACTAAAGATTAATAAAAATAAAACATTAATGATAAAACACCATTGATCAAGCATATGAACCAACAAAATACCAGATCAAAGGGAGCCTCAGATTTTTGGCTATATCTCTAAACTAAGCTAGACTCAGGCTCTGGAGACCCGGCAACGTCTTCGTAAAGAATTTTTAGAGCAACTACTCGTGGATAAAAACTGTTTTTATGTCTGGCTGTGGCAGCTTTGACAATCCGCAGCCTTCTGAGGCAAAGAATTCCACAGATTCACCACCCTTTGACTAAAGAAATTCCACCTCATCTCCTACCTAAAAGGATGTCTTTTCATTCTGAGGCTATGACCTCTAGTCCTAGATTCTCCCACTAGTGGAAACATCCTCTCCACATCCACTGTATCCAAGCCTTTCACTATTCTGTATATTTCAATGAGGTCCCCCCTCATTCTTCTAAACTCCAGCGAGTACAGGCCCAGTGTCGTCTAATGGTTAACCTACTCATTCCTGGGATCATTCTTGTAATGACATGAAAGCACAAAGCCCCTCTGAAGCCCCGTTCCACTGGGACGGCAGTGTATATAGTGGCCCCTGGCTGAGAGAGAGGGGTAGCTTCACACCAACTTACCTGGGCTTGCAGGCTTGAGTTACAGGGAGAGGTTGGATAGACTGGGGCTTCGTTCTGTGGAGCGTAGGAGGCTGAGGGGTGACCTTATTGAGCTGTACAAGATCACGAGGGGCACAGATAAAATGAACGCTCACTGCCTTTTTCCGCAGGGTAGAGGATCCTAAAACTAGAGGGCGCAGGCCTAAGGTGAGAGGGGAGAGGTTTAAGAGGAACATCAGGGGCAACATTTTCACTCTGAGGGGAGTCCGTATCGGGAACCAGCTGCCAGAGGAATCTATAGAATCGGGTACAATTACAATGTTTAAAAGACATTGGGACAGATAAATTGACAGGAAGGGTTTAAAGGAATATGGGCAATAAATGGGGGACTAGCCCAGAACACCAACTTGGTCGGCATGGACAAGGTGGGCCAAAGGGCCTGTTTCCGTGCTGTACAGTTGTGTGACTTTGTACTTTTCTGACTGTATTTTTCTTCAAAGCAGGAAAGAACAGAGATGTTAGTGTAAATCAACATTGCTGCCTTATTGCTGTGTCGGACAGTCACATTATTTATGATGTTTCCACATCAGAGTCACGGCAAGCGGTCCAATTGTCAAACAGTTCCAGTCGGTAGTTTTCAGAGTGAGTCTCAAGGTTCAGGAAATCCTCAACCTGCACAAGAGTTTGCTGCAGATGTTGTGCCAAATGGTGCCACAAGCTCGTTACTGTTTCACTTCATTCTTTCATAGCAGGAGCTTCCCATCCCCTCCCAATCTGTACATTGTAACCGGCAACGCATGGGATAAAGAAATCACGCGTTCAATGGACGCGGCAAAATATAGAATAGAATAGAATACTTTATTGTCACATGTGACAAGTCACAGTGAAATTCTTTGCTTGTATACCTTGCCAAGGTTCCTCCCACCCACGTCAGTTCCCCCTTTGTCACTGATAACATAACTCACTGATCTCACAAAGTGATTTAGAGTTTGGGGCCCAGGTCCATAATCGCCTGAAAGTGGCAACACAGGTAGATAGAGCGGCAAAGAAGGCGGACAGTTTTCTTGCCTTCATCGGTCGGGGCATTGAGTATAAGAGTCAGGAAGTCTGGATGCAGCTTCATAGAACTTTGGTTAGGCTGCCTTTGGAATATTGCGTGCAGTTCTGATCGCCCCATTACATTTAGTTTAGTATTTTGTTTATTTTAGTTTATTGTCACGTGTACCGAGGTACAGTGAAAAACGTTTAGTTGCGTGCTGTCCAGTCAGGGGAAAGACTGTACGTGATTACAATCAAGTCGTCTACAGTTTACAGATACAGGATAAAGAGAATAATGTGTAGTGCCAGATAAAGTCCAGTAGAGTGCATTTAAAAATAGCTTGAAGGTCTCCAATAAGGTAGATAGTAGCTCAGGACCGCTCTCTAGTTGGTGACAAGATAGAAACATAGAAAACAGAAAATAGGTGCAGGAGTAGGCCATTCAACCCTTCGAGCCTGCACCGCCATTCAATATGATCACGGCTGATCATCCAACTCAGTATCCCGTACCTGCCTTCTCTCCGTACCCCCTGATCCCTTTAGCCACAAGGGCCACATCTAACTCCCTCTTAAATATAGCCAATGAACTGGCCTCAACTACCTTCTGTGGCAGAGAATTCCAGAGACTCGCCACTCTCTGTGTGAAAAATGTTTTTCTCAACTCAGTCCTAAAAGATTTCCCCCTTATCCGTAAACTGTGACCCCTTGTTCTGGACTTCCCCAACATCAGGAACAATCTTCCTGCATCTAGCCTGTCCAACCCCTTAAGAAATTTGTAAGTTTCTATAAGATCCCCCCTCAATCTTCTAAATTGTAGCGAGTACAATCCGAGTCTATCCAGTCTTTCTTCATATGAAAGTCCTGACATCCCAGGAATCAGTCTGGTGAACCTTCTCTGTACTCCCTCAATGGCAAGAATGTCTTTCCTCAGATTTGGAGACCAAAACTGTACGCAATACTCCAGGTGTGGTCTCACCAAAACCCTGTAGAACTGCAGTAGAACCTCCCTGCTCCTCTACTCAAATCCTTTTGGTATGAATGCTAACATACCATTCGCTTTCTTCACTGCCTGCTGCACCTGCATGCCTACTTTCAATGACTGGTGTACCATGAACCTTCTCTGTACTCTGACGGTTCAGTTGCCTGATAACAGCTGGGAAGAAACTGTCCCTGAATCTCTAGGTGTGCGTTTTCACACTTCTGTACCTCTTGCCTGATGTGAGAGGGGAGAAGAGGGAGTGGACTTTCTTGCACTACACGTTATTCCCTTTATCCAGTATGTGTGCACTGTGGACGCTTGTTATAATCATGTACAGTTTTTACGCTGACTGGATAGCACGCAACAAAAAGCATTTCACTGTACCTTGGTACATGTGACAATAAACTAAACTGACCTAATCTGTCATTGGTAGTGGAGAGTCAAGTTCCTGGGCGTGTATATCTGGTCCAGCACATTGATGCAATCTTAAAGAAAGCTTATCAACGCCTCCACTTCCTTTGCAGACTGAGGAGATTTCAGTTTGTCGATGAACCCGCAGTGGAACATCTACAGGTGTACGGTAGAGAGCACATTGACTGGTAGCATCACGGCCTGGTTCAGCAACTCGAACGCCCAGGAACGAAGGAGACCACAGAGAGTGGTGGACACTGCCCGGTCAATCACGGGTACTGACCTCCCCACTATCGAAGGGATCTACAGGAGGCGCTGCCTCAATAAGGCAGCCAGCATCATCAAAGACCCGCACCGCCCTGGCCACGCTCTCATCTCACTGCCACCATCGGGAAGAAGGTACAGCAGCTTGAAAACTCTGATCTCCAGGATGAAGAACAGCTTCTTCCCAACAACCATGAGGCTCTTGAACACAGCACAACACTGACCTCAGCGACTATGTCACGGAGCAGCACAGCCTCACTGCGCCAGGGACACGGGTTAGAACCCGAATGTGGGTGCTGTCTGTGTGGAGTTTGCACGTTCTCCCTGTGACCACGGGGGTTTCCTCCCACATCCCAAAGACATGCGTGTTTGTAAGTTAATTGGCTTCTGCAAATTGCCCCTAGTATGTAGGGAGTGGATGAGAAAGTGGGATAACATTGAACGGGAGATGGATGGTCAGCATGGATTCTGTGGGCCGAATGTATCCACACTGTATCTTTCAATTAATTCAGTCAACATGATCTTCCATGAACTTTGATAGACACAAAGAGCTGGAGTAACTCAGCGGGTCAGACAGCATCTCTGGAGAAAAGGAATAGGTGACGTTTCGGGTAGAGACCTTTCTTCCAGATACTATGTTTTGATGACACCATGGACTGTGGTTTTGCACTATTATGGTCTGGTCACTGAGCATTACTAATTATTAATTTATCGTGCTGTGGATTGTTGTACATATATGTGTGTGTTTTTTAATTTCATGCAGGTTAATTGGCTTCTGTACATTATCCCCAGTGTATAGGATAGTGCTGGTATACGGGGTGCTGAAGGGCCTGTTTCCGCACTGTATCTCCAAACTAAACCCAAGTAAGAATTTCACTATTCTGTCGCTTATGACAACTGAATAATCATGACTCTGCCTCTGTGTCTTCAGCAGCCTGGGGTCGAAGTTGTAAAACTCCCTTGCTCCCTCTAAAATATCCCTCCCTTTAGTTCCCCTAAAATACACCCTTGTTCACCACTCTTCCCAACGTTGCTGTGTATCTCGTCTTTACAGATAATAGCCCTGTCCCACGTTGCGTGTTCATTCCAAGAGCTCTCCCGAGTTTAAAAAAATCAAACTCGTTGTAAGCATGGAGCGGGTACGTCGGAGCTCGGGCACGTCTCTTAGTGCAAACGGCCGGTACTCGGGAAGACTCGCTAACGGCAGGTAAGCACGGGAAGACTCGTGAAGATTTTTCAACATGATGAAAAATGTCCACGATAGCCCTGAGCACCGACGAGTGGCCATTACCGTAAATCTCCGAGTTCGAATCAGGGCAAACTCGGGAGAGCTCTTGGAATGAACTCGTACCGTGGGACAGGGGTTTAACGTTCTTGTGAAGTGCAGTGGGCCGCTTTGTGTTCGCATCTCGACAGTAAGCAGAGTTTGGGGAAAACTTTGTCTGACACCGCGGTAATTCCCCCACCTTAAAAGGGGAATTTGCAGAGCACAGGAAAATACTCAGCAATCCTGGTGGTATTTATGTCCAAGTATTTATGAGGCAGTCACTGTTGAAATGAAGAAAACAATTTGCACACAAGGCCCCACAAACGGCCGCGTTCTACTGAAAAATAGCTACACAGCAGGGAAACAGGCCCTTCGGCCCAACTCATCCATGCCAACCTCCATCCACACTCTAAACTAGTCCAATTTGCCCAACTCTGCCCCATATCCCTCTAAACCTTTCTTATCCATGTACCCCTCCAAGGATCTATTAAATGTTATTATTGTCCCTGCCTCAGCTACCTCGTCTGGTGCAACCAACACATACACACCCGAACACCCCCCACTATACACACAGACGCATCCCCATATCTACACATATGTGCACAGACACAACTGATCACAGACACTCAGATACACCCCAACACACATGCCCATGGACACAGCCCGATACATACAGACTGACACACCCCAACATCCACACACATGCGCACAGACACAACCGGCCACAGACAGACACATGTTACAGACCTTGCTCCCCTGTCTGGAGCACTGCCCCGAGTGGCCAGCTTGCATCATATACACCCTTTGCTGGTCTTGCTTTAACGAGGGGCACAGGTGCTGCCACTATGAATGCAAGTGGCTGCCTTCACCACTACTCAGGGTCCTAGTGCCCTCGCCTGCGGCACTGATGTACACTCAACACACTGCAACATACACTCGCTGCTCATGTCAGACACAAAACACAGCATTGATGAATCAATCAGATCGTTGAAAAATGGAAAAGCTGCTGGCCCCGATGGTTTAGGTGTTGAATTTTATAAGTTTCTTGATTTGATTTCCCCACGTTTACAAACAATATATAAATACGCCTACGAACAAGGAAAGTTACCAGAAACTTTAAATGAGTCCACAATCACACATATTCCTAAAGTAGATAAGGATCTGGAAGATCCAGGATCACATAGAGCAATTGCTCTTCTAAATACTGATCAAAAAATATTAACTAAAATCTTATCTCAAAGGTTAAGTTTAGTGATTAATAAATTAATACATCATGATCAAACAGGCTTTATTCCCAAACGTTATTCCACTTATAACTTGAGACGTCTATTCAATATCATATATTCAAAAAGAATGAATTAGCTGTCATATCCCTTGATGCGGAAAAAGCATTCGATCAGGTTGAATGGCCTTATTTATTTAAGATAATGCAGAAATTTCAATTGGGGGACAGATTTTGTAAACAGCAAGAATACCAACAAATCAAATGTCATCAGCCAAATTTAATCTCTTTAGGGGTTGTAGACAAGGATGTCCGTTATTAACTTTATTATTTGCTCTTGCAATAGAACCATTAGCCGAAAGGATTAGATCAGAACCAGAAATATATGGATATAATACCAATACCACAACGAATAAAATATCTTTATATGCAGATGATGTCTTAATATATATTACAAAACCGGAGATTAGTATTCCTAATCTACTTAATGTTATAACTGAATTTAGTACATTTTCAGGATATAGAATTAATTGGAATAAAAGTGAAATTATGCCAATAACTGGAATAAAATCAAATATACTACAAAAATTTCCATTTAAAATATTTACGGACAAAATTAAATATCTAGGAATTTATGTATCTAAATCTTACAATTCTCTATTCAAATCAAATTATCCCCAATTATTGAATAAACTAAAAAATAATATTCTATACTGGAAAAACACTATCAATATCAATGATCGGCAGAATAAATGCTATAAAAATGATTTTTTTACCACAATTGTTATATTTATTTCAAGCTATCCCTCTATACCTCCCTAAAACTTTTTTTTTTAAATTGATTCTATTGTTAATAGCTTTATTTGGGATTATAAAAGTCACAGAATAAGTAAAAAAACATTTATGTAAATCTAAGATAAATGGAGGTTTAGCCCTACCTAATTTTTTATATTATTTCTGGGCGGTCCAGATTAAGAATATGAATTTTTGGTTGGTAAATATGGATCAGGAACCAGCTTGGTTAAAGATGGAAAAGGAAGACTGTTTACCTTTCGATACTAGTTTGATTCTCCTTGTTCCAAGGGAGGTACAAAAAAAAATTTATATGGAAAATCCTATAATCTATAGCAATAGACGTATTTGGAAACAAATAGTTAAGACTCTACATTTGGATAATATGTCGCTTTGTTTACCAATTATGAATAAACCTTCTATATTGGATAAGGGCAATGGATATAAAGACAATGGAAAAATTTAGGAATTAAGGATAGAACACCTTTACAGGAAAGGAAAATTTCTCTCATTTCAGGAGTTAAAAGATATCTATGGATTGCATCCAAATAACTTGTTTAGGTATTTACAAATTAGAGACTATATTAAGTCAAACATGTAAGATTATAAAAATAGAGAATTAGGATTATTGGATGAATTGCTCAACAAGCATCCAAATACAGAAAAACTAATAGCATATATATATAATGCTCTTTTGGATATGGAAATCCCTACAACAGAATCATACCGACAAATGTGGGAAAATGAAACAGGCTTATCTATAATAAAAGACACTTGGGAAGAAAGTCTACAACGTATACACCGATGTTCGTTAAATGCCAGACATACCTTGATACAATTCAAAGTATTACATAGATTACATTACTCAAAAACGAAATTAAATAGAATTTTTCCTAACATCTCCTCTATTTGCGATAAATGTCAGAATTCAGAAGCTAATTTAACGCATAGTTTTGTAACATGTATAAAACGTAATAGTTATTGGACTGAAATTTTTTAAATCATTTCTGTAGTTCTTATAATTAAATTGGATCCTGACCCAAAGCTAATAATATTAGGAGTTTCAGATTCAAACCTAATATTGACAGTAAATCAAAGAAATTTTCTTGATTACTGTTTGAGAATTGGAAAAAAATTAATATTAAAATTCTGGAAGGGAACATTATCCCCCACAATTAAATTGTGGACAGTGGAAATGTCGGAGACGTTGCATTTGGAGAGAATCAGGTTTGTCCTAATGGACAAATATGAACTTTCTGAACAAATATGGTCTCCATTCACTGACTATCTGAAGGGGTAGCTGAGCTCAGCATTGTAACTCAATAAATACCCGGTTGTAGGATTAGATGAAATGATCTGTTTTGAGATTTGTATACACGTCTCTATAGATATTGTAATGTGAAATTGTTCCATTCATTGTTAAGACGTATACGTCAAAAAAAATTTTATTATATAATAATTGTTTGCTTGTATTATTTTTAATTTTTATTTTTATTGTTTTGGTTTTTTTAAATTTTATTTATTTTTCTTATATAATCATAATCAATATTATTTAATCACCATCTTTGTTGATTATACACCTATTCTTTTATTTCTTTACTTTCTAAAAAAAAATAGAAGCTTATATAAATAATTTTGTAATAATTGTATAATCAAGGACCAGTCTCACCCCAGTCACCCCCTCTTCTCCCCTCTCACATCAGGCAAGAGGTACAGAAGTGTGCAAACGCACACCTCCAGATTCAGGGACAGTTTCCTCCCAGCTGTTATCAGGCGACTGAACCGTCCTATCACCAACTAGAGAGCGGTCACAATCTACCATCTACCTCATTGGAGACCCTGGGACTATTTTTAATCGGATCTTATTCCCTTTATCTTGTATCTGTCAACTGTGGACGGTACAACTGCAGTCATGTATAGTCTTTTCACAGACTGGATAAATGGGGCAGGAGGGGGAATATTTGGAGGGAGGGGGAGGGCGAGGGGAAAGTGAGGCGAGGGGAGAGAGGGATGAGAAAGTGGGGCGACAGAGGAGGGGAGGCGGAGGGTGAGGGGGGTGAGAACATGTGGCGAGGGAGAGGGAAGGGGCTGTCGAGCAGAGGCCTTGAGGCTGAGTCAACACAAACTACATCCTGATCACGGAGCAAAACAAAACTGACAGCTTGGTTAAAAAAAACCACACACACACACGTTCAGAGCAACAGGTTAGTCCACAAATAAATTTTAAAAAAGAGAGAGAGAGAGAGAGAACGAGCTTGATTGTAATCATGTATGGCCTTTCCTCTAACTGGATAGTGTGC
This sequence comes from Raja brachyura, assembly GCA_963514005.1. The sequence continues at coordinate 18,374,472 of OY740795.1, forward strand.
AACAAAAAGCTTTCCACTGTACCTCGGTACACGTGACAATAAACTGAACTAAACGAAGCTTTAGTGTAGGTGCAGGAGTAGGCCATTCGGCCCTTCGAGCCAGCACCGCCATTCAATGTGATCATGGCTGATCATCTAAAATCCCTACCCCGTTCCTGCCTTCACCCCATATCCCTTGACTCCGCTATCTTTAAGAGCTCTATCTAACTCTCTCTTGAAAACATCCAGTGAATTGGCCTCCACTGCCTTCTGTGGCAGAGGATTCCACAGATTCACAACTCTCTGGGTGACAGCGTTTTTCTCTCATCTCAGTCCAAAATGGCCTGCCTCTTCTTCTTAAACTGTGACCCCTGGTCCTAGACTCCTGCATCTAGCCTGCCCAATCCCTTAAGAATTGTGTATATGTTTTCTCTAAACTGAGATATCTCTAAACTAAACACACTCAGTCTGAAGACGGGACCCGACCCAAAACGTCACTTCTTGGCCAATAAACGCAAGTAAGTTTATTGGCCAAGTATTCACATACAAGGAATTTGCCTTTGTGCTCCGCCCACATGTAACAACATGACATACAGTGACGGTTACGAATGACTCATGAAAACACTAAACATTAATAATGATAAAACATCAATGATAAAACACCATTGATCAAGCATGTGAACCAACAAAATACCAGATCAAAAGGAGGCTACAGAACCATGTTTTCCAGAGATGCTGCCTGACCCCTCTGACTTACTTCAGCACTCTGTATCTGTTTTGGTAAACCAGTGACTGCAGCCCCTGTGTTGTCAACCACAAAGTGTGCTTGTTCCCCACAGCTTTGGCTTACAGCCGGAACATAAAAGCCACTGGCATGAAGCAAAACGCGTTGTGTTAAATAAATCACCGCTGGATGTTTTGGCCGGTAACTCCATGGCACAAGAACCACTCACTATACCACCTCTGCCTCTTCCCCCCACAACACCACATGACGATTCCACCAAACACTGATTATCGTTGGTTGACAGAAGGATCTGTGGATCAACAGAGCCCGATTTGACAAGCATCAAGCACTCTCCAGAAATAAAACTCTGCTACTGCAAAACCGAAAGTTCAGACGGTGTGCTTTGTTTTTTCCTGGCAGTGCAGTGGTTTCCCCGGTCAGATTGAAACATGCAGTTTGCAGACAGCACAGAGGACAAGCTCACATATCACATTCATGTCAGATATTGCAGGGCGGCACTGTGGCGCAGCGGGTAGAGCTGCTGCCTCACAGCGCCAGAGACCCCTGCTCCATCCTGACCCTGGGGTGCTGTCTGTGTGGAGTCTGTCTGTTCTCCCCTGTGATCACGTGGTGCTCCAGTTTCCTCGCACACTCCAAAGCCTTTCATGTTTGTAGGTTAATTGGGTTGAGCAGAGATTGTAAATTGTCCCCAGTGTGCAGGATAGTGCTGGTGCATAAGGAATCGCTGGCCGGCACAGACTGGGTGGGCCGAAGGGCCTGTTTCTGCGCTGCATCTCTAAACTAAACACTAAAGAAGGGCATCAACATATTATTTTGCATCAGGAAGTGTTTGGGGCGGGAGATTGCAACCTTCATGTGGTCCGCCCTGTTTCGACGAATGCAATCAACCTGGCGTGCACAATCAACTAAGATCAAACAGAACAAGTTGACCGACAACTTTAGGCTGTGCACGCCATACGCAAGAAGAAGAAGAAGAAGAAGAAGAAAGAAGTGTTTGGCACAGGGTACACAAATTGCTGGAGAAACTCAGCGGGTGCAGCAGCATCTATGGAGCGATGGAGATAGGCAACGTTTCGGGTCGAATGCGCCCGTTTCCATGCTGTATCTCTAAACCAAATGAAAGTAAACTAAACTCTAAACAGAACCCCTCCCACAATCCCAGTACACCCCCGATCTCCTGAACAAGCCTTGCTGTGATCTGAACCTCTACGAGTAAACAGGAGCAGACAAAGCGTTATTCCTTAAGATATCAACCGGAAACAAACCGAAATTGAGCTCCTGAATACTTAAAAAAATTATTTTCCAAGCTCTGAACAAAGCTTGAGCCAAACGCTGAGCGGCGCGGTGGTATCATAGCAACCTTAGAGCGCCAGAGACTAGGATTTGATTCTGACTAGGAGTGCTGTCTGTATGAAGTTTGCACGTTCTCCTTGTGTCCACATGACTTTTCATCTGGTGCTCCAGTTTCCTCCCACACTCCAAAGATGTACAGGTTTTTAAATCGGCTTCGGTTAATTCATAAAATTGTCCCGAGTGTGTAGGATAGTGTTAGTGTACGGGGTGATCAATGGTCGGCGCAGACTCAGTGGGCCGAAGGGCCTGTTTCCAAGCTGTGTCTCTGAAGTGAAGACTAAAATGCAATCTAACCACAACTGTATCTTAGCAACTATGACCTACTGTGGACTTTGTTTTGTTTGCAAAGATGGACACAAAATGCTGGAGTAACTCGGCGGGACAGGCAGCATCTCTGGAGTGAAGGAATGGGTGACGTTTCGGGTCTCAACCCCTTCTTCAGAGTCTTCAGTGTAAGCCAGCATCTGCAGTTCCTGCCTACACATTTTGTTTTGGTTTTCGTACGATTATGATCTGGGTATATGTAGGAAAACTAATTATTACTTAGTTCATTACTGATTATGATATATTTATTGGTGTGTTGTTGCATTTACAGGGCCCGTAAACCTGCAGCAAGCAAGAGCGCGATCGTACCATTGTGATACAATGACATTTTAACACTCTTGACTCTCAATTTTCTTTCCGCAGATCGACAGTAAAACCACAATGTTTACGTCTAACCCATAACATTGTTCCGCTCAAGTTTGCATCGAGTTTGGTATAGTTTCGTTTATTATTGTCACGTGTACCGAGGTTCAGTGAAAAGCTTTTTTATTGCATGCAAAATGTCTATCCATGATTACAATCGAGCCGTCCACAGTGTATAGACACAGGATGAAGGGAATAATGTTAAGTGCATGGTAAAGTGCAGTAAAGTCTTATTGAAGATAATCTGAGGATCTCCAATGAGGTAGATGGAAGGTCAGGACCACTCTCTAGTTGGTGGTATTATGTACTGTTTATCAATTAAATGCACCATGTACCAAGTCATTTTCCCTTCAAACCTCTCACATCAGAATTAGTTTCAACTGAATTTTAAATGGCTGATACTGAACGTGGAACAAATGATTGAATTATTTGCACATTTTGATCCGTACATTCACCCCAGCAGGAAAAACAACAGTTGTCGGAGCAGTTATACCTTCCCACAGATGCTGCCGGACCTACTGAGTATTCTGTTTTTATCTTAGATTTCTAACATCTGCCCTTGGAGTGCAGGAGGCTGAGGGGTGATATCATAGAGGTGTGTAGATTCACGAGGGACATAGATAGGGTGAAAGCACAGAGTATTTTACTCGGGGTACGGGACTCGCGAAAGATTTAAGGTTTAAGGTGAGAGGTGAAAGATTTAATAGGAAACTGTGGGTGCACTTCTTCACACAAGAGGGTGGTGGGTATATGGAAGGAGCTGCCAGAGGAAGTAGTTGAGGCAGGGACTATAACAACATTTAAAAGACATTTGGACAGGTTTATGGTTAGGAAAGGTTTAGAGGAACAGGGGCCCAACACAGACAGGTGGGACTAGTGTAGATAGGGCATCTTGGTGGCTGTGGGCCTGTTTCCACACTGTATGAATCTTCAGCAAGCTGTATGAACTCGAATGCTGAGCTGCCAACTCTCATGCATTGAGCGTGAGAATCACCCATTTCGCCCAATTCTCACGCTGATCACAGAATTTCTCACGCTTTGTCGTGAGAAATTCGGTGATCAACGAGAATTTCAAAACTAAAATCAACTGCATGGGCCGCGGGGGTGTTGGAGAGCAGGGGCGGAGGGAGGGATGGAAGCAGAAGCAGCGGCGGGGACAGATGCGGACGGGGAGCCGGGGCTGGCGAGTGTTTGCCGGGCTGGCGAGACGCTCGCTGCAGCTCCGGCCATGGAGCAGCCTCAGTGCAAGAGTCCCGGGCGTTCGTCAGAAGCGTTGTGCCGCTGTCGTGAGAGTCTCTGTGCCAAATTCGCCCTGGTGACCGGAATGGACCAGGCTGTGGCTCGGTGCATCCTGGAGGACAACCAGTGGCTGCTGGAAGTAGGTGCCAAGCACTGGGTAGAAACGGTGGAAGATAGTGGCCTTCAAATGGGGGTGGTTGGAGAAAGCATCCTGCTTGCATGCGAGATTTTCACTTACTATAACTGCAGGAAAAGTGTTCCCAATGTTGGGGAAGTTCAGAACCAGGGGTCACACAGTTCAATAATAAGGGTAGGCCATTTATGACTGAGATGAGGACAAACTTTCTTCACCCAGAAAGTTGTGAATCTGTGGAATTCTCTGCCATAGAAGGCAGCGGAGGCCAATTCACTGGATGTTTTCAAGAGAGAGTTACATTTAGCTCTCAGATGCAATTATTAAGAAAGCTCATTAGCGCCTCTACTTCCTAAGAAGATTATGGAGGGCCGGTCTGTCGAGGAGGACTCTCTCTAACTTCTACAGGTGCACAGTAGAGAGCATGCTGACCAGTTGCATCGTTGCTTGGTTCGGCAACTTGAGCGCCCTGGAGAAGAAAGGACTACAAAAAGTAGTAAACACTGCCCAGTCCATCATCGGCTCTGACCTTCCTTCCATCGAGGGGATCTATCGCAGTCGCTGGCTCAAAAAGGCTGGCAGCATCATCAAGGACCCACACCATCCTGGCCATACACTCATCTCCCTGCTACCTTCAGGTAGAAGGTACAGGAGCCTGAGGACTGCAACGACCACAGCCATCAGGCTATTAAACTTGGCTCGGACAAAACTCTGAACATTAATACCCCTTTATCTATTATTTGCATGATCAATTTATTCATTCATGTGTGTATTTACGTATATAATGGTATATGGACACACTGATCTGTTTTGTAGTCAATGCCTGCTATGTTCTGTTGTGCTAAGCAAAGCAAGAATTTCATTGTCCTGTCAGGGACACATGACAATAAACTCTTTTGACTTTGACTTGACTCTTGAGACTAGCGAAATCAAGGGATATGGGGAAAAAACAGGAAAGAGGTTCTTATTTTAAATGAACAGCCATGATCGTATTGAATGGCAGTGCTGGCTCCAAGGGCCGAATGTCCTATTCCGCACCTATTTTCTATGTTTCTATGCTTGATTATATGGCAATAAAACTCGATCACTTGATTTTGAAGCATTCATGCATGGTGGAGGTATAATGTAGTCATAGAGTGATACAGTGTGAAAACAGGCCCTTCGGCCCAACTTGCCCACACCCGCCAACATGCCCCAGCTACACTACCTGCTTTTGGACCATATCCCTCCAAATCTGTCCTATCCATGTATCAGTCTAACTGTTTCTCAAATGTTGGGATACTCCCTGCCTCAACTACCTCCTCTGGCACCTTGTTCCATACACCCACCACCCTTTGTGTGGAAAAGGTTACCCCTTAAAAAGTTACCTCTTAAAAACACTTCAAACAAAAAACATTGAAATCATACTTCTACAATGCACTAAAACATGATTTTAATACATCAAATTTCAAAATGTCCCTACCATGGGAGTGGGTGCACCCTTCTTCCACACCCTCCCCCCACTCGGTTGCTCGGTTGACCCACAAGGCGAGTGATCAGTGATCGCTCAGCCCCCCCACTTTCAAAAACACTCCGCAGCCCCTGGTTCAGACAGAGAGCACTGCCAGATGTGAGCGGGGAACTGAGGCCAGTTGTCTGTGATGTCTGGATCCCAATGCTCGGCGCTACATGTTTCGGAGTTGCCTAAAGTTATTGATTTATAATTAGCCTGATTTTGTAATTAGTTGACAAAACCTTAATTTACTAATCCGGAATATCCAGGGGGATGGGATAAGTGTAATATTAAAATAACATGCAAGGTGTCAGGCTGTCTGTTACAACATAACCCATTATTACCTTCAGTTAAATATTGGGAAGGTAGCACTATTGTCATTTGCCACTCAATTATTATGTTTGTTTACCTCACTGACTATTTCTAAACCCCCCCCCCCCCCCCAAATCTTTGACAGGTTGAATATAAATTTCTATTCAGATACTTGCAGGGGAATGTGTGAGGAGGTTATTATTTGTCTTTAGTTTTAGCTTGAACCAAGACATCTGAAGATTCAAAGTTTAATATAGTAATTGTGCTGATACAGACTCCAACCAACCACGTAATGAATATCATCCATTCCGGAGGTTTTATATTTCTGATGCCATTTAAACTTCACCTGGATTTCAATCATTTCAATGTAAAAGTAACTGGGAATAGGGCGCTTTGGAACAAAAATTTGTCCTCGGTACATATTAACTGTAATATAATAATGTATGCATGTTGGTGGGTGCAATCAAAACAAAGATCTTTTTATCATTGTTGTGTTATGAATACCACAGAAAACATTATGTACTCTCAAGATCACATTAAATAATATTAAATATTATTGCTTAAATATATAGTTATTGGACTTTGCATTTCGGAAAGATCCCAGCTGAGAGGAAGACAGCAAATTACTGAAAATATTGAGGGTGAAAATGACTTCAGGACGGTTTGTTAGGAAAATGAAGGAAATGGTAAAATACCTCATACAGCTGAATGAGTATAATTTTATGGATGAGAAAGGAACTAGCATGTTAGATAACAAGGAAGCCAATGGATGTAGCAAATTTTGTGATACAAAATTTGGTCTGTGAAGTGCCCCATAAAAGATTACCGCATTAGATAAGCACCTGTGCACTTGAACGTAATAGGTTAAGTCCAGGGGGTCAGATATGGGGCTTTATGTGAGGGCCAGATATATTGTCAGTGCAAAGGGGCTAGGAGCAAGACCAAGTGTGCATCCAGAGTTAAGGTCTGGAATAGTACTAGGTGTGCAGTCAAAGCTGGGACGATGGGAGTGTTCAGCACTGGGAACCTAAGCAGGTAAGCAGCTATGATCAGGGTAGAATAGGGGGCCAGGTGTAAGGCTGGACAGGGTCAGGAATGAGAGAAGGTACGCAACTGGAGTCAGGGTCACGAGTAGTACCAGGTGTGCAGTGAGATCCAGGTTGGTCAACATGGGCCAAGTGTTTGATTATAATCTGATTTCCATACATGAATATACTAAGATCATTCATGTGCTGCACCTGTTGATCAGAGCCTGGCTCTACTGTGGAATGTAATTAGGAATGTAATTTAGCCTAACCTTATTCATAGCTAATGCAATTTAAGGCATAAATATGGCATTATTTAAATAAGTTAAAAGACTCGCTATAGTATGCACCAGATTGCACAATTTCAAGCTGAAAAATGCAAAAGATCTGTACCAATGGAAGAGGGGACACCCCCCCCCCCTCCCCACCAGTTGCTACACTCCCTCGGGCTTGGTCTCTCGCAATTTCTCACTCCCAACTCACACCCAATGTTGACAGTTCTGTCAAATGTCAAATCTATTATCGGCCCATTGAGAATCAAGAATCACATGCAAAAAAAGCCAAGGCAATTTGAATTAACTATTGCAGATTACATCATTCATAACCAAACCATTTATAATATTTAAAGCATCATTTACATTTCTTTGCCAATAAGGAACCATCTCCAAACAAACTCCCAATTAAATGATCTGAAGTGCCCATTGAACTGATATAAAATTAAAACATTGGAATTTAAAACAATCAAATCACGGATGTGTTCTCTGTTCTAGAAAAAAAATATTGGTGTTTGTGTGTGTCTCTCTCTCTTTAATGAGATTAAAATCATCCTGCTCACTCTCCCTGTCATTTCAACACGGTCCCTGGCCACTGAAGTGTTTGTGGTTGGTAAGGGAATGAAGAGGAAGTACAGAGATTAAAAGGGGGGGGGAGAGAGAGAGAGAGACAGGGAGAGAGGGAGAGACAGGGAGAGAGGGAGAGACAGGGAGACACAGACAGAGACACAGACAGAGAGACAGACAGAGAGACAGACAGAGAGACAGACAGAGAGACAGACAGAGAGACAGACAGAGAGACAGACAGAGAGACAGACAGAGACAGACAGAGACAGAGAGAGACAGAGAGAGACAGAGAGAGACAGAGAGAGACAGAGAGAGACAGAGAGAGACAGAGAGAGACAGAGAGAGACAGAGAGAGACAGAGAGAGACAGCTGCATGGCACGGAGTTAGAGAGGGACACAGGATCATAGTCTTACAGCGTGGAAAGAGGCCCATCGGCCCAACTTGCCCCATCTACACTAGTCTCAACTGCCAGCATTTGGATCATATCCCTCTAAACCTGTCCTGTCCATGCACCTGTCTATATGTTTCTTAAACGTTGCAATAGAATCTGCCTCAACTACTTCATCCGGCAGCTCATTCCATACACCCACCACCTTTTGTATAAATATAGTTACCCCTCAGGTCCCCATTAATCTTTCCAATTTCTTCTTAAACCTATGCCCATTGGTTCTCGATTCCCCTACTCTGGGCAAGAGACTGTGCGTCTACCAGATTTATTCCTCTCATAATTTTTTTTACACCTCTACAAGATCACCCCCTCATCCCCCTGCACTCTGAGGAGTAAAGTCCTAGCCTGGCCCAGCCTCTCCCTGTAGCCCAGGCCCTCGAGTCCTGACATGAGGAAGGATGTGAGCACACCCCTGTCTGACACGGAATGCGATCAGTTTCATTCTCCAGGAACTCGCTCCAGACACACGGTCGTGAAGACTTGCACTTTCACTTTCCCCTGTCAGGCTCCTGCCAACACAGCCCTGAGAAATCAATCCCACTCACATCCCTCCTGCTCCCCTCCCCCGCCCGGTCACATCGTCAGAGGCCTCACAGCGTCAGAGACCCGGGTTCAATCCCGACCTCTGGTGCTGTCTGCGTGCGTGCATGCGTGCATGCGGACTTTGCACGTTCTCCCTGCGACTACGTGGGTTTCCTCTGGCTGCTCCGGTTTCCTCCCACCTCCCGAAGACGTGCAGGTTTGTAGATTAATCACGTCCTCTGTCAATTGCCCCCTCGTGTGTCGGGAGTGGATGAGAAAGTGGGATAACATAGAACTAGTGCGAGCGGGTTGGCATGGACTCGGTGGGCCGAAGGGCCTGTTTCCATGTTGCGTCTCTAAACTAAACGAATCTCTCAGCGCTAGGGTTAGTTTACCATTTCTAAACGACGGGCTCAGCTAGAAAAGTCAGGTTGCAACTTTATGAAACTTTGGTCAGGGCGCATTCGGCGTTTTGTGTACAGTTCAGGTCGCCCCAATGCAGGAAGGGTGTGGAGGCTTTGCAGAGGTGGTTTACCAGAACGATGCCTGGATAAGAGGATATTAGCTATGAGGAACGGTTGGACAGGCTGGGATTGTTTTCTCTGGAATGCCGGAGGTAGAGGGGAGACTTGATAGAAGTATATCAAATTATGACCAATGTAGATAGGGTAGACAGTCAGAACCTTTTTCCCCCAGGGTGGAAATGACAAAGACTACAGCACGGTATCGCCACTGTGGAGTCGCTGCCTTACAGCGCCAGTGACCCGGGTTTGATCCCGACTACGGGTGCTGTCTGTACAGAGTTTGCACGTTCTCCCGGTGACTTGCGTGGGTTTTCTCCGGGATCTCCAGTTTCCTCCCACACTCCAGAGACATGCAGGTTTGTAGGGTTATTTGGCTTGGTTTAATTGTAAATTGGCACTAGTGTGTGTAGGATACTGTTAGTGTGCGTAGGATAGCGTTAATGAGCGGGGATCGCTGGTCGGCACGGATTCCGTATGCCGAATGGCCTGTTCCCACGCTGTGCCTCTAAACTAGACTGAAAGGCATAAGTTTCAAGGTGAGAGGGGAAAAGTTTAAAGGGGATGTGTGGGGCAAGTTTTTTTTTATTTTAATTTTTTACATAAACACAGAGGGTGGTGGGAGCCTGGGATTTGCTGCCGGAGCTGGTGGTGATGGAGACAGATACGACAGAAGTATTTTGAGAGACTTTTACAGAAACAAATCAATGATTGATTCTCTGGGCCCCAGTCACTGTGAGCAGCGTCACCACTAGACACTCGACTCTGTCCCTCTCCCTGACCGTCTGATGTGCAGGGGATTTCCAGCACTTTCTCCTGTAATCCGAGTGGATAAAATGTCCTTTCAAACATTTAACCCTTTGCTACATTCTGGACATGACCATGAAGTAACGCGATCTGACACCGCTCCCTCCCCTATCCCTGTCTACCCACCTCCCCACTCCCTCTCCCCTGCTCCTTTTCCTTTTCCTCACCTCTCCCCTCCTTCCCCTTTCTACCCCACCTACCCTCTCCACCTCCCTCCCTCCCCTCACCTCTCCCTTCCACTTCACTCCCCTCCCTCCTCCTCCCCCACTCCCCTTTACCCTCACAACATTCCCCTCCCCTCCCCACCCTCCCTCCTCTCCTCCCCTTCACTCTCCCTCTCCCCCCTCTTATTCCCTTCCCTCTGCCTCATCTCCTCCCCTTCCGCTCCCCCCCCCCCCCCCCCTTTCATCACAAGACTGAGATCCTCACCCTGCACACTCATCAGGATCACATGTGTGGAGGCTGATCAGGGACCCGTCACCAGACGATGTTCTCTCCCAGATGGCCACTGGTGACACCAGGCTAAGGGGGGGGTTGGATTTTCATGTTCATAATTTCTAGGAGCAGAATTAGGCCATTCAGCCCATCGAGTCTACTCGGCCATTCAATCATGGCTGATCTGTCTCTCCCTCTCAACCCCATTCTCCTGCCTTCTCCCCTGACACCAGTACTAATCAATTAACAGTCAAATTCCACTTTGGAATTACCCAATGACAGCCTCCACGGCCCTGTGGCGATGAATTTCACAGATTCAAAACCCTCTGACCAAAGAAATTCCTCCTCATCTCCTTCCTAAAGGCACATCCCTTAATTCTGAAGCTGTGGCTTTTGGTCCTAGACTCTCCCACTGGTGGTAACATCCTCTGCACATCCATTCTATCCAAGCCTTTCACTATTCGGTAAGTTTCAAGAGGTCCCCCCCTCATCTTTTTAAACTCCAACGAGTACAGGCTCAGTGCTGTCATGTCCAGGGGGGGGGTGGTTCAGAGAGGGTAACAGTGAACACATTGCTACAGTGTCAGTGTTAGTGACAAACAGTGTCACAGTGTTAGTGTCACAGTGTTAGTGACAAACAGTGTCACAGTGTTAGTGTCACAGTGTTAGTGACAAACAGTGTCACAGTGTTAGTGTCACAGTGTTAGTGACAAACAGTGTCACAGTGTTAGTGTCACACAGTGAAACAGTGTCACAGTGTTAGTGTCACAGTGAAACAGTGTCACAGTGTTAGTGTCACAGTGGTAGTGTCACAGTGGTAGTGTCAAACAGTGTCACAGTGTTAGTGTCACAGTGAAACAGTGTCACAGTGTTAGTGTCACAGTGAAACAGTGTCACAGTGTTAGTGTCACAGTGAAACAGTGTCACAGTGAAACAGTGTCACAGTGTCAGTGTCACAGTGTCAGTGTCACAGTGTCAGTGTGAAACAGTGTCACAGTGTTAGTGACAAACAGTATCACAGTGTTAGTGTCACAGTGAAACAGTGTCACAGTGTCAGTGTCACAGTGTTAGTGTCACAGTGTTAGTGTCACAGTGTCAGTGTCACAGTGTCAGTGTCACAGTGAAACAGTGTCACAGTGTTAGTGACAAACAGTGTCACAGTGAAACAGTGTCACAGTGAAACAGTGTCACAGTGAAACAGTGTCACAGTGAAACAGTGTCACAGTGTCAGTGTCACAGTGTCAGTGTCACAGTGTCAGTGTCACAGTGAAACAGTGTCACAGTGTTAGTGACAAACAGTGTCACAGTGAAACAGTGTCACAGTGAAACAGTGTCACAGTGAAACAGTGTCACAGTGAAACAGTGTCACAGTGAAACAGTGTCACAGTGAAACAGTGTCACAGTGTCAGTGTCACAGTGTCAGTGTCACAGTGTCAGTGTCACAGTGTCAGTGTCACAGTGTCAGTGTCACAGTGTCAGTGTCACAGTGTCAGTGTCACACAGTGAAACAGTGTCACACAGTGAAACAGTGCCACACAGTGAAACAGTGACACAGTGAAACAGTGCCACACAGTGAAACAGTGCCACACAGTGAAACAGTGTCACACAGTGAAACAGTGTCACAGTGTCAGTGTCACAGTGTCAGTGCCACACAGTGAAACAGTGCCACACAGTGAAACAGTGACACAGTGAAACAGTGTCACACAGTGAAACAGTGCCACACAGTGAAACAGTGCCACACAGTGAAACAGTGCCACACAGTGAAACAGTGCCACACAGTGAAACAGTGCCACACAGTGAAACAGTGCCACACAGTGAAACAGTGCCACACAGTGAAACAGTGCCACACAGTGAAACAGTGTCACAGTGTCAGTGTCACAGTGTCAGTGCCACACAGTGAAACAGTGCCACACAGTGAAACAGTGACACACAGTGAAACAGTGACACAGTGAAACAGTGCCACACAGTGAAACAGTGACACACAGTGAAACAGTGACACACAGTGAAACAGTGCCACACAGTGAAACAGTGACACAGTGAAACAGTGTTACATACACGGAAGCTCTCAGGGAGTTGAAAGAGGGGGAGAGGGAGTGGGGAGTGAGAGCGGTCGGTGCCGGGAGTTTGAGTAGATCGCACAGGTCTGCAACCGCCAGGCGACCGTGTCAGGGCCGGACGACAGAGGGGACGAGTTTATAAGGCTGACAGAGGCGCGGCAACAGCCCAGCCCGGGGTGCAACTTACTGGGTAGCGGGTGGCAGGTGCCAGGAGCAGTCGGCATGGTCGGGACCCCGGGCAAGCAGGGGTGGGCGGGCAGGCGCGGTGCTTCCTTCCCTGATCCACTTCGTCCGCTGGGTTTGTTTTGATTCCGTGTAGCTGATCATATGACCGGCTGCTCAGTCCCCTCCCCTCCCACCATTCCCCGTCACATGCTCCCCGCTTACAGCAGATTTAAAGCGGCGATGCCTCACTACAAACCCTCCCAGCAATAACATTCTCTCTCTCTTAACTTTTGCAATCGCTCCCCCCTCTCTCAATGCTCTTCTCTGTAAAACTTAACAACCTGCAGAAAATCCCGTTCAATCTCCAACCCCGGGAAAGATATGAGACGGCAAGCAACATTAAAAATAACAGCACATATTTCCACCAGCTCTTTGCTGTTTTATTTTTAGCTCCAGATTCCAGCATCTTGTGAATCCAAAACAAAACATTGAGAGCAATTATTTAAGTTTTGGGCTGGTTTAGAGAGATACGCCGCGGAAACAGGCCCTTCGGCCCACCGGGTCGGTGCTGACCAGCACTTTCCTACACTCTAGGGACAATTTACAAGCTTTACCAAAGCCAATTAACCTACAAACCAAGGGTTTCGGCCCGAAACGTTGCCTATCTCCGTCGCTCCTTAGATGCTGCTGCACCCGCTGAGTTTATCCAGCCTTTTGTGTAACCCTCGATTTTCCAGCACCTGCAGTTCCTTCTTTAACACTTTAAACCTACAAACCTGCAAGCCTTTGGAGTACATGGAGGAAATCGGAGCACCCGGAGGAAACCCACGCGGTCACAAGGAGAATGTAGAAACTCCGTACAGACAGCGCCCGCAGACAGGATCAACCCCGGGTCTCTGGCGCTGTGAGGCAGCAACTCTACCAGTGTGAAGAAAGGCGCTGACCCGAACTGGACTTGGACAGTGAACGGGGGGGGGTTTCAATGTGGGACAAAGGTGAAGAGATAATGTGGTCTGTGTGTGTGTGTGTGTGCAGAACTCGGAATGTTTCTCGGAATTTGCCGGTTGCTCAGTAGTGGGGAGATTACAGGAGTGGAAGCAGCAGGGAAAACACTGAGTAAAGTTTCTGGGATCCCCCGGTTGTGTGGGATTGTATGAGGCGCTGGTCGGGCCGACGCCCGGGTGTTACACGGAGTTTAAGCACTCGAGTATCTGGGGAGGTCGAATTTGCCCGCGTTTTGGTCCAAATTCCTCTAAACCCGCTACCTGTCCAACAGGCCCATCTGCCCAACTTGCCCACACCGAAAAAAAACATGTCCCATCTACACTGGTCCCACCTGCCTGCATTTGGCCCATATCTTTCTAAACCTACCCTATCCAAATTTCGTTTGAACCACAATTAGGTTCAAATGACAATAAACGGTATTGTATTGTATGTACCTGTCCAAATATCTTTTAAATGTTGTTACAGTGCCTGCTCCAACTACCTCCTCCGGCAGCTCGTTCCATACACCCACCGCCCTTTGAGTGAAAGAGTTGCCCCTCAGGTTCCTTTTAAATCTTGCCCTTCTCACCACAACTCTCTGTCCTCTGGGTTTTGATTCCACCTACCCTGGGTAAAAGCCTTTGGGCACTCACCTTGTCTATTCCCCTCATGATTTTATACACCTCTATAATATCATCCCTCAGCCTTTTCCTTGTTTCCTCTGGATGCTCGGGTTTCCTCCCAAAATTAATTTACAAACCTCAGTTCAGTTCAGTTTATTGTCACGTGTACTGAGGTACAGTGAAAAGCTTTTGTTGCGTGCTAACCAGTCAGTAGGAAGACAATACATGATTACAATCGAGCCATTCACAGTGTACAGATACACGATGAAGGGATTAACATGAGTAGTGTTTAGTGCAAGGTACAGCCAGTAAAATCCGATCAAAGATAGTCTGAGGCAGATAGTAGTTCAGGACTGCTCTATAGTTGTGGTAGGACGGTTCAGTTGCCTGATCACAGCTGTCTGAAGAAGGGTCTCGACCCGAAACGTCACCCATTCATTCTCTCCAGAGATGCTGCCTGACCCGCTGAGTTACTCCAGCTTTTCGTGTCTGTTAACAGTAGGGAAGAAACTGTCCCTGAATCTGGAGGTGTGCATTTTCACACTTCTATACCTTTACCTATTTTTCTATACCTGTACGTCTTTGGAGTGTGACCGGAAACCGGAGCGCCCGGAGAAATCCTATGCGGACACAGGGTACAATCTCCATAGACAGCGCACAAGGTCAGAATTGTACCCAGATCTCTGCCACTGTGAGGCAGCAACTCTACCGCTGTGCCACTGTGTGAAGTCATAATTTACTGAACTGTATGCAGAAAAATATATTTCACTCTACCTCAGTACATATAATAAAGAACCAATGAGCAGTGGGTGGATTTATCCCTGAACAGTCAATGGGTTCCATAGAGATCAGGATCCTACAGTTGGCTCTGAGCTCAGCAGTAAACTAAGTTTGGGCGTCAATGGACACTCCAGTGAAATATGTTCCTCTGATTAAATATTCGGTACAGTGGTGCAGTGGGTAGAGCTGCTGCCTCACACGCGTCCGGGTCGATCCTCACCTCGGGTGTTGTCTGTGTGTGGAGTTTGCACGTGCTCCCTGTGGCTGAGTGGGTTTCCCCCGGGCGCTCCAGATTCCTCCCACATCCCAAACATTTGGTGGTTTGTTGGGCAACTGGCCTCTGTAAATTGCCCAGAGTGTGTTGGGAGTGCATGACGTAGAACGAGTGTGAACAGGTCTCTGGTGCTGTAAGGCGCAGGCTCCTATGACCAATGATCTATGTTTACTGTGTATACAAACCTGTGGTGCTGCGGCAAGTAAGAACTTCAGTGGGCCGAATGGCCTGTTTCCGTGCCGTACGACACTAAAGGGAATGGTCTTGCATGGACTCAATGGGCCAAGTGGCCTTCTTCCACCCTGCGACATTGCAATAATTATTGTTCCCTGCTGCGATTCCTTGGAATTCTACCCAGCTACTGGTAGGTGTCCTGACCCGAAGCGTCACCTATCCATGTTCTCCAGGATGCTGGAGGAATTGTACAGGGTTTTGGTGAGGCCACACCTGGAGTATTGCGTACAGTTTTGGTCTCCAAATCTGAGGAAAGACATCCTTGCCATAGAGGGGGTACAGAGAAGATTCGCCAGACTGATTCCTGGGATGTCAGGACTTTCATATGAGGAAAGATTGGATAGACTCGGCTTGTACTCGCTGGAATTTAGAAGATTGAGGGGGGATCTTATAGAAACTTACAAAATTCTTAAGGGGTTGGACAGGCTAGATGCTGGAAGATTGTTCCCGATGTTGGGGAGTCCAGAACAAGGGGTCACAGTCTAAGGATAAGGGGGAATTCCTTTAGGACCGAAATGAGGAAAACATTCTTTACACAGAGAGTGGTGAGTCTCTGGAATTCTCTGCCACAGAAGGTAGTTGAGGCCAGTTCATTGGCTATATTTAAGAGGGCATTAGATGTGGCACTTGTGGCTAAAGGGATCAGGGGGTATGGAGAGAAGGCAGGTACGGGATACTGAGTTGGATGATCAGCCATGATCACATTGAATGGCGGTGCAGGCTCGAAGGGCCGAATGGCCTACTCTTGCACCTATTTTTCTATGTTTCTATGTTTCTATGCTGCCTGACCCACTGGGTTACTCCAGCACTGTTGACTTTTAATTTAGAGATACAGCGTGGAAACAGGCCCTTCGGCCCACCGAGTCCACGCCGGCCATCGATCGCCCCGTATACTAGGACAATTTTACACACCAGGGACAATTTACACAAGCCAATTAACCTTCAAACCTGGACGTCTTTGGAGTGTGGGAGGAAGCCGGAGCACCCGGAGAAAACCCAAACAAAGTGCGTACTTGTGGTCAGGATTGAACCCGGGTCTCTGGCGCTGTGGCGCGGCAACTCTACCGCTGCGCCACGACTGCGGCCCTTTTAATCTTTGTTGCCGGTAGATTACAGAGGCACAGACACCATCTCCCTTCATAAAAAAAAAACAACAGAGGCAGCAAATAAGCTCTGGGAACAAGGGAGATGGAAGAGGCTTTCTAGATGTACTGTAGAGATTAATTAAAAAAAAACAAATTAACGTTGGGACATACTCTGGTTTATTGCACTGCTCAAACCAATTACAGTAGTGAATAGCTAGCTTCTCACTTCTAATGTACACAATATTTGACAAAATATATAATATTTTACAGAATTAAACACATGATTTAGTACAACATTAATATCACTACACACGAGACAACCAAGCTTTTTTTGTGAAGGAAAATTCTTAACTGGATAGAGGTGAGATCTTTCAATTAAACCAAAGATAAATAGGATTTCCATTGCATGCTGTTGAAGTAAAGTCTCCTCTAAACAAAACTTTCAACCCTTCAATTCATTGGGCTACAATCACCACTTTCATCCTTGGGAATAGAAAGAATATCTGTAAGTTTACGGGAGGACCTCAGGAGGGAGGATCTTGCAACGAAGAGCCATCGGGTTGGAGAGGGTGGGGCGACAGCAGGAAATTCGGCCAGGCAGCATCTGTGGAGAGACAAGGACATGCATCAATGCAAAGTCTCCACAGTAACAAATGGGATATGAGGGGGGAAAACTGGGATCTCGAAAAGCGGGAGGCGATCGTAAATGATTAAAAGATACAGGCCCTCACAGCCAGGAGTGGAAAATTATTTATACTCCATTTTTCTCCAGCGTGGTAAAATGTTTATTTACAACATTATATGAGCTCCTATCAGCAGAAGGGGGGAGAGTGAGAGAGCAGTCATTACTCGCAATACTGCTCCCTGACACCAAGCGGCGCTGTCGTTCCATTGCCCTGACATGGGGCCACACTGTCATCTGGTGGCAACAACAATTACAGCAGAGACCTAAATAACCGCAGATGCTGCAATCCTGAGTGAGAAACAAAGTGGACCCAGTCTGAGGAAGGGGTGGGAGATTGCAACCTTCGCGTGGTCCGCCCTGTTTTGACTAATGCAATCAACTCGACATGCACAAACAGAAGATCAAATAGAACAAGTTGTCCGACAACTTTAGGCTGTGCACGCCACACGAAAGAAGAAGTCTGAGGAAGGGTCCCGATCCGAAAAGTCGCTTAATCTAGTTCACCAATTCCGAACCACAGAGTTACTCCAGCACTTTGTGTCTTTTTTTTTAATGCTAAGAACTATATTCTGCACTGTATCTCCCCCTTTGATCTACCTATTGTATTTCAGTTTGACTTGATTGTATTTATGTCCAATATTACCTGAGCTATTTGGATAGAATGCAAAGCTTTTCACTGTTCCTCGGTTTATAGGACACTGGAGGAACACAAAGTGCTAGAGTAACGCGGCGGGTCAGGGAGCATCTGTGGAGATCATGGATGGGTGACGTTCCGGGACAAGACCCTACTTCAGATCTATTTGACCTTACTTTTGTGTAGACCAGCCTCTGCAGTTCCTGGTTTCTACAATAAACTAACGGGCATTGGCTTAAGGTGAGAGGTCACACCCTCTTCTCCCCTCTCCCATCAAGCAAGAGGTACAGAAGTGTGAAAACGGACACCTCCAGATTCAGGAACAGTGTCTTCCCAGCGGTTATCACACAATTTAACTGTCCTCTCAACAACTAGAGAGCGGCTCTGACCTACTATCTACCTCATTGAAGACTCTCAAACTATCTTTAATCAGACTTTACTCGACTTATCTTGCGCTGAACGTCATTCCCTTTATCCTATATCCGTATACTGTGGATGGCTTAATTGTAGTCATGTATAGTCTCAGCTCAAGATTACAGAGAGTGGCGGATACTGCCTGGTCCATCACAGGTACTGACCTCCCCAACATCCAAGGGATCTACAAGAGGCGTTGTCTCAAAAAGACCCACACCACCCTGGCCACGCCCTCATCTCACTCCTGGAACAAACTGCCAGACGAAGCTGTCGGCTTTAGAGTTTACTTTAGAGATAGAGCATGGAAACAGGTCCTACGGCCCATTGACTCCACGCCGGCCAGCGATCACCCCATACACTAGCACTATCCTACACACACACACACACACACACACAAGGGACAATTTACAATTTTTACCGAAACCAATTAACCCACAAACCCACAAAATTAGCCCACAAAAGATTGAGGGCGGATCCTATAGAAACTTACAGAATTCTTAACGGGTTGGACAGGCTAAATGCAGGAAGATTGTTCCCGATGTTGGGGAAGTCCAGAACAATGTGTCACAGTTTAAGGATAAGGGGGAAGTCTTTTAGGACCGAGATGAGAAAAACATTTTTCACACAGAGAGTGGTGAATCTGTGGAATTCTCTGCCACAGAAGGTAGTTGAGGCCAGTTCATTGGCTATATTTAAGAGGGAGTTAGATGTGGCCCTTGTGGCTAAAGGGAGCAGGGGGTTTGGAGAGAAGGCAGGTACAGGATACTGAGTTGGATGATCGGCCATGATCATGTTGAATGGCGGTGCAGGCTCGAAGGGCCGAATGGCCTACTCCTGCACCTATTTTCTATGTTACAAACCTGTACATCTTTGGAGTGAGGGAGGAAACTGAACCACCCGGAGAAAACCTACAAGGTCACAGGGAGAACATGCAATCTCCGCATAGACAGCACCCTTGGTCAGGATCTCTGGCAGCAACTCTACCACTGCGCTACCGTGCCACTACCAAAGTATGGACACGTCACCAAAAAAAACAAATCCCAAGATATGAGGGCAAAGAGATACATATCCCTCCCCACTCTACCATCTGGGCTCAGGGCTCTCTGCACCATGTCACCAATGCTTCCAGCGACGTCCTACCTCATTCCCAGAAGTAGCGGAGATACCAGATGGTGTCGTTCTTGAGCTGGGGTCCAAAGAGAGGGTTCATCTGAGACATGATGGCGATGAGCCAGCTACGCAGTGAGAGAAAGTGGACGTTAATCCAACCACGAGACTTCAATTCTATACTAATATTTTAAAAACAATATTTTAATCATTATTTTAATATTAAATATTCATCCTAATAAGTTCATAGGAGCAGAATTAGGCCATTCAACCCATCATGTCTACTTCGCTGATGGACACATTGTGCTGGACTAACTCAGGGGGTCAGGCAGCATCTCTGGAGAAAGGCAGTAGATAACATTTCAGGTCGAGACCCTTCTTCAGACTAAGAGTGAGGGGAGAGGGAGACTAGAGATATGACCATTCAGTCATGACTGATCTATCTTTCCCTCTCAACCCCATTCTCCTGCCTTCTCCCTGTAACCTTTAACATCCTTACTAATCAAGAATCTGTCAATCTCTGCTTTAAAAACTGCTGTCTGTGGCAATGAATTCCACAGATTCATCACCATCTGACTGAAGAAATTCCTCCTCATCTCCATTCTAAACATACGTCCCTTTATTCTGAGGCTGTGCCCTCTGGTCCTAGCCTCTCCCACCAGTGGAAACATCGTCACCACTTCCACTCTATCTCGGCCTTTCATTATTCCTATCACCAACGAGAGAGCGGTCTTGACCTCCCATCTACTCATTGGAGACCCTCAGACTATTTTTTAAAATCGGATTTTACTGAACTTAATCTTGCACAATGTTATTCCCTTTATCCTGTATCTGTACGCCGTGGCTTAAACATAAACATGTATGACTGGATAGCATGCAACAAAAAAGCTTTTCACTGTACCTCGGTCCACGTGACAATAACAAACCAAACTAAACTATTCGATGAGTTTCAACGAGATCTCTCCTATCCTAAACTCCACGAATACTGGAATACTTAGAAAAATAGGCCTCAGTTGCTTCTCATTGGTTAATATTTTATAAAAAAATATATCACTAAATAATATTACATCCTAATGAATATTTCTATGTGTGGGGTGGAGGGTGGAGTTACGATACTGTACTTACAAGAGGTAACAACAGACTGCTGTAGTCACGATCATGGTGATTGTCACCCTGTGGTACAAAGACACAGCCTGGATCACCCACCATTGACAGGTCACAGTGACTGCACGCAACATAACACTACACATCCAGCCAGAGTCACACAGCACGGAAACAGGCCTTTCAGCCCAACTCTTGCATGCTGACCAACCTGCCCCATCTACGCTAGTCCCATTTGCACACGTTTGGCCCATATCCTTCCAAAACTATACCCGTACCCCTATCCCCTCCCAATCCCTCGTACACATTCCTCCCTCCCCGCTACTTATTTCATTCCCTCCATCTATCCCCTCCTTCTCCATCGCCTCTATCCCTATCTCCCTCTACATCTCCCGTCTCTCCCAATACCTCCTCCTCAATCTCCCCCCCCTTCCTTTCCCCATTCCTCTCCATTACCCCATCCACCCTCTTCTACATGTCCTCCCCCTCTCATTTCCCCCATCCCCTCTCCGCTCCCCTCTCCATCTCCACATCTGTCACTCCCCACACCTCCCCCTCATCCCCCCCAGAGCCCTCTCCATATCCCCCTCTACCTGTCCCTCCCTCCCTCCTTGCTCCATCGCCTCCCTCCTCCCCCCCCCCCCCCCCCCACCCACACCTGCCCCCCTCCCTCCCTCCCTCCCTTCTCCCCTTCTCCAACCCCTCTCTCCTCCTCACCCTCTGTTTGGGCCCTTGGGCACAAACCACGGCAGGACACATCCCACCAGCGCCCACAGGATTGTGAAGCAGACAACGGGCACGGTAGCCGAGTGTCCTCCCATCCCTCCCTCCCGCTCCCTTTCTCTCCTCGATCTCTCTCTCTTTTCTTCTCCTTCTCCCTCTCTTTCTTTTTTCTTCTTCTTTCTCTCTCTCCCCTCTTTTCTTATCCTTCTCTCTCTCCTCTATTTCTCTCCCTCTCTCCTCTATTTCTCTCCCTCTCCTTCCTTTCTTCTCCTTTCTCTTCCTCTCTCTCTTTTTTCCTCTCTCCTTCTCACTCTCCCTCTCTCCTTCTCTCTCCCTCTCCCCACGTGACCCGCCCCCGCCGCCTCCCCATTGGCGGGCGATGACGCCACCCTCGCCCCATTGGCCCGCGGCCCCGCCAGTCAGCGCCAGGCCCCGCTGTGATTGGCTGTTTATTCCCAGGCTCCCCTGGGTTTATTCCCTCTGGCTCCAACATTTCCTCCCGCGTCCGATGTGACCGGTTAAAATGAAATAAAACCCAGCCGGAGCCTCTGCGGCCGCTGCCCCCCTCCCCGGGGTGGGTGCGTGGGTGGTTTTTGCAGAGGTTGCCCCCACCCCTCCCCCACACATTGCCATGGCTGTGGTGTGAGTGGAGGAGGCGAGAGTCACTCACCCGGAGGGCGGGGACTGCTACTATCTTGTGACCTTGTCTTGGATGGACCTTCAATGGATTCTTTGATGGGTCGACTGGGCTTGTATTCACTGGAATTTAGACGGATGCGAGGGGATCTTATAGAAACATACAAAATTATTAAGGGTTTACACAAAATGCTGGAGAAACTCAGCGGGTGCAGCAGCATCTATGGAGCGAAGGAGATAGGCAACGTTTCGGGGCCAAAAACCCTTTTTCAGACTCAATCTCCTCAATCTCCCCCCTCTTCCTTTCCCCATTCCCCATCCCTCTCCATTACCCCACCCCTCCCTCCCTCCACCCCCTTCTACATGTCCTCCCCATCTCATTGCCCCCATCCCCTCTCCCCTCCCTTCTGAAGAAGGGTTTCGGCACTAAACGTTGCCTATCTCCTTCGCTCCATAGATGCTGCTGCACCCGCTCAGTTTCTCCAGCATTTTGTATAAACCCTCGATTTTCCAGCATCTGCAGTTCCTTCTTTAAAAATTATTAAGGGATTGGACAGGCTAGATGCAGGAAAAATGTTCCCGAGTTTGGGGAGTCCAGAACCAGGGGGTCACAGTTTAAGAATAAGGGGTAGGTCATTTAGAACTGAGATGAGGAAAACCTTTCTCACCCAAAGAGTTGTGAATCTGTGGAATTCTCTGCCACAAAAGGCAGTGGAGGACAATTCACCATATGTTTTCAAGAGAGAGTTAGATAAAGCTCTTAGGCCTAATGGAATCAAGGGATATGGGGAGAAAGCAGGAACAGGGTACTGATTTTGGATGATCAGCCATGATCATATAAAATGGCGGTGCTGGCTCGAAGGGCCGAATGGCCTACTCCCACACCTATTTTCTATGTTTCTATGTTGCCTTGGATAGAACTGATGGGAAGTTACAGCAGGGAAACAGGCCCTTCAGCCCAGCCAGCCAATGCTGACCATTCACACTGATTCTATGATATACCACACTCTGTTATCACATGGGAACAGGTCCTTCAGCCCATCCACGCCGACCATTCATCACCCATTCACACTGGTTCTATGACATCCCACACCACGTTTAGTTTAGTTTAATTTAGAGACACAGCACGGAAACGGGCCCTTCGGCTCACCGAGTCCATGTCAACCAGTGATCCCCGTACATTAACACTATCCTACACACACTAGGGACAATTGACACATACCAGCCAATTCACCTACAAACCTGTACGTGTTTGGAGTGTGGGAGGAAACTAAAGATCACATTAAAAAACACATGCGATCACAGGGAGAACATATAAACTCCATACGGACAGCACTCGTAGTCGGGATCGAACCTGTGTCTCCGGCGCTGCAAGTGCTGTTAGGCAGCAACTCTACCGCTGCACTACTGTACCACCCTGTTATCGCATGGGAACAGGCCTTTCGGCCTAACCCGAGTCCAGGCCAACCATAGATCACCCATTCGCACTAGTTCTATGTTATCCCACTTTCTCATCCACTCCCTGCACATCAGAGGTAATTTGCAGAGGGGAAATTGACCTGAAGAAGTGTCAAACAACAAACAAGATTCAGGGAAGGTTTCTTCCCAGCTGTTATCAGGCAACTGAACCATCCTATCACCAACTAGAGAGCGGTCCTGATCTTTCCTCCACCTCATTGGGGACCTTCAGACTATTTTTAATCGGACATTACTGGACTTCACTTTGCACTAAACGTTATTCCATCCAGTATCTGTGCACCGTGGCTTAAACGTAATCATGTATAGTCTTTCCGCTGACTGGATAGCTGTGGACGGTTTGATTTTAATTAGGTATGTTACAAAACTTACCTTGAGCAGCGCTGCAGTTCTGCCGCTCCCCGTGTGCACAACTTTGGCGCCTTTCAGAGGGGGGCGTGTTTAAAGTGCCGTTTTTCCACAGACTGGGCAAATCGATCAATGTTGGGCGATTTCGTTGCGGAAGAAAAATCGCTCTGACATTTCATTAATGAAGGTATTTTTAAATGACGCTAGATTATTTATTATCTAGAGTAATTTCAAAATCACCTTCAAAAGCCGTGAGTGCCGATAACGGGAAGGATTTTGCGTAGGGGAGAAAAAAAGGTACACAGTTTATTTTTATATTAAAAGTTGGTTTTTATGGAGGCTTTAATAATATTTTCATGTTGCGAAATGGGGTCCAAAAAAAATGTATGAACCGACTGTATTTTTCATACTGACTTCACAGCAAACCACAACGTTCCAATCCACCGCATTCCACTAAAACCCACTAGCTAGTTGATTTAAATGGCCATTAATTTACAGGCATTAAACACTAAATTCCTTCCATTTGGCCCAGGAATTCATGAAAATGAGATTTTAAAATTATGTTATATTGTGTGAATGTTATTTGGACACTTAGGCAATTTTAAAAAAGTTTATCTTTTCTTAAGAAATGGATAGATGTTTAGATCTACTCATTGAATTTTGTAATTAGCTACAATTAGATAACTAACTAATTATATGCTTTAATTTCAGGTCATCCAAGTAAGATTGTTTCATATTTGTTTCAGAATGCTTCAATCTATAATAACTGAAAATTTCATTGAGCTCTTAATTTTTAAGAAGATTATGGGCTTTTAACGGTTCTAGATCACAGCTTTTGAGTTAAGTCAATTGAAAGGCAATGGGGAACAAGATGCTAATTTCCGAGTATGAAAATGGTCATAACTTTCTTAATACTGAAGATATGAAAGTGAATTAGGTGTCAAATTAAACTTCTTTTTATGCTTTATCTGATGGGATAAATTGCAGACTTGATTTTTAAAATCTCAAAATTTTGTAACATTGCTATTTTAATCATGTGTTGCATACTGCCTCATTAGTACGCAACAAAAGCTCTTCACTGTACCTCGGTGCATGTGACAATAAACTAAACTAAACTAAGCACTAGTTCTCTATTACCCACTCCCTACACATCAGGGGGAAATTTACAGAAGACGTATAAACCTACAAACCTGCATGTCTTTGGTATGTTTGAGGAAACCGGAGCACCTGGAGAAAACCCACATTGTCACAGGGAGAATGTGCAAACTGCACACAGACAGCAGCCAAGGTTGGGATGGTGCCCGGGTCTCTGGTGCTGTGAGGCAGCGAGTGGCTCTACCAGCTGTGCTGTTCCTAAATCTGGTGGTCTGAGCTTTCAAGCTTTTGTATCTTCTGCCTGAGGTGAGCAGGATGAGAAGGGAATGGTCTGATTGATGAGGATATGATGTTTCAATAATGTTATAGAGTCATAGAGACCTACAGCATGGAAACAGGCCCTTTGGTCCAACTTGCTCGCACCAACCAACATGACCCATCTACACTAGTCCATCCTGCCTGCATTTGGCTCATCTATCTATTTTATACCATAACTCTCATCTTGTCTATGTGTCTGTGTGTGAGCAATTCATGATCTGAATTACACCAAAACCATACACGATCGCGCTACAGTTTTTGGACCACCATACTGTGGTGTGGTATATCAATTACGCTCAGATTGATGGTAAATTTTACAAGTTATTCACATTAAAAAAAAATTAAATATTACTTTTCACTTAACTTCTCAGTGTCAAAAATCCAAATCCTTGTTGGCCCTGCCCGCAACAATGTTGCAATCACAGGACACTGAGTCCTAGCAGCAAGTGAAATCCAATGTTTTTCCTAGCAGCATTTTTTTTTAAAGTTTAAAATGAGGGAGGGTGAATAAAGGGAAATGAGCCGCCCCTGCACAGTTGGGGTCTATGGTTGAGTGGTGGCATATTGCGTTGGGGGAACGGCTGAGTGGTGGAATAGGCCTCCCGTGGGGGCTATGGGTGAGTGGTGGAGTATTGCGTTGGGGGAGCAGGTTGCGTTGGGGGACTTGCCTCCCGTGCGACAGGGACCCAACGGGTCCCACTTGCATCCCTCTAAACCTGTTCTATCCTTGTTCCTATCTCCTTCGCACCATAGATGCTGCTGTACCCGCTGAGTTTCTCCAGCATCTTGTGTACCCACAATACTCTAAACGCGACCTCGGAGAGTTGCAAGGCGGCAGGGAGATAAGGAAGGGGAGGAATGGAATTGGGAACGCTCCGGGGGTAGCATGGAGTGGACGGGTCGAATGGCCGCCGGGCGGGGCCGGGGCGGGGTGGTGGGACTGTCCCTGGTCCACACTCCGCCCCCATCCCTCAGAAGCGATGGCGATCAGCGCGGGTCGGGCCGCTCTCCGCCGGATCGTCCCCGGGGCAGAGAGAGGAACCGGGACTGGCACTGGGACCGGGCTGCGGGCGGAGTACGACGCCGTGGTCATCGGGGCAGGTGAGCTGTCAGCACGGCCCGGAGGGAGGGAGAGAGAGAGGGGACGGAGGGGAGAGGGAGGGGTGGGAGCGGGTTCGATCCGCCGGACAGAAGAGGGAGGGGAGTCCCAACCCGTCCCGTCCACAGTGCTCGATGTTGGGCTGTCGGGGTGCAAGGGAGCGGGTGACAGTCAGTGCTGCCTGCGCTTGTCAACATACGCGAAGTTGTGTCAGTGAGGGAGAGGGTGTGTGGCTGTGAGTGAATGTTGTATGTATAAGCGAGTGTGTGCGAGTGAATGTATGTGTGAGTGAGTGTGTGTCAGTGAATGTATGTGTGAGTGAGTGTGTGTCAGTGAATGTATGTGTGAGTGAGTGTGTGTGTGTGAGTGAGTGAGTGTGTGTGTGTGAGTGAGTGTGTGTGTGTGCGAGTGTGAGTGTGTGTTAGTGAATGTATGCGTGTGTGCGAATGTGTGTGTGTGAGTGTGAGTGGGTGTGAGTGTGAGTGGGTGTGAGTGAGTGAGTGTGTGTGTGAGTGAGTGTGTGTGTGTCAGTCAGTGAGAGTGAGTGTGAGTGAGTGTGTGTGTCGCCCACTGTTTAATCTGTGATCGGGCTGGTGTGCTGTGTTAATGTGGAACTTTTCCTGCAGCGATTAAACCTCCCAGGTGAGTTATTAACTCGGGTTTGAGGACGACAGTTTAATATTGCATTTTAATTGCAGCCACATCCCCCGGGGGGGGGGGGGGGGGGGCTGACTGCGAGGTCAGAGGTCTGGGTGAACACAAGCTCTCACCGTGAGGGTGGGGAGAGAGGGGCTTGCCTTGCCCAGGCACCCACACACTGGGAACCAAGCGTGCAGTCTGACAGCCGCGTGTTCTCTCCAAAACCACCTCAAGAAAACTGTCAGAACAAGGACTAGGGATTGGCCAGAGTCCAGGTTATTCAAAAGTGTTGGAGTGAGCGGGCGGCCACGTGGCGTAGAGTTGCTGCCTAGAGTTGCAGCACCGGGGACCCGGGTTCGATCCCGACTACAGGTACGCTCGCTCCAAAAACGTACAGGTATGTAGGTTGGCTTGTGTAAATTGATGTGCGGGGATTGCTGGTCCGATGGGACGGTTTACGTGCTGTATCTCTGAACTAAACTGGACTCTGAACTGGGGAGAAGGCAGCATGATCATTGGGGATGATGTGATCAGCCATGATCACATTGAATGGCGGTGCTGGCCCGAATGGCCTACTCCTGCACCTATTGACTATTGTAATTGGAGAAACTTAGCAGTGAGGCAGCATCTATGGAGAGAAGGAGAGGCCCTTCTTTAGACTGATGTGGGAGAGCTGGGAATGGGGGGGGAAATGAGGGAGTCAATGTTCATGCCTCTAGGGTGTAACCTATCCAAGCGAAATTCCTCCGCTGGGCCTCAGAAAGTAGATGAAGTGCTGAACGGGAGATCAGATTGGTTAGTGCGAACTGAGCAGAGATGTTGGGCAACCTGGAGTAGTGGATGCAGTAGATGAGGTTGGAGGAGGTGCAGGTGAACCTCTGCCCCACCTGGAAAGACTTGGATGGAGTCGATGGGGGGGTGGGGGGGTAAAGCGACGTGTAGCATTTCCTGCAAGGGAAAGTACCCGGGGAGGGGGGTAGTTTGGGTGGGAAAGGACGAATTAACGGAGTTACGGAGGGAAAGATCTCTGCGGAAAACAGAAAGGGGAGGAGATGGGAAGATGTGGCCTGTTGGAGGTGGCGAAAATGTTGGATTATACGTTGCATGCGACGGCTGATGGGGTGGAAGGTGTCCTTGTTACGAGAAGGAGGATGAAGAGTAAAAGCGGAGCTGCAGGATATAGAGGAGACCCTGGTGAGAGCCTCGTCTATAGAAGAATGATGAACGTAGCCTGGATGGCCCATCCTGGGTGCAGATGCGGCGTAGACGGAGGAATTGGGAGTTAGGGATAGAGGAAGCAGGTTGTCCAGATAGCCATGGGTCAGTAGTCTGTTACCTGCGATGGAGATAGTGAGGTCTAGAAACGGTAGGGAGATGTCGGAAATGGCCCAGGTGAATTTGAGTCCGGATGGAAATTAGTGGTGAAATGGATGAAGTCAGTGACATGGGTGCAGGAGGTCACGGTATGCCTCAAACATGGATTGTTCGACGTACCCTACAAAGAGGCAGGCACAGCTGGGGCCCATGCGCGTGCCAATATTTGGAGGAAATGGGAGGAGTTAAAGGAAAAGTTGTTGAGGGTGAGGACCGGCCCTGCTAGGCGGAGGAGAGTATCAGTAGATGGAGATTGGTTGGTTCTGCGGTCGAGGAAGAAATGGAAGACGATCCTGGTGGGGGATGGAGTTGTAAAGTGACTGGACGTCCATGGTAAAGATGAGAGAATGGGGGCCTGGAACATGGAAGTCATGAAGGGGACAAAGAGCCTGTGAGGTGCCTTGGACATTGGTGGGGAGGGATTTGACCAGTGGGGATAGGATGGAGTCAAGGTATGTGGAAATAAGTTCAGTGGGCCAACAAGCAGAAACAATGGGTCTGCCAGGACAGTCAGGTTTGTGGATTTGGGGGAAAAGGTAAAATCTGGCCGTGCGGGGCTGGGGAACGATGAGGTTGGAGGCATGGGAGGGCAGGGAGCCGGAAGCGATGAAGCCAGTGATGGTGCTTGAGATAATGGCCTGGGCTTGTCTGTGGGGTGGTGGTCCAAGGATAACTAGGAGGAGGTGTCTGATAGTTGGCGCCTGGCCTCAGACCGGTCGAGGTCAGCGCGCCAGACTACCACTGCACCTCCCTTGTCGGCGGGTTTGATCCCGAGTCGGGGTTGTTGCAGAGTGAGCGGAGGCAAGAGCGCAACTCGCTATAAAAACATGGAGGGGACGGGGGACACAGTTTTTTTTGGCGGCCGCGCGAGCATGTGTGCACTCACCCACATCTTGTCCTGCCCCCATTGCCTGCCGACCGATATCTCTCTCGTCCAATCGGTGCCCTCGATCAGCAGTCCCACTTCCACTTTCACACGGAAAGCGGAGATTTTAAAATCCGGATTACAAAAACTTGGGGGGGGTGGGGATGTCCCCCACCTCTCAAAACATGGAGGGGACGTGTCCCCTTTGCCCCCCCCCCCCCGGGTTTTCCGCCCCTGTGCGGAGGGCTGTATGTTCGGGGGGGGAGTTAGAGTGAGTAAGGGGAGTGGAGAAGTTGAGGCGGTTGATGTCCCGCCGGCAGTTTAAAATGGAAAGGCCTAAGGAACTTCCGAAGGTCAGTAACTCAGCGGGTCAGGCAACATCCCTGGAGAACTTGGATAGGTGACTTTTTGGAACCTACTTCAGACTGATTGTGTGTGTGGTGGAGGAGGGGGGGGGGGGAGAAAGCTGGATGAGGTAATGACAAATAATTTAGTTCAGTTTTCAATTTAGAGAGTTTAGTTTTCAGTTTAGTGATACAACGCAGAAACAGGCCCTTCGGCCGACTAAGTCCATGCCGACCAGCGTTCCCCGCACACCAACACTATCCTACACACACTTAGGACAGTTTATAATTCTACCGAAGCCAATTAACCTACAAACTTGCACGTCTTTGGAAGATGCAAGGGAACCAGAACAGCCGGAGAAAATGCACGTGGAGCCCATAGTGAGAATGTACAAACTCACCCTTAATGTAAAGAACAGCATCCTTAAGTCAGGATCAACCCCGGGTCTCTGGCGCTGTAAGGCAGTGACTCAACTGCTGCGCCACAGTGCCTCCACTTGTATTTCACTTCAGCAGTTTACAACCCTGCGGTTATGAATATTGATTTCTCTTAATTTCCTTGCATTCCCAATCTCTTTGTCCCTCCCCCACGTTTACTCGTCCTGCCAGTTCCACTATTTGCATTCGTGTCATTATCACTTCCACAGCTAACAATATATCATTGTTGTCCACCTTTCCTTGGTCATCAGCAAAATTCCTAGAGCAAGATAGACCACTCCTGCAAAATCCAATGGACTGACATGTAGTACGCAACGGAGCGTAACTTCCGCCATTTCAGTAACCCGACCCTATCTTTGACCCGACCCCGACTTCAGTTTTGTGTTCAGTTAAAAGGCACATACCTTGTACAGGGAGGAACTGCAGATGCTGGGTTAAAGAACTCCAGATGCTGGTTTATACCAAAGATAGACTCAAAGTGCTGGAGTAACGGAGGGGGTCGGGCAGCATCTCTGGAGAACATGCATGGATGATGTTTCGTGTCAGTCTCTCTCTATGAGACAAGGACTCTGTAAATGCAATTGCTGTTTGTCGAGACTACAACGTGGACCACAACGCATGCTCATGATGTGCGTGCGTTATCCCTGTGTAAACAACAACAACCTATACTTTTCATACCTTTAGTTTCATAGAAACATGGAAACACAGAAAATAGGTGCAGGAGTAGGCTATTCGGCCCTTTGGCCCTTCGAGCCAGCATCGCCATTCAATATGATCATGGCTGATCATCTAAAATCAGTCCCCCATTCTGGCCTTTTCCCCATATCCCTTGATTCCTTTAGCCCCAAGAGCTAAATCTAACTCTCTCTTGAAAACATCCAGTGGATTGGCCTCCACTGCCTTCTGTGGCAGAAGATTCCACAGATTCACAACTCTCTGGGTGAAAAAGTTTTTCCTCATCTCAGTCCTAAATGGCCTACCCCTTTTTCTTAAACTGCAACCCCTAGTTCTGGACCCCCCCAACATTGGGAACATTTTTTCTGCGTCTAACCTGCTCTCCCTGCTTTCCTTCTCCCCTGAGTCTCAAGAAGGGCCTCAACCTGAAATGTCACCCATCCCTATTCTCCAGAGATGCCGCCTGACCCGCTGAGTTACTCCAGCATTTTGTTTCTATCTTAAGAACAATTACATTTTCTCTCTTTCTTTCTCCAGGCCACAATGGACTCACGGCGGTACGTACTACTTTTGAATTTCATTCCAATGAGGTATGTTCTGTGCGAATCTGACTAGCTCCAGGCTCAGAGCAGACCATGAGTTGTCTGCTCTGTGAACTCTTGCCAAATGGACAAGGGCCCTCACCCCCAGCTAGCCACCTCCTGACAGTGTGTTCTACATCGGGGATTGGGAGAATTTCTTATGTCATAGGAGCAGAATTAGGCCATTTGGCCCATCGAGTCAACTCCACCATTCTATCAGTCTCTCTCTCAACCCCATTCTCCTGCCTTCTCCCTGTAACTCCTGGCACCCTCACTAATCAACAACCTGTCTGGCCATCCGCGATGTCACAGCGCCTGGCGGAAGAGGGCTCTGCCCGAGCCGGCTGCCTGCCCCTTTTCCGGGGTTACATCCGTGCCCAGGTGGTACTAGATATGGGTGGTCCACGGGCGCACTGGGGGATTTCCGGGACCGCTGGGTACAGCGCGGGGAGGAATGCATCCTTAATAAGGATGGTCCTATAATTGTTTAAGAGTGCATTTGACATTTAAGAATATTTGTTTAAATAATTGGCTGATTTTGTATTCTCGTGGTGGGCTTGTTTGGTTTTTGTTATGTATTGCATATATTATTCTTGTAATAATTGATTCAATTAATTTTTGTTTAAAAAAAAGAACCTGTGAATCTCCGCATTAAGAATATCTCATGACCTGGCCTCCACAGGCGTCTGTGTCAATGAATTCCACAGAGTCACCACCCTCAATCTAAATAAATTCCTCCGCATCTCCACTATAAAGCTCCGTCCTTTTATTCTGAGGCTGTGCCCTCTGGTCGGAGACTCTCCCACTAGTGGTAACATCCTCTCCACATCCACTCGATCCAGGCCTTTCACTATTCAGTAAGTTTCATAACTTTGCAACTCCAGCCTTTGTCATTATTTCCACCCATCTCCTAATCACCCCCCCTTGCCTGTATCCACCTATCACTCGCCAGACTTTGTCCCGCCCCCTCCTCTCTTTTCCAGCTTTTTCCCCCCTACTTCATCAGTCTGGGGGCTTCCTCACTGACAGACCCCAGTCAGTGAGGGGTGGAAATAACACCTCTAACATCATCTCTCTGAGCGCCGGCTCCCCTCAGGGCTATGTCCTGAGTCCACTGCTGTTTACCCTGATGACCCACAACTGTCATGCCAGGTTTAGTACAAACCACATCATGAAGTACGCAGATGACACTACAGTAGTGGGCCTCATCCGGGTCGACAATGAGCTGGCTTACAGGGAGGAGGTGAAACAACTGGTGGACTGGTGCAATACGAATAACCTGATCATGAATGTCGAAAAAACAAAGGAGGTCATCGTCGACTTCAGGAAAAACCAGCACAGTCCCACACCACTTCACATCAATGACAGCGATGTGGAGGTGGTCAGTAGCACTAAGTTCCTGTGAATGCAGATCACTAACAGTCTGACCTGGTCAAATAACATCTCATCAACAGTTAAGAGAGCGCAGCAGCGGTTGCACTTTCTGCGCCGGATGAGAAGAGCTCACCTCCCCCATCCCATCCTCACTACTTTCTACAGGGGCACCATAGAGAATATTTTGACCAGCTGTATCTCTGTCTGGTTTGGGGACTGTAAAGCCTCCGACTGGAAGTCCGTGCAGAGAGTGGAGAGGACAGCGGAAAAAATCATCGGGACTTCTCTTCCCTCCATCGGGGATATTGCAACCAAACGTTGGGTGTCTAAGGCCAGCAGTATTATAAAAGATCCCACACATCTCCATCACGGACTGTTCACTCTGCTGCCCTCGGGAAAAAGATATCGTAGCATAAGGAGCAGAACATCAAGGTTCTGCAACAGCTTCTTCCCACGAGCCATCAGACTCCTAAATGCCATGTAATGGGCTGCCACCATTGTCTATTTATCCTTTTATCCTTTTATCCATTATTTTCCATTTTATCCTTCTGTTAATTATCGTGTTGCACAGGGAGCCAAATGCAATCGAATTTTGTTTGGAATTGCATATATCGATGTGTTTCTAAATGAAAATAAAGTTTGTTTGACTTGACTTTGACTTGACTGAAGAAGGGTCCTGACCCGAAACGTAGTCTGGTCCTAGACCCTCCCACTAGTGGCAACATCCTCTTCACATCCACTGTATCCAGGTCTTTCACTATTTGGAAGGTTTTCTTTGTGGTTCCCAAAGAAGGGGGCAGGCTGCCTCCCTGAGATCAGGTGTCCAGTTTGGAGCGATGTGGGAAAGGTCTACGGATATCCGCAGTTCCTGGTGTTTCCTAT
This sequence comes from Raja brachyura, assembly GCA_963514005.1. Next base: position 18,408,020 of record OY740795.1, read on the forward strand.
GGACACAGTGTTGGGCAGTGAGAGAGGTGGGGGAGGTTGGTTCTGTGGGAGAGTCGAGTCTGTCTGGACCCTCGGCTCAAAGAGTGGATTAGTGGAGATAATCTGAGAGATGACGGACTCTCTGCACGGACATCCAGTCGGAGGCTTTACAGTCCCCAAACCAGACAGAGATGCAGCTGGTCAGAATGCTCTCTATGGTGCCCCTGTAGAAACAACTAAAAGTGGGTGTATGGAACCAGCTGCTGGAAAAGATAGTTGAGGCAGATACCGTCCAGAAACCTTTGGACAGCTACATGGATAAGGCCGGTTTAGAGGTATATGGACCAAATGCAGGCTGGTGGGACCAGTGATGATGGGGCATACTGGTCGGTGTGGGCAAGTTGGGCCGAAGGGTATGATTCCATGCCGTGTGACTTTATACTCAATAAAGAACGCAGAGATAACAAGACGGAGATGGTTTATGTGACCACAGATTTCACTGTATCAGTTGGTGCATGTGACAATAAATGTATCTTGTCTCTCTTGTCTATTGTCTTATGTTGAGGTTTATTATTGTCACGTGTACCAAAAGCTTTGTTTTGCATTCTATCCAATCAGATTAGATAATACCATACATAAATATAATCAAACTCAAGTTTAATAGATGGAGTAAAGGGGAAATATACAGAGTGCAGATATAGTTCTCAGCATTGTAGAGCATCAGTCCCATGGACAAAGTCCAATGTCCGCAATCGGGTAGAGGTGAATCGGACAGTACCCTGGTTTATGGAAGGACCGTTCAGAAGCCTGATAACAGATGGGAAGAAGCTGCTCCTGAGTCTGGTGATGCACGCTGTCAAGCTTCTGCTGGACGGTAACCGGGAGAAGAAGGAATGGCTGGGGTCTTTGATTATGTTGGATATTTCGTCAAAGCAGCGTGGTTTAGATGGAGTCAGTGGTGTGGAGTCTGGTCTGTGTGATGGACCGGGCTTCATCCACAACTCTCTGTCACCTCATCCTTTCTCCGTGAGCCCATCCAACCCAGTATACGTCTGCAGTTCAGACCCGCTGAGTTTCATCTCTCCATCATTGGAGGTTTGCCTTCAGGACCTTGGGCCCCGAGCTGTACTTTGGGCGGCACAGTGGCGCAGCGGTAGAGTTGCTGCCTCACAGCGCCAGGGAACCGGGTTTGATCCTGACTACGGGCGCTGTCTGTACGGAGTTTGTACGTTCTCCCTGTGACTGCGTGGGTTTTCTCCGGGTGCTCCGGTTTCCTCCCATACTCTAAAGTCGTGCAGCTTTGCAGGTTAATAGGCTTTGGTAAATTGTAAATTGTCCCTTGGGGGCAGGATAGTGTTAGTGTGCGGGGTGATCGCTGGTCGGTGCGGACTCGGTGGGCCGAAGGGCCTTTATCCACGCTGTATCCCCAAAGTCTCTGGAATTCCCTCTTGAACGCTCTCTACTACTTTTGGCTGTTTTCCAAAACTCAACCATTGAGCTCTTGGCTCCCGGCTCCAATATCTCCTGATGTTGCTTGGTGTCAGGTTTAGTTTGAAAGTGATCCCGCCGAGACCCTGGGATTTTTGACGACGTCATACGACTGTGCTCAATCAATCAATTAATCAAAACTTTATTGTCATTCAGAAATACATCAGTAAATACAATTCTAAACTAAATTTCGTTGCATCTTGCTCCCGGTGCAACACAAAAATAACCGAAGGATAAAATGGATAAAAAGATAAAATGGATAAAAAGATAAAATAGATAATGGTGGCGGCCCATTACATGGCATTCAGGAGTCTGATGGCTCGTGGGAAGAAACTGTTGCAGTTCTGCTCCTTATGCTACGATACCTTTTGCCCGAGGGCAGCAGAGTGAACCGTCCATGATGTGTGGGGTCCTTTATAATACTGTTGGCCTTGGACAAGCAACGTTTGCTCGCAATGTCCCCGATTGAGGGGAGAGAAGTCCCGGTGATTTTTTCAGCCGTCCTCACCACTCTCTGCACGGACTTCCAGTCAGAGGCTTTACAGTCCCCAAACCAGACAGAGATGCAGCTGGTCAGAATGCTCTCCATGGTGCCCCTATAGAAAGTGGTGAGGACGGGATGGGGGAGGTGAGCTCTCCTCATCCGGCGCAGAAAGTGCAACCGCCGCTGAGCTCTCTTAACTGTTGATGTGATGTTATTTGACCAGCTGCTGCTGCTTGTAGAGAGTGCGCTCAGATTTGTTCCTCAGAACAGGATTCCAGGAAGCTCAGCCTGACCTTTGCTGTGTCATCTGAGAGCAGAGGTAGGCCACTCGGCCCCTCGAGTCTGTTCCATATATTTAGTTAGATCGTACAGTCAGATGGGGCAGCAGAGTGGGGCAGTGGTAGAGTTGCTGCCTCACAGCGCCAGAGACATGGGTTCGATTCTCACTACTGGTGCTGTCTGTACGCAGTTTGTACATTCTCCCTCTGACCGCCTGTGTTTCCTCCCGCACACCAAAGACTTGCAGGTTTGTAGGTTCATTGGCTTCTGTACAATTATTAATTGTCCCAAGTGTGGGTAGGATAGTGTTAGTGAGGGGGAATGCTGGTCAATGTAGACTTGGTGTTCCGAAGGGCCTATTTCAGCACTGTATCTCTAAAGTAAGGAAACAGGCCCTTCGGCCCAACTTGCCCATGCCGACCAAAATGCTCCATCTACATTTATCCTACTTGCCCACATTTGGCCCATATCTCTTTAAAAACCTTTCCTATCCATGTACTTGTCCAAATATCTTTTAAATACTGTTATATAGTACCTGCCACAACTACCTCCTCTAGCAGCTCGTTACAAATGCCTACCACCTGTGTGTGAAAGTTGCCCCTCAGGTTCCCATTGAAACCTTGATCCGTGATTTCCCTATCCTGGGAAAAAGATTCTGTGCATTCACCTTATCTAATCCAAAAATACACCTCTATAAGTTCAGACCGAGAGGTTGTGCAGGCTACGACTTTGTTCCTAGGAGCACAGGAGGGTGAGGGGTGATCTTAGAGAAGTGTACAAAATCATGAGAGGAATAGATTGGGTGAATGCAGAGTCTTTGGCCCAGAGTAAGAACCCAAGAGCCTAGGTTTAAGGTTTGTGGGGAAACATTTGAAAGGAACCTGTGGGGCAACTTTTCCACACAGAGGGGGGTGGGGTATATGGAATGAACTGCCAAAGGAGGTAGTTAAAGCAGATACAATAACATCATTTAAAATACATTATGATATGAGCAGGATAGGCTTAGAAGGATACGGGCAGGTGGGTCTGGTGCAGATGAAACACGTTGGTCTGTGTGGGCACGTTGGGTCTCTGGGTCTGTTTCCATGCTGTTTCACTCTATGACTGTCTCCTGCAGGCTGCGTACTTACAGAAGGCCGGAGTGAACACGGCCGTGGTGGAGAGGAGGCATGTCATCGGAGGGGCCGCCGTCACAGAGGAGATCATTCCAGGTGTGTCTGGACTTTACCTATTCCTGGACACTACCCGTTCCTCTTCTCCACGGATGCTGCCTGACCCGCTGAGTTACTCCAGCACTTTGTGTCTATCCTTCCCCAACTCTCGGGACGGTTATTCCCGGATTGTTGTAGCGGATGTCACACATCGCCCTTCGTTCTGTACTATGTTTTCCCTTCAATCTTCTAAAGGAAGCCTTTGTTCTGGCCCAAGGGTCCCACAACTCTGAAGTCAATCATTTCATGTTGTCAGCCATCCAAGGGCTGGATAAACAAAACACATCTTTGTTCCTTATCACATTAGAGAGGTCTTCACATGTTGCCTGGTGATGTTTTCATTCTCACCATTTACAACATGGCCGCTCCCAGCCACCTTATCTTCTCAAGGCCTCACTACACGGCCATGGAGTTACCGTCAGCTCCGCTCTCACCCGATGTCCATAGCATGTCCGTTTTCACAGGGTATCCTTGTTTTCCTACCTATTTTTAAGGCAGAGATAGATAGATTCTTGATTAGTACGGGTGTCAGAGGTTATGGGGAGAAGGCAGGAGAATGGAGTTAGGAGAAAGAGATACATCAGGCATGATTAAATGGTGGAGTAGACTTGATGGGCCGAACGGCTTAATTCTCCTACCATACCTTATGACCATATGACCTTATAACTGTTACCTCAGCGCCAAAGACATGGGCTCGAACCTGACCTCTTCTCTAGTTTCCCCTCACATCATAATCACACCATCACAATAAATCACAACCACAATAATACTTCATTAGCCAAGTATGTTTTGCAACATAGGAGGAATTTCATTTGCCAAGTCAGTCATACAAATAAAAAGCAACGGAACACACGAAACACATTTTAACATAAACATCTACCACAGTGACTCCTCCACTATCCTCACTGTGATGGAAGGCGAAAAAAGTTCAATCTCCTCCCTTAGTTCTCCCGCGGTCGGGGGCCTCGAGCCCTCCGTTGATGGGACGATCTGGATTCCCGTAGCCGGCGGTGTTTTGGGCCCTCCACATCGGGGAGATCCAGCTCTTGCATCGGGGGGGATGTCGGCTCCCTCGCGCCGGGCGATCGAAACCCGCATTGGGGCTGGTCGAGCCTCTTCGCACGTCGGAGCTCCCGACTAGCCTCTCCCTACAGCGAGCTCTTGATGGTAAGTCCGCAGGCTGCGGTTGGAGCGATCCCAGGCAAGGGATCGGCTCCGATATTAAGTCCGCGCCCCGCGGTGGGGCCGAAGGTCAGTCGGAGGAGGCCTCCAGCTCCATCGATGGTAGGCCGCAGAAGGACTGAAGACGCGACCAGGAAACATCGCGTCTCCCGCAAGGTAAGAAACTGAAAAGAAAATGTTTCCCCCTCCACCCACATAAAACAAACATGTACACAAACTTATAAAACGCACTAAATTTGTAAAGATTGTAAATTGTCCCAAGTGTGTAGGATAGTGCTAGTGTACGGGGATCACTGGATGGCGAGGACTCGGTGGGCTGAAGCACCCGTTTCCACGCTGTATGTCTAAGCTACCCTAAGCTACCTTTAAAACTAAAATTAAATGTAACTGCGAGGATGTGAGAGGTATCTAACCTGAGTTTTTTCCCATTGCAGGTTTCAAGTTTTCGCGAGCGTCCTACGTTCTGAGTTTACTGCGGCCACAGGTCATCCAAGAGCTGGAGCTGAAGGTGGGACCCAGGCTGCAGATGTGCCGGGCATCTTGCTAACGGTGGGAGGTGGTTCACCAGCAACCCTGGCTGGGTGGCCCCACATCTGGAGCCCTAACGTCATAGATTCATAACGTCATACATCATGGATACAGGCCCTCGGGCCCATCTCGTCCACATCTACCAATAAGTCCCATCTACACTAGTTCCACCTGCCTGCATTTGGCCCATATCCGTCTAAACCTTTCCTATCCATGCGCCTGTCAAAATGTTTCTTAATTGTTGTGATAATACCTGCCTCAACTACCTCCTCCAGAAGCTCATTCCATATACCCACCACCTTTTATGTAAAAAAGTTGCTCTTCAGGATCCTATTAAATCCCCCCCCTATGTCTTCTGGTTCTCGATTCCCGGACTGTGGACAAAAGACTGTACATCCACGCGATCTATTCCTCTCATGATTTACGCACCTGGGGCACGCTCGGACCCTGGATTTGCGCCGGCTGACCCCGCCCCTCATGGACTTTCCCCACACACGGCTTCGGTTGGCCCGAGTTAGGGATTGAATGGAATTGGCCGGGATTTGTTAGGATTGGCTGGGTTGAGATCAGACAAGATTGTGCCGGGATTGGCTGGAGTTGAGCTGGGATCATCTGGAATAGCCGGGAATGGCAGAGGTTGGGCCTGGATTGGCTGGAGTTGAGCCGGGATCATCTGGATTAGCCGGCATTAGCAGAAGTTGGGCCAGGATTGGCTGGAGTTGAGCTGGGATCATCTGGAATAGCCGGGATTGGCAGAGGTTGGGCCGGGATTGGCTGGAATTGAGCCGGGATCGTCTGGATTAGCTGGCATTGACAAGATTGGGCCAGGATTGGCTGGGAGTGGATTAATTTTGGCTAGGGATTGGCCAGGACTTTCTGGATTTAGGGTGGGATTGCCAGGGATTGGCTGGATTTGGGGTAGAATTGGCTGTGGTTTTGCCTGATTGGCTGGGCAGAGATTGCCTGAGTGGACAATCCGGCTGTTCCGGACCATCTTAAAATTAAAATTATATCACATTTTTATAATTAAAATGTGTCGATGTGCTGTTTACTAGTTTTAAAATAAGGAGACATCCCAGCTTGGCCCTGAGGCCTATGCAGAAAGTCACACGTGTGGAGGCTTTACGTTGCCAGCAGTGATCTTGTTCTCTTCCTCCCACATAGAAACATGGGCTGAGGGTGCACATCCGTGACCCGGCCTCCTACACCCCAATGCTGGAGGAGGGAGTGGGGGGAAACCCACCTCGTTCACTCCTGATGGGCAGAGACATGGAGGAGACCCAGAGGCAGATCGCACAGTTCTCGACCAAAGACGCGCAGGTAAGTGGGTGGGACACCACCGCTGGACGAGGTCAGAGACGCGAGAAACTGCAGGAGCAGGAATCTTGAGCAAAAAACACGCAGTGCTGGAAGAACTCCAGCAGGTCAGGCAGCATCTGTGGAGGGGATGGACTGGCGATGTTTCGGGTCGGGACCCTTCTTCTGAATGTCATTGTTCTATTGCCAGCACGTATGGTTCACAGACTGTGCTGAAACTATTGTGAGGTTGGCAAGGTTCGTCGGGTGTAAGATCTCGGGATAGGTTGTAGAAACAAAGAACTGCAGGTGCTGGTTAGTACACAAAAGGACACGGAGTGCTGGAGGAACTCAGCGGGCCGGGTAGCATCTGTGGAGGGAATGGGCAGGCGACGATTTGGGTCGGGATCCTTCTTCAGACTGATGGGCTGAGGGTGGGGAGAAAGCTGGAAAAGAGAGGTGGGGGTGGGACAAAGCCTGGCAAGTGATAGGTGGATACAGGAGGGGAGAGGGGGAGGGGGGAAGAGGGATTGGCAGATGGGTGGAGTAAGTGACAAAGGCTGGAGGTGAAAAGGAGACAAGAGGCTTCCACGTTAGGAGAGCAAAGAAGAGGTGTGAAATGCAAAGCCGGAGGGAGTGATATGGGTGGAACGGGACGGGGGTGTGTGTGGGGGGAGTGGGGGTGGGGTCGCGGCTCTGGAACTCCGGCCTGGCTGGATCCGACAGATATGATCCCACAGCCGATGTCCGCAGCCGACTTTGCGGTCGGTATCTGGGTCCCTTGGCGGCCTGGGTGGACCGTTCGGGGACCGTGGGACTCCTCTCAAAGGCCATGACCTCTGTTGGTCCGGCAAAACGCATAATCGAGAAATTGAACCCGACGACGGATGCTGTCTGTACGGAGTTCGCACGTTCTCCCCGTAACCACATGGGTTTTCTCCCAGATCTTCGGTTTCCTCCCACACTCCAAAGACGTACAGGTTTGTAGGTTAATTGACTTGGTATAAATGTAAAAAGATTGTCCCTAGCATGTGCAGGATAGTGTTAACGTGCGGGGATCGCTGGTCGGTGCGGACTCGGTGGGCCCGAAGGTCCTGTTTCCGCGCTGCATCTCTAAACTGTGTTGCTGCCGACAGTTTATCCTGTGCTTTACAGGCCTACGCTGCTTACGAAGCCTTGACCAGCCGTATAGCCGCAGCGATTCAGCCCCTCCTGGACACAGCACCAGTGGACATCTCTTCGCTGACCGACAGCTCCCTGAGGCAGAGGGTCCGGGCACTGCGCACCGTGAAACCCCTCGTGCACGCAGGTAAGTGCAAGAGATGGAAATATTGAATAGGAACCTGAGAGGGCATTTATTTTCCGCACAGAGGGTGTTGGGTACATGGAACGAGGAGGTAGTGAGGCTGTACAATAACAGCACTTAAACAGCTACGTGGATAGGAAAGATTTTGAAGGATATGGGCCGTGTAAAGTGGAACGAGGTTAGATGTGGTTCTGTAGGTATGTTACAAAATGTGTTTCTGTAGGTATGTTACAAGATGTGTTTCTGTAGGTATGTTACCTTGAGCAGTGCTGCAGTTCTGCCGCTCCCCCGTGTGCGTGAATTTGGCGCCTTTCAGAGGGGGGCGTGTTTAAAGTGCCGTTTTTCCACAGACAGGGCAAATCGATCCATGTTAGGGGATTTCGTTGCTGAAGAAAAATCGCTCCAACATTTGATTTATGAAGGTATTTTTAAATTACGCTAGATTATTTATTAGCTAGAGTAATTTAAAAATCATCTTCTAAAGCCGTGAGCGCCGACAACGGGAAGGATATTACGTGGGGAGAAAATAAAGTGCACAGTTTATTTTTACATTAAAACGTGGTTTTTAGGAAGCCTTTAATCACATTTTCATGTTGCGAAATGGGGACAAAAAAATGTATGAACTGGCAGTATTTTTCATGCCGACTTCACCGCAAACCGCAACGTTCTAATCCACCGCATTCCACGCGCAAGTTGATTTAAATGGCCATTAATTTACAGGAATTAAACACTAAATTCCTTCCATTTGACCTATAAATTCATGAAAATGAGATTTAAAAATCATGTTATATTGTGAATTATTGTGTGAATGTTATTTGGACACTTAGGCAATTTAAAAATGTTTATCTTTTCTTAAGAAATGTATAGATGATTAGATCGAGTAATTGAATTTTGTAATTAGCTACAATTAGGTAACTAACTAATGATATGCTTTAATTTAAGATCATCCAAGTAATATTGTTTCATATTTGTTTAAGAATGCTTCAATCTATAATAACTGAAAATGTCATTGAGTTCTCTTAATTTTTAGGAAAGTTATGGGCTTTTGACTGTCCTAGATCACAGCTTTTGTGTTAAGTCAATGGAAAGGCAATGGGGAACAAGATGCAAATTTCCAAGTATGAAAATGGCAATAACCTTTTTAATACTGAAGATATGAAAGTGAATTAGGTGTCAAATTAAACTTCTTTTTATGCTTTATCTGATGGGATAAATTACAGACTTGATTTTTTTTATTTCAAAATTTTGTAACATTGCTAGTTTCTGTGTATCTGTGTGTCTCTATGTCTCTCTGTGTCTCTTTGTGTCTCTCTGTGTGTCTCTGTATCTCTCTGTGTCCTTCTGTGTCTGTGTGTGTTTCTCGGGGCCTGTGTCCTTCTGTGTCTGTGTGCCCCTCTCTCTGTGCCCCTCTCTCTGTGTCCCTCTCTGTGTGTCTACGTCAGGGGTGGGGAACCTGCGGCCTTCTAGGCCATTAAGTGCGGCCATTTGAATGAATCCACATTTTGTAGAACAAATCCTTTTATTTTTATTAATATGTTTTTGTTCGTTTTTTATTATTTTTATTTTTATCTTAAAATGAACATATTTAAAATACCAAAGAGTAAAAGAAGATTCAACAAAATCATCTTATATGTAATAGAAGTTTCTTGGAGGCAGCCTTATTAGATTACAGCTAAATTAATGCGGCAATCCAGCATGAAAATGTTCCCCACCCCTAGTCTGTGTCTCTCTGTGTGTCCCTATGTGTGTCTCTCTGTGTGTCTCTGTATCCCTCTGTGTCTGTGTCCCTCTCTGTGTGTCTGTGTCCCTCTCGAAGTGTCTGTGCGTTTCCGTGTGTCTCTCTGTGACTGTATAACTCTGTCTTAATGTCTTTCAGGCTTGAGACTGGGGAAGGACATTCCACAATTCTACGAGCTGCTGACTGCCCCGATCTCGCGAGTAAGTAGCGCAGCCATCTCTCCTCTTGAAGCCTCTCACGCCGACTGCCCCCTGTCCGTGGCCCCCTCTCCACAACCTCGTGCTGGCGTTGGGTGAGATGTTCTAACCCTCCCTCCCATGCCAACGTTGTTTGTCCATTCCCTCCACCAGTTTACAGGTGAATCGGCCTCTCTCTGTAAAGGGACCTGGTCCCATGCTGTATCTCTTAGGGGCAGCGCAGTGGCGCAGTGACAGAGCTGATGCCAGAAACCAGGGTTCGATCCTGACCACGGATGCTGTCTGTATGGAGTTTGCACGTTCTCCCTGTGACCACGTGGGTTTTTTCTGTTTTTTTCCAATTTCCTCCCACATTTCAAGGACATACTGGTTTGTAGGTTAGTGACCAAATGTTGGAGTAATTCATTGGGTCAAGCAGCATCTCTGGGGTAAACAAATAGGGTCTTCACCTCCAGAGATGCTGCCTGTCCCACTAATTTACTCCAGCATTTCCGTCCTACCTTTGGTAAAAACATGGAAACACAGAAAATAGGTGCAGGAGTAGGCCATTCGGCCCTTCGAGCCAGTACCGCCATTCAATATGATCATGGCTAATCATCTAAAATCAGAACCGCATTCCTGCCTTTTCCCCATATCCCTTGATTCCTTGAGCCCTAAGAGCTAAATCTAACTCTCTTGAATACATCCAGTGAATTGGCCTCCTCTGCCATCTGTGGCAGAAAATTCCACAGATTCACAACTCACTGGGTGAAAACACTTTTCCTCATCTCAGTCCTAAATGGCCTACCCCTTTTTCTTAAACTGCAACCTCTGGTTCTGGACTCCCACAACATTGGGAACATGTTTTCTGCATCTAACCTGCTCTCCCTGCTTTCCCTCTCCCCCGAGTCTCAAGAAGGGTCTCAACCTAAAACGTCAGCCATTACCTTTTCTCCAGAGATGCTGCCTGTCCCGCTGAGTTACTCCAGCACCTTATGTCTACCTTCGATTTAAACCAGCATCTGCAGTTCTTCCCTACACAACTAAACTAAGACGCTGCTCGACCCGCGGAGTTCCTCTAGCACTATGTGTCGCACTATCTACAGCCTCTTCTTGTCCGAACTCCTGTTCTATTTCTGTCAGATTCTCGATCGATGGTTTGAATCGGAACCGCTGAAGGCAACGTTGGCTACGGACGGAGTCATCGGAGCGATGATCAGCCCACATGCCCCAGGGAGCGGGTAAGTCTCACATCTCAGTTGGTTTATTATTGTCACGTGCACCGAGGTACAGTGAAAAGCTTTTTGTTGCGCGCTATCCAGTCAGCAGAAAGACTACACATGATTACAATAAAGCTGTCCATAGTGCACAGATACACGACAAAGTGTACGACACTTAATGCAAAGATATCACATTGAAACAACATTTAGTGCAAAATCTTCTCTGCACCCTATCCAGCTTTCCTAAAATTTGGTGCCCAAAACTGAACACAATGCTTCAAATGCGGCCTCACCAATATCTTATACAATTGTAATATGACCTCCCAATGTCTACACTCAAAATTGTGAACATCTGATTCATACAAAGTCCCGAGAGGTCTTCGCAGGGTGGACGTGGAGAGGATGTCTCCTCTGGTAGGAGAATCGAGAACCAGAGTTCACTGTGTTAAAAAAAGAAGCACCCAGCTACGACAGTGGTGAGGGAAGAAATCTGTCTCCGGGGACATTAATCTTTGTGGGCATTGAGCAAGTATAGATAGGTTAGTTTTGTTTATTGTCACGTGTACCAAAAGCTGTTTTGTTGCGTTCTATCTAGTCATCATAAAGACTATACATGATTACAATCAAGCCGTCCACAGTGTGCAGATACAGGATAAAGGGAATACCATTTAGTGCAAGGTAAGGTCTAGTAAAATCTAATTAAAGATAGTCTGAGGGTCTCCAATGAGCTAGATGGGAGGTCAGGACCGCTCTCTAGTTGGTGATAGGATGGTTCAGTCGGCTGATAACAGCTGGGAAGAAACTGTCCGTGATTGTGGAGGTGTGTGTTTTCACACTTCTGTACCTCTTGCCTGATGTGAGAGAGGAGATGAGGGAGTGACCGGGGTGAGACTGGTCCTTGATTATGCCGAGGCAGCGTGAGTTGTAAATGGAATCAATGGAAGGGAGGTTGGTTTGTGTGATGGTCTGGGCTACGCCTACAACTCTGCAATTTCTTGCGGTGTTGGATGGAACTCTTCCAAAACCATGCTGTGATGCATCCCGCTAAAATGTTCTCCACTGCACATCTGTAGAAGCTGGTGAGAATTGTTGGTGACATTCCGAACTTCCTAATCGTCCAAAGGAAGTATAGGCATTTGTATGCTTTCTTAGCCATTGCTTCGATATGGCTAATCCAGGACACGTTGCTGGTGATTTTTGTTTATTATGGGTTTTATAGAGCACTATGTTTCCATTTCTGTTGTGCTGCCGTAAGGAAGAATGTCATTGTCTCGTGACTCTGGCAAACTTGTATCTACATTGTCAACATTGTCTGAAGAACGGTCCCGACAAAAAACGTCTCCCGTCCATGTTCCCCAGAGATGTTGCCTGACCCGCTGAGTTGCTCCAGCACCTTGTGCTTTTTTTTTAGTTTAGCTTAGTGATACAGCGGGGAAACGGGCCCTTCAGCCCACCGGGTCCGCGCCGACCAGCGATCCCCGCATATTAACACTGTCCCTACACCCACGAGGGACAATTTTTACATTTACCAAACCAATTAACCTACAAACCAAAGTCAAAGACAAAGTCGAAAGAGTTTATTGTCATGTGTCCCTGACAGGACAATGAAATTCTTTCTTTGCTCAGCACAACAGAATATAGTAGGCATTGACTACAAAACAGATCAGTGTGTCCATATACCATTATATACGTAAATACACACAAGAATGAATAAATTAAATTGATAAAGTGCAACTAACAGATAAAGGGGTACTTATGTTCAGAGTTTTGTCCGAGCCAAGTTTAATAGCCTGATGGCTGTGGGGAAGTGGCTATTCCTGAACCTGGTCGTTGCAGTCCTCAGGGTCCCGTACCTTCTACCTGAAGGAAGCAGGGAGATGAGTGTGTGGCCAGGATGGTGTGGGTCCTTGATGATGCTGCCAGTCTTTTTGAGGCAGCGACTGCGATAGATCCCTTCGATGGAAGGAAGGTCAGAGCCGATGATGGACTGGGCAGTGTTTACTACTTTTTGTAGTCTTTTCCTCTCCAGGGCGCTCAAGTTGCCGAACCAAGCCACGATGCAACCGGTCAGCATGCTCTCTACTGTGAACCTATAGAAGTTAGAGAGAGTCCTCTTTGACAGACCGACTCTCCGTAATCTTCTGAGGAAGTAGAGGCGCTGATGTGCTTTCTTAATAATTGCATCAGTGTTCTCGGCCCAGGAAAGATCTTCACAGATGAGCACTCCCAGGAATTTGAAGCTCTTGACCCTTTCAACCATCGACCCATTGATATAAACGGGACTGTGGGTCCCCATCCTACTCCTTCCAAAGTCCACAATCAGTTCCTTTGTTTTGCTGGTGTTGAGGGCCAGGTTATCGTGCTGGCACCATATGGACAGTTGCTCGATCTCTCTTCTATACTCTGACTCATCTCCATCAGTGATGCGTCCCACAACAGTGGTGTCGTCAGCGAACTTGATGATGGAGTTCGCACTATGACCGGCTATGCAGTCATGAGTATAGAGTGAGTACAGCAGGGGGCTGAGCACGCAGCCTTGAGGTGCTCCCGCGCTGATTGTTATCGAGGCTGACACATTACCACCAATACGAACAGACTGTGGTCTGTGAATGAGGAAGTCGAGGATCCAATTGCAGAGGGATGCGCAGAGACCCAGTTCTGCGAGTTTGGTAACCGGCTTGGAGGGGATGATTGTGTTAAATGCCGAGCTGTAATCGATGAATAACAGCCTGACATATGAGTTTTTGTTGTCCAAGTGGTCCAGAGCGGAGTGGAGGGCCAGCGAGATCGCATCCACCATTGATCTGTTGTGGCGGTAAGCGAACTGCAGTGGGTCCAGGTTTTTGTCGAGGTAGGAGTTGACCTCTCAAAGCACTTCATCACCACAGAAGTTAGTGCCACTGGTCGATCGTCATTGAGGCACGTCACCTTGCTCTTCTTGGGCACCGGTATTATTGATGCCCTTTTGAAGCAGGTGGGAACCTCAGACCTCAGAAGTGACAGGTTGAAAATGTCCGTAAAAACTCCAGCCAGTTGGTCCGCACAGGTTTTTAGAACACGACCCGGTGTACCGTCAATTCCAGGCACTTTTCGAGGGTTCACCCCTCTGAAGGATTTCCTGATGTCGGCCTCTGTGACTGAGACTGAAATTCATCACAGCGAATGGGGGCTCGGGAAGGCACATCGGTGTTCTCCCTATCAAACCGTACGTAAAACGCATTGAGCTCATCAGGGCGTGATGTATCGCCGACATCCGAGCTGCCTCCTGGTTTCGCCTTGTAGGAGGTGATTGCATTCAGGCCCCGCCACAGCTCCCGAACATCTGTCTCATCCTCCAGCTTGGAGCAGAAGTCTATTTTGGCCTTTTTAATGGCCTCACCAAGGTCGTATCTGGAGTTCTTGTAGACCACTGTGTCATCAGACATGAATGCCCGGTATCTGGTCTTCGGAAGAGTGCGGATCTCGCAGTTCATCCAAGGTTTCTGATTGGGAAACACTCGGAAGGTTTTGGTGGGGATGCAGTCCTCTACACTTTTCTTAATGAAGTCTGTAACGACTGTGGCGTATTCATTCAAGTCCGTTGCCGAGTCCTTGAACATTACCCAGTCTACTGACTCCATACATAGAAACATAGAAACATAGAAATTAGGTGCAGGAGTAGGCCATTCGGCTCTTCAGTTCTTTAGTTGTTCCTCTGCCCCCCCCCGCCCCTCCCCCCCCCCCCAACTCTGTACTGTCCTCACCTCTGGGGGTGGGCTCTTTAATTGAAGCAGCACCGCGGTAATGTCGGATTTACCGAAGTGAGGGCGAGGGATAGAGCGGTAGGCATTCTTGATGGTGGTGTAGCAGTGGTCGAGGGTGTTTGGTCCTCTAGTGCAGCAGGAGACATGTTGGTGGACGTTGTGGAGTGATTTCTTTAGGTTTGCCTTATTGAGGTCCCCAGCAATGGTGGTAAATGCCTCGGGGTAAGACGTCTGGTGTTTGCTGACCACGGCGTGCAGCTCCTCCAGTGCCAGACGGACGTCTGCCTGGGGTGGGATGTAGACCGCGGTCAGGATGATGGAGGTGAATTCCCTTGGTAGGTAGAAGGGACGGCACTTCACCGCCAGATGTTCGAGGTGTGGAGAGCAGGAGTTGGACAGGACTGCCACGTCTGAGTACCACGCAGAGTTGACCATGAGGCAGACGCCCCCTCCTCTCCCTTTCCCCGATGCTAGTGTACAGTCCATGCCATGGATGGAGAACCCTTCAGGCTGGACCGCTGAGTCTGGGGAGCTGGGGGTGAGCAATTGTCTCTGTGAACACAGAGCATTTCCTCAGCTCCCTTTGATAAAGCAGCCTTGCCCTGAAGTCCTCCACTTTGTTTTCAAGGGACTGTACATTTGCTAGTAGGATAGTAGGGAGAGGGGGTCGAAGTCCCCTGCACTTCAGTCTGACCTGAAGTCCTGCCTGTCGGCCACTTTTCCAGACACAATGGAGGCTTCCCCTTTGTTTCCAGGTACTGGGTTGACTGTACCTGCTGTTTCTGAGGACCAGCGCTGGAACGGGAATTCCCTCATAGACGGCAGCTCCAGTTCCGTAACAAATGGGGGTTCCCTCCGAGTCAGCAGCTCCAGCTTCATTTTTTTCTGGGAGATTCAGCCCGTCGGCTCTGGAGGTCATCCCGGGGTTTCCAGATGCCGTACCTGGGTTCCTCAGTCGGGTCGGGTGATTCCCGGCCAGCGTGGGAAAGTTTAAAGTCCGGGGATCCCGCAGCTGTGGAAGATCGTGAAATTGCCAGCGCTTTCAGCTGCCCAAGCAGCCTGTCTGAAACGGCACCGATTACTGCCGTTTTCCTGATCCAGGTAAGTTGTTGGAAGTTGTAGTTGAGCCTTTTATGTTCCGGAGCTCCGCAAAAGTCGCCGCAGGCAGGCGCCATTGAGTTCCCAAACCTGTACGTCTTTGGAGTGTGGGAGGATACCGAAGATCTCGGAGAAAACCCACGCAGGCCACGGGGAGAACGTAGAAACTCCGTAGAGACAGCGCCAGTAGTCAGGATCGAACCTGGGTCTCTGGCGCTGCATTTGCAGTAAGGCAGTAACACTACCGCTGCGCCACCGTGACCGTTGTGGTGTTTCTTTGCATACCAGAATTCTCAGTTCCTTGTGTCTATTGGAAAGCTGTTGATAGACTGAGAAATTGAGGGCTGTGGGGAACTGGCAGAGTAGCTGAGGGGAGGTGAGGGCCAGGGCAGGTCGTATTATAGGCCTCCTGTCCTATTGTCTTGGGTTCTTTCTTTTAATACTTTCCATCACAAATTGGTAACAATATTGGAGTATGTTGTAGTTGCAGGGTCTGGTCCCCAGGTGGTGCCCTCCACCAACATTCAAGAGACAAGAGCGTTTTATTGCCATATGTATCAGCAATCGAACAGTGAAATTCTTTCTTGCTGCAGCTCAACAGGCCCATTAACACAATAGCACACACAGATAAATATTATAATAATCAATAATACAATCGATTAGTAACAATAAATGCAATACATTTAGGCAGGTACATAGATAGGATAGCTTTAGAGGGATATGGGCCAAATACAGGCAGGTGGGACAAGATTGGGACATATTGGTCGTTGTGGGCAAGTTGGGCCGAAGGACCTGTTCTACACTGTATGACTTTATGACTCTGTAACCATAGGTAACCTTAATAGTGCAAAACCTAACTCCATAAAGCAACCAAAGACACAGTTCGTAGAAGAGGCTGGGAAGAAGCTGTTCTTGAACCTGGAGGTCAGGGTTTTCAGGCTCCTGTACCTTTTTCCCCGATGGTAGCAGTGAGATGAGAGTGTGGCCAGAGTGGTGTGGGGTATCGACGATGCTGGCTGTCTTTTTGAGGCAGCACCTCCTGTAGATCCCTTCGGTGGTCGGGAGGTCAGTACCCGTGATGGATCGGGCAGTGCCTACCGCTCTCTGTAGTCCCCATCGCTCCTGGCCGTGATGCAACCAGTCAGTGTGCTCTCTACTGCACACCGGTAGAAGTTCTAGAGCGCATTCATCGACATATCCAGTCTCCTCAATCTTCAATGCAGCTGTCAATCTTCCCAGCACAACCCACGGTGGTGCAGAGGGTAGAGCTGGTGCCCACACTGCCAGAAACATGGAGTCAATCCTGCTGTCTGTGTGTAGAGTTTACATATTCTCTCTCTGACCCCGTGGGTTCCCTCCGGGTGCTCCGGTTTCCTCCTGCATCTCTCCGACGTGCGGGTTTGTAGGTTAATTGGCCCTCTGTAAATTGTCCCTAGTGTGTACGGAATGGATGAGAAAGTGGGATAACATAGAACTAGTGTGAACGGGCGATCGATGGACTTGGTGGGTCGAAGGGCTCATTTCCGTGCTGTATCAGTAAACTAAACTAAACTATTATCTGCCTTATCTTATTTGTAGTAAAACATGCCCCTTGCCGAGGGGAGGGAATAACCATCTACCTCATTGGAGACCTTCGGACTATATTTAATTGGTCTTTACTGGACTTTATCCCAGGACACACCTCCAGATTCACGTTTCTTCCCATCTGTTATCAGGCAACTGACCCATCCTATCACCAGCTAGAGAGTGGTCCTGTCCTCCCATCTATCCAATTGAAGACTCTCAGACTATCTTTAATCAGACTTTACTGGACTTTATCTTGCACTAAACGTTATTCAATCTATGTGTAGGAAAGAACTTCAGATGCAGGTTTAAATTGAAGATAGACACAAAATGCTGGAGTAACTCAGCGGGACAGGCAGCATCTCCGGAGAGAAGGAATGGGTGACGTTTTGGGTCGAGACCCTTCTTCAGACTGATGGGTTATTCCCTCCATCCTGTATCTGTGCACTGTGGACAGCTTGATTGTAATCATGTAGAGACTTCTGTCTGAAGAAGGGTTCCGACCTGAAACGTCACCCATTCCCTTGATCCTGACCCGCTGAGTTAAGCCGACACTTTGTGTCTAGTCTTTCCGCTGACTGGATAGCACACGATGAAAAGCTTTTCACGTGATACTATGCTAAACTAAATTAATGTAAACTAAACTAAGCCGGCTGGAGTTGAAATGTTGATGGACTGCTCTCCTGCCAAATGCAGCTACGTCCTGCTACATCACGTGATGGGAGAACTGGAGGGCATTAAAGGCGCCTGGGGGTATGTGGAAGGAGGGATGGGCGCCCTCTCCAACTCCATCGCCCGTGCTGCCGCTGCCTACGGTGCCTCCATCTTCACGGAGAAGGTAGGATCATTGGCCATCCGTGGACAGACTTCCTCTTGCTGGGGAGTTTGGTGGGAGTGGGGGGGAGAGCATGTCTCTAGTGACAGGGACCAATATAAAACCTTACATGGGACATAGAATGTTACATTGTATATAGAACGTTACATAGGACATAGAACGTAGTACATATGACATGGATCTTACATTGGACATGAAATATAGTACACAGACCATGGAACCTTACATGGGACTAAGGCTTGGGAGATCGACAGAAGCTTCTGAGGGAGGACGGGCAGTGAGAATGTTTCTACATAGAGATCCAGCAATTGCAGAGAGTTGTGGACACAACCCAGACCATTATGCAAGCCAACCTCCCTTCCATTGACACCTCACGCTGCCTCGGCAAGGCCACCAGCAACATCAAGGACCAGTCTCATCCCAGTCACTCCCTCTTCTCCCCTCTCCCATCAGGCAAGAGGCACAGTAGTGTGAAAACACACACCTCCAGATTCAGGGATGAGTTTAAACTGCGTGTATGGTATATCTGATCTGTTTAGATAGCATGCAAACTAAAGCATTTCACTGTACATTGGTACCCATAACAATAATAAACCAAAAAATCAATTGATTTTTAAATATGGATGGAATCGAATGATTAGGGTTGGTGCAGCAATGTATGGCTGAGATAAAAGATGGATCGTGATCTTACTGTGATGGAGCGGGCAGGCAGGGCCGACTGTTATTGCATGTCCTTACGATGTTTCACACACACTCTCATTCTCTTTAATTCTCTCTCCCTCTCATTCTCATTCTCCCCTCCCCTCCCTCCTCCCCTCCACCTGTCTCTCTATCTGTCTCTGTCTGGTGTCTAGCCAGTGCACTCTATTCAGGTGGACCAGTCTGGGACAGTTCAGGGAGTGGTGCTGCAGGATGGGACAGAGATTCGAAGCAAGGTGGTTTTATGCAACGCCACCCCTCACGTGACCTTCCTCCAGCTGACTCCCCAGGTGAGATTGGAGAAACATCCCTCTTCCCCCTCAAGCCCATGGCCGTGAGATGGGAGCTCCCTTGTTGAGGGTGTGAGGGACCGCCACACCACAGTAGTTCCCAGTGACGGCTGGTGAATGGAGCAGCGTGTGGAGAAGGCAGAGTTTCTGACATTAATTGTTTTGGCATATGGCCATGTTAGTCAGGGCGTTAATAAGCTGGTTAGTAATATTGTTAGTAAGGTTAGTATGCTGGTTAGTAAGGATAGTAAGATGGTTAGGAATCTTGTTAGGAAGGTTAGTACGGTAGTTAGTAAGGATAGTAAGATGGTTAGGAATCTTGTTAGTAAGGTTAGTATGCTGGTTAGTAACCTTGTTAGGAAGGTTAGTAAGCTGGTTAGTAAGGATAGCAAGCTGGTTAGTTATCTGGCTAGTAAGGTGGTTAGCAACCTTGTTGGTAAGCTGGTTAATAAGGTGAGTAAACTGGTTAGTAAAGATTGTAAGATGGTTAATAACCTTGTTAGTAAGGTTAGTCAGCTGGTTAGGAACCTCGTTAGTAAGGTTATCAAGCTGGTTAGTAACCTTATTAGTAAGGTTAGTTAGCTGGTTAGTAAGGTCATTAGTAACATTGTGAGTGAGGTTAGTAAGCTAGTTATTAAGGATTGTAAGCTGGTCAGTTAGCTGGTTAGTAAAGTTACTAATCATGTTAGTAAGGTGACTAACCTTGTTAGTAAGGCTAGTAAGCAGGTTAGTAAGCTGGTTACTAACAAGGTTGTTACTCTCTGCTGACCAACAAGTAGTCATTTTTACAAAAAATCCTACCGGCCACTAGCGGCTGAATATGTGGAACAGATTCCTGGCTGCCCATCTAGAGGAAAAGGCAGCTCTCCTCGTCTGCCTGGGTCCAGTATATGCCACTGCCAATATCAGCACAGCCGTGGGTCTGATCAAGATGCATCACAGCATGGTTTAGAAACAGCTCCATTCGCAATAAATCACAGAGAGTTGTGGACGCAGCCCAGTCCACCACACAAACCAACCTCCCTTCCATTGACTCCATCCACACCTCACGCTGCCTCGGCAAGACCAGCAGCACAATCAAGGACCAGTCTCACCCCGGTCACTCCCTCTTCTCCCCTCTCCCATCAGGCAAGAGGCACAGAAGTGTGAAAACGCACACCTCCAGATTCAGGGACAGTTTCCTCCCAGCTGTTATCAGGCAACTGAACCGTCCTATCACCAACTAGAGAGCGGTCACAATCTACCATCTACCTCATTTGAGACCCTCACACTATCTTTAATCGGACGTTACTGGACTTTATCTTGCACTAAATATTGTTCCCTTTATCCTGTATCTATACACTGTGGACGGTTTAATTGTAATCACGTATAGTCTTTCCGCTGACTGGTTAGGACACAACAAAAAGAGCTTTTCACTGTACCTCGATACACATGACAATAAACTAAACTAATCTAATAATTAATCCTCGTGATATTGCCACTGCGCAATCCACTACATTGTAATGGCGGGGTCACTGAAACATTGGACGCTATATAAAAGCAAGTCTTTAATCCGCGTTTATTCTGTCTGCTGCAGAAGTCGCTGCCCGAAGAATTCATCAAGGAAATGTCATCCATTGACTACACATCGCCCGTCACGAAGATCAACGGTATTCTGTGAGGGGTCGAGTCAGACACGGGTGGGCTCCTCTCTGGAGCCTTGCGCTAACAGCTCTGTAGAGGGCTGGAAGAGAGGGGTTGGGCAATTCCAGGGCCCAGAGCCCAGGCATGTGAAGGCAAGACCAACGGTGGTAGATCAATGGGAATCAGAGGCAGGGTAATTGTACAGGCCCTTCAGCCCAACTTGTCCATGCCGACCAAGATGCCCCATCTAAGCCAGTTCCAATTGTCCACGTTTGGCCCATATTCCTCCAAACCCTTAGAAACATAGAAACATAGAAAATAGGTGCAGGAGTAGGCCATTCGGCCCTTCGAGCCTGCACCGCCATTCAATGTGATCATGGCTGATCATCCAACTCAGTATCCCGTACCTGCCTTCTCTCCATACCCCCTGATCCCTTTAGCCACAAGTGCCACATCTAACGCCCTCTTAAATATAGCCAATGAACTGGCCTCAACTACCTTCTGTGGCAGAGAATTCCAGAGACTCACCACTCTCTGTGTAAAGAATGTTTTCCTCATTTCGGTCCTAAAGGAATTCCCCCTTATCCTTAGACTGTGACCCCTTGTTCTGGACTCCCCCAACATCGGGAACAATCTTCCAGCATCTAGCTTGTCCAACCCCTTAAGAATTTTGTAGGTTTCTATAAGATCCCCCCTCAATCTTCTAAATTCCATCGAGTACAAACCGAGTCTATCCAATCTTTCCTCATATGAAAGTCCTGACATCCCAGGAATCAGTCTGGTGAATCTTCTCTGTACCCCCTCTATGGCAAGGATGTCTTTCCTCAGATTTGGAGACCAAAACTGTACGCAGTACTCCAGGTGTGGCCTCACCAAAACCCTGTACAACTGCAGTAGAACCTCCCTGCTCCTATACTCAAATCCTTTCGCTATGAATGCTAACATACCATTTGCTTTCTTCACTGCCTGCTGCACCTGCATGCCTACTTTCAATGACTGGTGTTCCATGACACCCAGGTCTCGTTGCATCTCCCCCTTACCTAATCTGCCACCATTCAGATAATAGTCTACCCTCATGTTTTTGCCACCAAAGTGTCAGATAATAGTCTACCCTCATGTTTTTGCCACCAAAGTCACCTTGGGGCATCTTGGTTGCCATGGACGAGTAGGGCTGAAGAGTCAACAGTGGTGCAGCGGTAGAGTTGCTGCCTCATCACGCCAGAGATCTGGGTTCAATACTGACTACAGGTGCTGTCTTTACGGAGTTTGTACGTTCTCCCCGTGATCATGTGGGCTTTCCCCGGGTGCTCCGGTTTCCTCCCACATTCGAAAGACGTACAGGTATATAGATTAATTTGCTTCCATATGAATTGTAAGTTGTCCCTAGTGTGTAGGATTGTGCTTGTCTACAGGGTGATCGCTGGTTGGCGCGGACTCGGTGGGCCGAAGGGCTTGTTTCTGCGCCGTATCTCTAAACTAGGTTAAACCAAAGTCTGCTAGATGATGCTATCTATGATTTCCATCACTCCACCACCGGTGATCTTGAATCCGTCCAAACGTCTCAGCCAGCATGGAGGTGTTGGGCCGAATGGCCTAGTTCCGTGCTGGATGGCTCTATGACTGGGTCGCTGCTGGAAAAGTGAGGGGGAGGACTGATGTCCCTTTTTCTTCCGCTGCCAGTTGCCGTGGATCGATTGCCGAACTTCCTGGCGAAGCCCAAGGGCCAGAAGCTGCCCCCAGCCCGTTACATGGCTGGCACCATACACCTGAACTGTGAGGACACGGCCTACATAACCGAGGCGTATGAGGACGCTTGCCAAGGACGTCCTTCCACCAGGTGGGTTCCAAAGGGCTACACGCCGTTAGACTTTGGCGATACAGCGTGCGCCCACCGAGTCCGTGGCGACCAGCGGACAACTCTCACCAACCTCTACAGATGCGTCACAGCAAGCATTTTATCCGGATGCATCACAGCTTGGTTTGGGAACAGCTCCATCCGAGAACGCAAGAAATCGCAGAGAATTGATTCTCAGACCAGACCATCACGCAATCCAACCTCCCATCCACTGTCTCCATTTACACCTCACGCTGCCTCGGCAAGGCCAGCAGCATTAGCAAGGACCGGTCTCACCCCAGACACTCCCTCTTCTTCACTCTCCCATCAGGCAAGAGGTACAGAAGTGTGAAAACACACTCCTCCAGATTGAGGGACAGTTTCTTCCCAGCTGTTATCAGGCAAATGAACCATCCTATCACCAACTGGAGATCTTTAGTCATAGAGCCATATAGCATGGAAAGAGGCCCTTCGGCCCTACTGTGTTTGGCCCACATCCCTCTAAACCATTCCTACCATGTACCTGTCTAAATGTTTCTTAAACATTGCGGTAGTACATGCATTGAACTTAAATCGGATTTTACCAGACTTCATCTTGCAATAAAGGTCATTCCCTTTATCCTGTATCTGTACACTGTGGACGGTTTGATTGTAATCATATATAGACTTTCCATTGACTAGATAGCATGCAACAAAAAGGCTTTTAACTAACTAAACTAAAACTAAATTAAAACTGTGTGTGTGTATATGTATATATATATATATATATACACATATACACACATATATATATACATATATAATATATATATATATATATATAATATATATTGGCAATCGCTTTGCCGAACACCTCCGCTCGGTTCGCAATAACTAACCTGATCTCCCGGTGGCTCAGCCCTTCAACTCCGCCTCCTATTCCGAATCCGACCTTTCTGTCCTCGGCCTCCTCCATGGCCAGAGTGAGGACTATCGTAAATAGAAGTAGAACCTCATATTTCGCCTGGGCAGTTTGCACCCCAGCGGTATGAACATTGACTTCTCTAATTTCAGGTAGTCCTTACTTTCTCCTCCCCTTCGCAGCTTTCCCTCAGCCCACTGGCTCCACCTGTTCCTTTCTTCTTCCCGCCGCCCCCAAATCAGTCTGAAGAAGGGTTTCGGCCCGAAACGTTGCCTATTTCCTTCGCTCCATAGATGCTGCCTCACCCGCTGAGTTTCTCCAGCATTTTTGTCTACCTCATATATATATATATATATATATTCTTGCCTGTATGTGTGTGTATATGTATATAAACACACACTACTTTTTTTCCTTCTCTTTGTGTTTATTATATTGTTTACAGTATACTATGCTTCTATATTGTGCTGTGTTGCTGCAAGTAAGAATTTCATTATTCTATCTGCGGCATGATAATATGACACTCTTGACTGGTGGAAACTAAACTAAGCGTGCAGGAGTTGTGCATTCAGTTTTGAATGGCTCTCACAAGGAGTGGTCTCCACCCACAGGCCAATGATGGAGCTGTGCATCCCGTCCATCCTGGACTCCACCATCGCCCCACCAGACCAGCACGTCATCTCCATCTTCACCCAGTACACCCCCTACCACCTCCGTGGAGGCAAGGAGTGGGACGAGGAGGCCAGGGACGCCTACGCAGACCGAGGTAGGCGCCACCCAGCGGCAAGCGAGGACGGGGAACGATGGGTCAGGCGGCCTCTACCTCATTGATAATGCTTGGGCCATCCTTGATCGGACTTTGCTGGCTTTACCTTGCACTAAACGTTATTCCCTTATCCTGTTTCTACACACTGTAAATGGCTCGAACGTAATCATGTATCGTCTTTCTGCTGACTGGATAGCACGCAATGAAAGCTTTTCACTCCACCTCGGTACACGTGACAATAAACTGAACTGATCTGTGGAGGGAATTAATAGAGGACATTTTGGGAGCGGGACCCTTCTTCAGACGGTACGGCACTTTATTTGTCACATGTGCCGAGGTACAGTGAAATTCATTTTTGTATACAGTTCAGTAGCAGTACAAGTGTACAGCAGAAATGCACTGAGACAGTATACAGAGTCGCCTGTTTGGCGCCATTTTCAAGTCCCAGTTGTAAGTGCAGGGTTGTTGACCTGACTATGAAGGCCCGTAGTCCAGGCGGCGCTGGAGGGTCGGCCTGGCCAAGTGTGTCCTCCGCCACCGCTGCAGATGGTCACGGATGAACCTTGTCCAGTTGCTATGAAGAAGGGTCGCCGACCCAAAACGTCGCCTGTCCATTCTCTCTACAGATGCCAGCCAGCCATCCCTTGGTCTCAACGGGATGGACAGGGTGAAAGTGAGGGCGCCTTCGGGAGAGTCGGGAAACTGCAGGAGAGGTGGGGAGATGGGTCTCGACCTGAAATATAATTTAGAAACATAGAAACATAGAAAATAGGTGCAGGAGCAGGCCATTCGGCCCTTCGAGCCTACACCGCCATTCAATATGATCATGGCTGATCATCCAACTCAGTATCCCGTACCTGCCTTCTCTCCATACCCTCTGATCCCCTTAGCCACAAAGGCCACATCTAACTCCCTCTTAAATATAGCCAATGAACTGGCCTCAACTACCCTCTGTGGCAGAGAGTTCCAGAGACCCACCACTCTCGGTGTGAAAAAATTCCTTCTCATCTTGGTCCTAAAGGATTTCCCCCTTATCCTTAAGCTGTGACCCCTTGTCCTGGACCTCCCCAACATCGGGAACAATCTTCCTGCATCTAGCCTGTCCAACCCCTTAAGAATTTTGTACGTTTCTATAAGATCCCCTCTCAATCTCCTAAATTCTAGAGAGTATAAACCGAGTCTATGCAGTCTTTGTTCATAAGACGTCCTGACATCCCAGGAATCAGTCTGGTGAACCTTCTCTGCACTCCCTCTATGGCAATAATGTCCTTCCTCAGATTTGGAGACCAGAACTGCACGCAATACTCCAGGTGTGGCCTCACCAATTTATCGGGACAGTCTGTTATCGGGCAACTGAACCATCCTGTCAGCAACTGGGGAGCAGTCCTAACCTCCCATCTACCTCATTGGAAACCCTCAGACTATTTAAAGATTTATTGAAAGATTTAATAGGAATCTTAGGGGTATTTTTTTTTTAACACACTAAGGGTGGTGGGTGTATGGAACGAGCTGCAGGAGGTACTTGAGGCAGGCATTATCACTACATCTACGAAACATTTAGACAGGTACATGGATAGAGGGCTACGCTGTATGTCTCTCTGACACTGACTTGTTCCCCTCTCTTCCCAGTGTTTGACTGCATCGAGCAGTACGCGCCCGGTTTC
The DNA here is from genome assembly GCA_963514005.1 of Raja brachyura. Next base: position 18,433,920 of record OY740795.1, read on the forward strand.
AAGACCTCGGTGATAGGACGTGACATCCTCACCCCTCAGGACCTGGAGAAGGTGTTTGGCCTAACGGGCGGGGTGAGTCACTAACTCTGCCCTCACCGTCGCCTGGAATTACAAACCCATTGCCAAAGCCCCACTTGGTCCAACCCCCCTCCCCCCTCCTCCAACTCCCCCTCCTCCCCCTCTTCTAACCCCACCCCCCTCCTCCAACCCCCCCTCGCCTCCTCTTCCTCCAACCCCCCCTCTCCTCTTCCTCCAACCCCCCCTCCTACAAACCCCCGCCCCTTCTTTCTCCCCCTCCCCCTCTCTTTCTCCCCCTCCCCCTTTCTCCCTCTCCCTCCCTCTTCCTTCCGCTCCCTCCCTCTTCCTCCCCTCCCTCCCTCACTCCCCCTTCCTCACTCCCCTCCTCTTTCTCGCTTCTCCCACATTCTCCCCTCGCCCCCTTTCTTCTCCCTCCTTCGCTCCCTCCCTCTTTCTCCCCCTTTCTGCCCCATCCTTATAGCAATGTTACAAAATGTTGAGATTTTAAAAATCAAGTCTGCAATTTATCCCATCAGATAGAGCATAAAAAGAAGATTAATTTGACACCTAATTCACTTTCATATCTTCAGTATTAAGAAAGTTATGACCATTTTCATACTGGGTAATTAGCATCTTGTTCCCCATTGCCTTTCAATTGACTTAAAGCTGTGATCTAGAACCGTTAAAAGCCCATAACTTTCTTAAAGATTAAGAGAACTCAATGAAATTTTCAGTTATTATAGACTGAAGCATTCTGAAACAAATATGAAACAATCTTACTTGGATGATCTGAAATTAAAGCATATAATTAGTTAGTTATCTAATTGTAGCTAATTACAAAATTCAATGAGTAGATCTAAACATCTATCCATTTCTTAAGAAAAGATAAACTTTTTTTAAATTGCCTGTGTCCAAATAACATTCACACAATAATCCACAATATAACATAATTTTTAAATCTCATTTTCATGAATTTCTGGGCCAAATGGAAGGAATTTAGTGTTTAATGCCTGTAAATTAATGGCCATTTAAATCAACTAGCGAGTGAGTTTTAGTGGAATGCGGTGGATTGGAACGTTGCGGTTTGCGGTGAAGTCAGTATGAAAAATACTGTTTGTTCATACATTTCTTTTGGACCCCATTTCGCAACATGAAAATATTATTAAAGCCTCCATAAAAACCAACTTTTAATATAAAAATAAACTGTGTACCTTTTTTTCTCCTCTACGCAAAATCCTTCCCGTTGTCGGCGCTCACGGCTTTTGAAGGTGATTTTTAAATTACTCTAGATAATAAATAATCTAGTGTAATTTAAAAATACCTTCATGAATGAAATGTCAGAGCGATTTTTCTTCCGCAACGAAATCGCCCGACATGGATCGATTTGCCCAGTCTGTAGAAAAACGGCACTTTAAGCCCGCCCCCCTCTGAAAGGCGCCAAAGTAACGCACACGGGGAGCGGCAGAACTGCAGCGCTGCTCAAGGTAAGTTTTGTAACATACCTAATCCTTACCCCAGCCCATGCCCCCTCCAGAGTTTGGGGTGCGGAGAGATGATTACCGACCCTGTCCCTGTTTCCCGGCAGAACATCTTCCACGGGGCGATGTCTCTCGACCGCCTGTACCTGGCCCGGCCGTCAGCCCTCAGCTCCGACTACAGGTCGCCACTCGGGGGGCTGTACCTGTGTGGCAGCGGTGCCCACCCGGGTAAGTGGGGTCCGGGGGAAGGGGGGGTGGCAAGCCAGGGATCGATGGGCAGAAAGGCTCACAGTGCTCAGACCGTGATAGAGGGAGGGTAGGCAGGTTGGAGGGATGGTGGAGAGAGGAGAATGGAGTGGGAGAGGGGAAGGAGAGGATAGAGGAAGGTATGAAGGAAGGAGGGGGGGGGGGGGGGGGGGAACCTGGATGGGGAGCGGAACAAGTTATACGTCATTGATAGGTCATACAGAATCCAAATAGATTCAGATCCTCAGCCAGATTTCCAGCAGCTGCATGCGTTAGAAGGCAGCCATTCAGCCCATCGAATCTGTACCGTCGCTAGCAGATGGCTGCCAGAGGAGGTAGTTGAACAAGTACTGTAACAGGATTTATAGAGTGGGAAGGGGAAGAGGAGGAGGAAGAAGGGAGGGAGGGGGGAGGAAGGGGTAGAGGGGAGGGAGGGGGAGGCGGAGGGGGGGGGATTAGAAGCTGTGGTGCCTCAGCTGCGATACTGACCTGTCTCACTTTCCCCTCTGTCACCAGGCGGCGGAGTGATGGGATCAGCTGGTCGCAACGCAGCTCAGATGGTCCTCTCCGACCTGAGAAGCTCTCGCCGGTCCCGCTGACTGTCCCCGGGACCCCGACTCACCTCTGCAACATAATCGGCCACGCACTCTAAAAATCACTGTTAAATAAGCAAGTACATTATACAATGAACAAGCACTCAGAATATTATTGCACCGGAGCCCATTCGACCCATCGAGTCAGTGTCAGCTCTCTTGATTAATTCCCAGTCTTGATTTCTCCTGGGGGGGGGAGGGGTCTGTCATCCCTCTTCACTCCCACTTTGCAATCAGTTTCCACCCTACTGCCACAAAGTGCATTCCAGCCGCTTAGAAGCCAGGACAGCCTGGATGGGCTGAATGGCCGTCTTCTAACCGGAGGGTCGAACGCATTGTGCTGTCTTTATTAATAAGGCTCTGAATTAAAAGTGAACATTTGAAAAGAATAATTATTTTAAATAAAGTTGGTAAATTTGCTGTGTTTATTTCCACGCCCCCTACTTTCAGTCTGAAGAAGGGTCCCGAACCGAAAGGAAGAAGAGTCTCGACCCAAAACGTCACCCATTCCTTCACTCCACAGATGCTGCCTGTCCCACTGTTACTCCAGCTTTTTGTGCCTATCTATTGTCACCCATCCATGTTCTCCTGAGATGAGTCCTGACCCGCTGAGTTACTCCAGTACTTTGTGTCTATCTTTGGTATAAACTAGCACCAGTTTCTCCCTTCCTTGAAGTTAGAGAAATCAATATTCATGCAGCTCACAACTCACTTCTCCAACTTCAAGTAACCCTTGCTTTCCCTCTCTCTCCGTCCCTCCCCCTATCCTAGTCATTGTACTAGTCTCACTGGTTGTCATCTTCCCCACAGGCCAGCAATGAGCCATTCTACATGTCCTTGAGCAACGTCTGCTTTTGGTGTGTCGTTTTCACACCGCGCACTTCCATATCTCTGGTCTCCCTCTCTCCCGACTCCCAGTCTGAGGAAGGGCCTCCACCCGAAAAGTCACCCACTCCTTCTCTCCACAGATGCTGCCTGTCCCGCTGAGTTACTCCAGCATTGTATGTCGATTCTCGTAATAATTTGCCGTTCCAACTGCAGCTGCAGCAGCAATGGCGGGGTGCCTTCCCAGAATCCCGCGCGGCAGGGAAAGCACCCTATCAGCCCCGCCTGGAGTCGTGCGGCATTCTGGGCCAGTGGGCGGCGCCAGCCTACAGGATACTTCCGGAATGACCATATATGGAGGCGCTCTCCAGTGGCGCTGCTCCCCCGGGTCCCTGCGCCCGTCGTCTCTCTGTTTCAGCAGCCGTGACATGGAGACTGGATCGACCTACCTGTTCCCACCTCGGCTAAGATCCAGAACCCCTCTGATTAATTAGTCTGGTGAAGCTAATTAGATTGGAATTGGTTTATAATTGTCATTTGTGCCGAGGCATTGGCGGCGGCAAAAGACATAGTTTTGCCTGCAGAAAATGTTTCAGTTGCAGAGAAAGTGCAGAAAAAAGTGCAACAGCAACAACAAGGTAGATTGGAAGTTTTTAAACTTTAGAGATACAGCACAGAAACAGGCCCTCCGGCCCACCCGTTCCGCGCTGACCAGGCATCACCACGTACACTAGCACTGGGGACAATTGACAAAAGTTAATTCATCTACAAACCTGTACGTCTTTGGAGTGTGGGATGAAACCGGATCACCCGGATAAAACTCACGCTGTCGCAGGGAAAACATACCATACAGACGGCACCCATAGTCAGGATTGCGTCTCTGTTAGGCAGTAATTCCGTACATCTCCGTTAAACTTTGCACCTCTCACCTTAAAGCTATGTCCTCTGATACCAAGACCATGAGAAACTGCAGAGTTGTGGATGTAGCCCAGACCACCACGCAAACCAAACCCCCTTCCATTGACTCCATCTACACCACGCTGCCTCAGCAAGGCCACCGGCATAATCAAGGACCTGTCTCCCCCAGGTCACTCCCTCTTCTCCCCTCTCCCATCTTGCAAGCGATACGGAAGTGTGAAAATGCACAACTGCAGATTCACGGACAGTTTCTTCCCTGCTGTTATCCACCAACTGGACCATCCGATCGTCAGTTGGAGAGCAGTCCAGACCACCCACATACCTCAGTGGAGACCCTTGAACTGTCTTTAATCGGACTTTATCAGATTTTATCTTGCACTAAATGTTGTACCTTTTGTCAGTACACTACGGATGGCTTAATTGTAATCATGTATAGTCTTTGACTGGATAGCACACAACTAAACAGCTTTTCACTGTAGGAAAGAACTACAGATGCTGGTTTACACTGAAGATAGACACAAAATGCTGGAGTAACTTAGCGGGACAGGCAGCATCCCCGGATAGAAGGAATGGGTGACGTTTTGAGACGTGACCTGAAGAAGGGTCTGGACCTGAAATGTCATCCATTCCTTCTATCCAGAGAAGCTGCCTGTCCCGCTGAGTTACTCCAGCATTTTGTGTCTAACTTTTCACTGTTCCTCAGTATACGTGACAATAATAAACTGAACTAATTTCCATCCTGTGAAAGTTTGTGACTGTCCATCAGATCTAAGCCACTCATCATTTTATAAATTTCTATCATGCCTCCCTTTGAAGTCTCAAAGAAGGAACTGCAGATGCTGGAGAATCGAGGGTTACACAAAAGGCTGGAGAAACTCAGCGGGTGCAGCAGCATCTAAGGAGCGAAGGAGATAGGTGACGTTTCGGGTCGAGACCCTTCTTCAGACCCCCTTTGAAGTCTGATGTTCTGGAGAAACCAATCCAAGTCTGTACAACCTCCCCTTGAAGCTAACACACTCTAATCCTGGGAATTTCAGTGTTTATGTCAGTTTTGGGTAAATATTGATTCAGGACATGATCAAGATTTTTTTCCTAGATAGTTAATTGTATTTTTAAGCCCAGGATGTTAATGAGTCATTTGTTTGACATCAGTTGTTAAACAATTCTCCATCCAAGACTGCAAGAAATTGCAGAGAACTGTGGATGTAGCTCAGACTGTCACGCAAACCAACCACCCTTCCATTGACACAATCTATACCTCACGCAGCCTCGGCAAGGCCACCAGCATAATCAAGGACCAGTCTCACCCCGGTCACTCCCTCTTCTCTCCTCTCTCATCAGGCAAGAGGCACAGAAGTGTGAAAACGCACACAATTCAGGGCCAGTTTCTTCCCAGCTGTTATCAGGCAACTGAACCATCCTGAATCACCAGCTAGAGAGCGGTCTTGACCTCCCACCTACCTCATTGGACACCCTCAGACTATCTTTAATCGGACTTTCCTGGACTTTATCTTGCACTAAACGTTATTCCCTTTATATAGACACAAAATGCTGGATTAACTCAGCGGTTCAGGCAGCGTCTCTGGAGCAAAGGAATAGGTGATGTTTTAGGTCAGAACCCTTCTTCAGACCGGAAACACCACCTGTTTCTTTTCTCCAGCGATGTTGCCCAACCCGCTGAGTTACTCCGGCATTTTGTGTCTATGTTCGAGATAAACCAGCTCCTGCAGTTCCTGCCTCACGTCATTCCCTTTATCATGTATCTGTACACTGTGGGTGGCTTGATTGTCATCATGTATGGTCTTACTGGATAGCAGGCAGCAAAAACAAGCTGTTCACTGTACGTTGAAACACATGAAGATAAACCAAACTAAACATCACATGTGGAAGATAGCGTCTAACTGTGGGGCCTGGGTCAGAGGTGCAGAGGCTGGGGGAGTGATTGAGAGGGAGGCAGGACGATATGTGATTGACATTGCCGTGGACTTGATCTCTGTCCAACAAACCAGAATACAGCGCCGCAAATCAATCAGCCTCAAACTTAATTAGTAGTGTTTGACACATTGATGTTAAAAAGGCCTGGTCTTTGATTCCTCCCCATCTGTTTCCGTTCATTAGTGATGTCGGGATGCAATTAATTTCTCACTCTCTAACTTGCAATCCGTGCACACAATCTGAATGTAAATGTCCGCCTCATCTGCCTTGGAAGATTGAGGAGGTTCGGTCTGCCACCGAATATTCTATTGAACTGCTACTGGGCGGGCAGCATGTTTGCGCAACGGTAGAGTTGCTGCCTCCAGCGCCAGAGACGCAGGTTCGATCCTGACTGCGGGTGCTGTCTGTACGGAGTTTGTACGTTCTCCACGTGACAATGTGGGCTTCCTCCGGGTGCTACAGTTTTCCCCACACTCCAAAGACGAGCAGGTTTGTAGTCTAATCGGCAAAATTGTAAATTGTCCCGAATGTGTCGGATAGTGTTAGTGTACGATAGTTGGCACGGACCCGGTGGGCTGAAGGGCCTGTTTCCCTGCTGTATCTCTAAACTAAACTAAACTAAGGTGTAGAGGGGAGAGTACACTGATTGGTTGCAGTATAATCTGGTCAAAAGAGTCCTTGGCATAGGTAAAAGGCAAAAGGATTCAAAAGGAGATCAATGGACATGTGTTACAGTTCAGTTTATTGTCATGTGTACCGAGATATAGTGAAAAGCTTTGGTTGTTTGCTATCCAGTCAGTGGAAAGACAATACATGTTTACAATCGAGCCATTACAGTGTATAGATACATGATAAGGGAATAACATTTAGTGTGAGGTAAAGCCAATAGTCCGAGAGTCACCAGCGAGGTAGATAGTAGTTCAGAGCTGCTGTGTGTATCTGTGAGTGTGTGTGTGTGTGTGTGGTGTCTGAGTGTGTATGTGAGCTTGTGTTTTCTGTGTGTGTGAGTGCATGTGTGTATTTTTCTGTGTGTGTGTGTTCTTGTGTGTGTTCATGTGTGTGTTCATGTGTGTATGTATTCGTATGTGAGTGTGTGTGGGTCTGTGTGTGTGTGTATTTGTATGTGTGTGTGTGGGTCTGTGTGGGCGTATGTGTGAGTGAGTGTGTCTGAGAGAGTATTGCAGGAGTATAGGGCAACAACAAGCGGAATGTAGCTAATGAGAGTACACAAAATGCTGGAGAAACTCAGCGGGTGCAGCAGCATCTATGGAGCGAAGGAGATAGGCAAAGTTCGGACCAAAACCCTTCTTCAGACTGATGGGGGGGTGGGGGGAGGCGGCGGGGGAAGAAAGGAAAAAGGAGGAGCCCGAGGGCTGAGGGAGAGGTAGGAAGGGGAGGAGACAGCAAGGGTCAACAGAATTGAGAGAGTTCAATGTTCATGCCAAGAGGATGCAGACTCCCCAAGCGGAATATGAGGTGCTGTTCCTCCAATTTGCGGTGTTGCTCACTCTGGCCGTGGAGGAGGCCCAGGACAGAGAGGTCGGATACGGAATTGGAGGGGGAGTTGAAGTGCTGAGCCACCGGGAGGTCGGGTTGGTTATTGCGGACCGAGCGGAGGTGTTCGGCGAAACGATCGCCAAGCCTCCGCTTGATCTCACCGATACAGTTCAGCTGGCATCTAGAGCAGCGGATGCAATAGATGAGATTGGAGGAGCTGCAGGTGCAGTTTCTCCAGCATTTTGTGTACCCTCGATTTTCCAGCATCTGCAGTTCCTTCTTTAACACTGTAGCTAATGAGATGTCTCCACTAGGAGGCGGCATTTACCTGTTTTTCTCAGTGAAGGGGAAGGAGGCAAGTGAAGTGGTAGGATGCAATCCTAGAGGAGTGCAGCAGAGGGAGCCGATGAGGCAGGAATGATGGACTGTATTCTGTAATAGATCATAGATTGTGTAGTCATAGAGTTGTACAGCATGGAAACAGGCCCTTCGGCCTATCATGGTTACTTGGTTAGAGAAATCAAATTTCATACCACTGGGTTGAAAGCTGCCCAAGCGAAATAGGAGGTGCTGTCCTGCAATTTGCATTGGGATTCACTCTGACAATGGAGGAGGTCCTGGATAGATAGATCTCTCCCTCTTTCTGTCTTTCTCTTTGTTTCTTACACACTCTCTCTCTCTTACTCTCTCTCTCTCTCTCTCTCCCTCTGTCTATCACTCTCTCTGTCCCCATCTCTTACTGTCTCTGTCTGTCTTTCTCTCCCTGTCTCTCTCTCCCTGTCTCTCTCTATCTCTCTGTGACTGTCTCTCTCTCAATGTCACTGTCTCTCGTTTTCTCTCTCTCTGCCCGTCTCATACTGTCTATCGTTCTCTCTCCGTCTCTCTCTGTATTTCTCTCTCTCTGTCTCTCCCTGCCTCTCTCCCTCTGTTTCTCTCTCTCTCTCTCGTTTCTCCGTGCTTCCCTTCACGTTCCTGCCTCTCCGTGCGTGCTGACTGCCTCCCTTTCACCTGGCCGTGTACTCAGGGCAATCTTTGCTCCTTCCTGTTTGTACAAGTGAGGCCTTGGTTCCAGCCGCTGTCTGTCATGAGTCATTGCATTTTCCAGATGACACCAGTGCGCGCTGAGTTACTAATGGATCAGTCAGCTGTGATTTAATGATAGAGTCCAGTCTGAGTGCAGGGGTTGTAACACAGATCCAGCGCTGGACACATCGAGACGTTAACTGAGGTTTACATAGAACATAGGACAGTACTGCACAGGAACAGGTCCTTCGGCCCACCACGCCTGTGCTGAACACGATGCACAGTTAAACTAAGTTCATAAACTCATAAGTTATTGGAGCAGATTTATGCCATTCGTCCCATCAAGTCTACTCCACTACTCAATCTTGGCGGATCAATTATTCCATCTCATCCCCATTCTCCTGCCTTCTCCCCATAACCCCTTGCTTGACACCCTTACTAATCAAGAATCATTAAACTAATCTCCTCAGCCTGCTCGTGATCTTTATCCCATGCAAACAATAGACAATAGACAATAGGTGCAGGAGTAGGCCATTCGGCCCTTCGAGCCAGCACTGCCATTCAATCTGATCATGGCTGATCATCCCCAATCAGTACCCCGTTCCTGCCTTCTCCCCATATCCCCTGACTCCGCTATTTTTAAGAGCCCTATCTAGCTCTCTCTTGAAAACATCCAGAGAACCTGCCTCCACCGCCATCTGAGGCAGAGAATTCCACAGACTCACCACTCTCTGTGAGAAAAAGTGTTTCCTCGTCTCCGTTCTAAATGGCTTACTCCTTAATCTTAAACTGTGGCCTCCCCCAACCTCCCCCAACATCGGGAACAGCACCTCATATTCCACTTTGGTAGCTAACAACCAATGGGCTTTGAGTTGTCCAATTATAGGCAAGTAACCCCCAACACCCCCTCCCTTTACTCCTCCTCTCTTCCCTGAGCCCCTCCAGGGTGCTCACCCTTTTCTCACCTACGAGTGCTGTCTGTACAGAGTTTCCATGTTTTCCCTGTGACCGTGTGGGTTTCCTCCGGGTGCTCCGGTTTCCTCCCACACTCCAAAGACGTGCAGGTTTGTCGGTGAATTGGCTTCTGTAGTAACCTCTGTTTACAAGTGAGAAAGCTTGCTCTGTTCACCATGCCTGCTCCTTGGAGACCTGGACATGGTGCTGGAGCAACTCAGTGGGTCAGGCAGCTTCCGTGGAGGGGAGGGAACGGACAGACGACGTTTCATGTAGAATGCTCATGGAAAGGATGTTTCCTCCTCTGGCAGCTCATTCCATGCATCTACCACCCTCTGTGTGAAAAGGTTCATCATAAATCTTTCTCTTCTCACCATTCTTGTCCTAGTGTGTAAGGAGTGGATGAGAACGTGGGATAACATAGAATTAGTGTGAACGGGTGATCGTTGGCCGGCACGGACTCAATGGGCCGAAGGGGCTCTGTTTCTTTGTTGTATCTCTGACCTCAACTAAACTTAACTGATTCATAAGTGATTGGAGCCCCAACACTGATTGCTCTATCAACGAGCCTTCAACAGCCCTGCCCAAGTCCACACTAAATTGCAGGGAGTTGTGGATTTAGCCCAGTCTATCACACGGACCCCCGACCATCGGCTCCAGTCACACTTCGCTCTTCCATAGGAAAGCAGCCGACACAATCAAAGACGTGTCCCACCCCGTTCATTCCTTCTTCTCCCCTCTCCCATCCTGCAGAAGGTACAGAGGCTTGAAGGCATGCTCCACCAGATTCAGGGACAGCTTCTTCCCTCTGGTATCAGGCTTCTGAACAGTCCTTCCATAAGCTAGGGTACTGTCTGATTCACCTCTACCCCATTGCTGAAATTGGGCTTTGTCTCTGGAACTGGTGCGTTACGATGCTGAGAACTGTATTCTGCCATCTGTGAATTCCCCTGTGATCTATCTATCGTACTTTAGTTTGACTTAATTGCATTCATGTACTGTATTATTTGATTTGATTGGATAGCATGCAAGTAAAAGCTTTTCTCTGTACCTCGGTAACCCTAAACCACAAACTAAACCCTTCCTGTCCATAAATCTGTCCAAATGCCTTTTAAAAAATTGTAATTGTTTCCGCTTCTATAACTTCCTCTGGCAGCTCATTCCAGATGGTGGAATGAATTGCTGAAAGTTACAACTGTACTGGGCTAATATGTTCCACAGAGATACACGGCAAGGAAACAGGCCCACCGGGTCCATGCCGATCGTCCACTACCCATTTACACTCGTCCCGTTTCGTAGACTTCAGAGATACAGCGCGGAAACAGGCCCTTTGGCCCACCGAGTCCGTGCAGACCAGCGATCACCCCGTACACTAGCACTGTCCTACACACCAGGGACAATTTACAATTTTACTGAAGCCAACTAACCTGCGAAAATAGATGGATACAACGTGCTGGATTGACTCAGCGGGTCAGGCAGCATCTCTGGAGAAAGCGAATAGGTGACGTTTCTGGCCGGAACCCTTCTTCAGACTGAGAGTCAGGGGAGAGGGAAACTAGAGGTACAGAACAAATCAGAGCCGGCGGCCATGGCCAAGGAGCCCACAATGTTCTATTGTTGGCTGTGGAGGAGGTGATAACGACAGGATATAGGAACAATAAAACTAGCAGGATGACTAGGGTGGGGGAGGGATGGACAGAGAGGGAAAGCAGGGTTATTTGAAATTAGAAGATATGAATATTCATACTGCTGGGTTTCAAGCTGCCCAGGCAGAATATGAGGTGATGTTTCTCCAATTTGCGTGTGGCCTCACTCTCACAATGGAGGAGGCTCAGGACAGAAAGGTCAGTGTGGGAATGGGAGGGGGAGTTAAAATGTTTAGCAACCCGGGAGATTGCATGGGCCACGGCGAACTAGGCATGGGTGTTCAGCGACAAGATCGCCCGGTCTACGCTTAGTCCCTTGAACCCCCAACACCCATAGTCAGGATCGAACCCGGGATCTCTGGCGCTGTGAGGCAGCAACTCTGCCGCTGCACCACTGTGCCGCCCTTCCTTCCTCAGGGAACCGTGGCATCATGCAGTGACCACAGGGCACTTCCACGCACTGCCCTGTTTGTTGGGATACCGCAGGAACCTTTAAATAGAAAATAAACATTAGTTTTCTGTTCAACTTGCCTCAGTGACGTAGGCGGTGGTTATATCACGGGACTAACAACCAGGGCTTAGAATCAACGATCCACAGACATTGCATTTAAATCCCATTTAAATTCTAATTCAATCAATTAAATAACTATCAAGATTTTTCTTTCAAATACCAGCCTCAGTAACAGTGCTCAATTATCATCAACACTGGGACTGGAACAATGTCATTCTTACCTGGTGCAGCTTAATGGGGCTGGGGATGCAATGACAAAAATAAATATACAATGCATTATCAGTTATTCCAGGTAAACCAGACTATGATAGTGCAAGACAGAACACTTTTGAAACTTACCAAACAGTGAAAGAAACATAGAAACATAGAAAATAGGTGCAGGAGTAGGCCATTTGGCCCTTCGAGCCTGCACCGCCATTCAATATGATCATGGCTGATCATCCAACTCAGTATCCCTTACCTGCCTTCTCTCCATACCCCCTGATCCCTTTAGCCACAAGGGCCACATCTAACTCCCTCTTAAATATAGCCAATGAACTGGCCTCAACTACCTTCTGTGGCAGAGAATTCCACAGATCCACCACTCTCTGTGTGAAAAATGTCTTTCTCATCTCGGTCCTAAAAGACTTCCCCCTTATCGTTAAACTGTGACCCCCTTGTTCTGGATTTCGCCAACATCGGGAACAATCTTCCTGTATCTAGCCTGTCCAACCCCTTAAGAATTTTGTAAGTTTCTACTGGAAGAGTCTAGGACCAGAGAGCACAGCCACAGAACAAAAGGATTTCCCATGAGAATGGAGATTTAGTTTAGTTTTGAGATTCATGAGGAGAAATTTCTTTAGGTAGACACAAAATGCTGGAGTAACTCAACGGGTGAGGCAGCATCTCTGGAGAGAAGGAATGGGCGACGTTTTGGGTCGAGACCCTAAAGTCAGACTGAAAATTTCTTTAGTCAGAATGAATCTGTGTAATATATTGCAACAGACGGTGGTGGAGGACAAGTCATTGGGTATTTTTAAAGTGGAGATTGACAGGTTCTTGATTAGTAAGGGTGTCAAAGGTTACGGAGAGAAGGCAGGAGAATGGGGTTGAGATGGAAAGCCATGATTGAATGACAGTGCAGATTTGATGGGCCGAATGACCTAATTCCGCTCCTACAACTTATGAACTTTCATAATGCATAGTCCATGTTCGATGTTAGCTGAGGTAGGGTTGTCGTTGGTGTTGTTCAGTGTTCTACCGTCTGGATGATGCTGTTCTTGAACCTGGAGGTCACGGTTTTCAGGCTGATGTACCTTCTTCCTGATGGTAGCAGTGAGATGAGAGCGTGGCCGGGGTGGTGTGGGTCTTTGACGATGCTGGCTGATGGTGAGAGTAAGAAATGCTACTGTTGAATTAGCGATTTAAAAGAGCCGATCGATTGTTACGAGTGATTGCAGATCGACCTCTGGGACCAGCAAGGAGGTGGTCGCCTGGCTTGGTAGCCATCTTGACATCCACTAATCCAGGCATCATTCTGCTGAAAGCCTCCACATCCCACACAATGGGGTGACCAGAACTGCACACAATACTCCAAATAAGGCCTGCAAACACTGACATTTCCATTGGCATCCACGTCCCCTGAGAGAAATCTGTGGAATTTTATTTAGATTCCGTTTACATCACACTGTGTGTCAGTGGGTTACCAGCTGTGTTGAGTCAGTAATTAATTCCATGTCCCACCCAGAACTTTCAGCTCCCGAGGGAATGCTGCGGGGGCAATCTATTCATTCAGAGGGTAGTCCATATCAGGAGTGAGCTGCCAGAGGATACTCTAGTAGCAGATACAATTATGACATATAGAAACATAGAAAATAGGTGCAGGAGGAGGCCATTCAGCCCTTCGAGCCAGCACCACCATTCACCCGTGCCTGCCTTCTCTCCCTTGACTCCACTAGACCCTAGAGCTCTATCTAACTCTCTCTTAAATCCATCCAGTGACTTGGCCTCCACTGCTCTCTGGGGCAGGGAATTCCACAAATTCACAACTCTCTGGAAAAAGTTTTTTCTCACCTCAGCCTTAAATGGCTTCCCCTTTATTCTAAGACCATGGCCCCTGGTTCTGGACTCACGCAATATTGTGAACATTTTTCCTGCATCTAGCTTGTCCAGTCCAAAGACATTTGGACACATGTATGAAAAGGAAGGGGAGTGATATGGGACGAATGAAGCCTTTCCCACAGCGTGGAGCTCCCTCAGTACCCCCCCCCCCCCCCCACCATCTGCGTCTACTTCGGAGGCGGTTGACGGGCATCGTTCTACGCGAGCCCGACGTGGGTGTGGTCCTCTCGGCCTTCGCCAGTGACGTGCTCCTCATGGTGACCGACCCCGTCGAACTGCAGAGGATGCGCAATTGTCAACACGGGCTTCTCTACTGCCTCCTATTCCAGGTGGGAAATGTTCCAGACACTTGCTGGGTCCCGGAGGAGATGAGGTCTTTCACGTGGAGCACCACGCACCTCCTCTACCTGGGAGTCTACCCGAGTCCCGCTGTGGAGACCTGGCCGGCAAACTGGCAGGAGCTGGAGACGAAGGTCATTTCCCGCTAGGGCTCTGGTCTAGCTGCCAGAGGAGGTAGTTGAAGCAGGTACAATAACAGTACTTAAAAGACACTTGGAGAGGTACATGGAGGTTTAAGAGAGATATGGGTCAAACGCGAGCTGGCGGGACTGGTGTAGATGGGGCATCTTGGTTGGCATTGGGCTGAATGGCCTGTTTCCATGCTTTGTGACTAGGACTCCATGAGGTCATTGGTTTCAGGTGAGAGTTGCAACCTTTTCACTCAGAGGGCAGTGAGTGCCTGGAACGCGCTGCCAGGGGTGGTGGTGGAGGCAGATACGATCGTGGCGCTGAAGGGACTTTTGGATAGGCACATGGATATGCTGAGAATGGAGGGATGTGGAGCATGTACAGGCAGAGGAGATTAGTTTAAGTTGGCATGGTGTTTGGCACAGACATTGTGGGCTGACGGGCCTATTCCTGTGCTGTATCAGGACACCGTTGAAAGCATTGGATGCAACAAAGGCTCTCGGAGATGATCTAGTGGTCAATGGTCAGTGATTAATGGTGCAATGGTCAATGGTATGATGATGCATTCATTCAATGATTCAATGGTTCAATGGTGTAATGCTCAATTGTTCAACGCAGGACTTTCATATGAAGACAGACTGGATAGACTCGGCTTGTACTCGCTAGAATTTAGAAGATTGAGGGAGGATCTTATAGAAACTTACAAAATTCTTAAGGGGTTGGACAGGCTAGATGCAGGAAGATTGTTCCTGATATTGGGGAAGTCCAGAACAAGGGGTCACAGTTTAAGGATAAGGGGGAAGTCTTTTAAGACCGAGATGAGAATTTTTTTTTTCACACAGAGAGTGGTGAGTCTGTGGAATTCTCTGCCACAGAAGGTAGTTGAGGCCAGTTCATTGGCTATATTTAAGAGGGAGTTAGATGTGGCCCTTGTGGCTAAATGGGATCAGGGGGTATGGAGAGAAGGCAGGTACAGGATACTGAGTTGGATGATCAGCCATGATCATATTGAATGGCGGTGCAGGCTCGAAGGGCCGAATGGCCTACTCCTGCACCTATTTTCTATGTTTCTATGTTTCTAATGGTTCAATGATGCAATGGTTCATTTGCTCAAAGGTTTCCTTGTTCAATGGTCTAATGGTATCGATCAAAGATCCTATAGCGGAGTATCGATGCTACTTTATTGTCACATGTATCTTGGTACAGTGAAATTCCTTTTTGTTGCAGACATGTGAAGTTCATCTTACTATGCAGAGGCACAATCATACTTAAGTACCAGAGTGTTGGAAGGACAGATTACACAGAGTCCTTACACAAGAGTCACCACATTTCCGGCGCCATCTTGTACACTTAAAGTTCCGAATTGTTGTAAAAAATAGTAGACAGAGTCTTAACTTGGCCATAAAGGGCTGTTGTCCTAGCGATGGCACTGGGCCTGAGTCGCAGGGCCAGGTGATGTTGTCCATGTTCTCCACCGCCTGAGGTCAGGATTGAACCCGGGTCTCTGGAGTTCTGTGAGGGAGCAACTCTACCGCTGTGCCACTGTGCCGCCCACAACTTCAATTTCACATGTTATTGTCTCTGTACCAATTGGTGCAGCGAGGTTTGGGTTGCCATACAGCCATACAAATAAACAGAAAGACAACACAAGATAGAATGTAACATGAACATCCCCACACGCAGCGGGAGGGAAGGCAATAAAAGTTCAGTCATCTGCCTCTATGTTCACCCGTGGTCGGGGCCTATTGCATCCCGCCCAGATTACAATCTAAACTCACGCATGAATCTATGAGGCCATACAATGGGGGAAGGAAAGAGGTGCAGCATATAGTGTTACCACAACAGAGTATGTCTAGACACGAAGAACGGATGCAGGGGTTTGCACAGTTGGCTTTTTGTACATATCTTTTATCGCAAAGAAAGCTCATTTTGGAAATATTATAAAAAGACTGGGGTGGGTGGGAGATGGTGGAGAAATGTGTGAACACATGGGTTAGGGGGGAGGGTGGGGAAAAGAGGCGACATTGTTCTCTCCCTCTCTGTACCTCCCTTCCGTCTCCCCCCCTTCTCCATCTCCCTATATCTCTCTCCCTCTCACACACCCCATACATACACACACACCCCTACACACATACACTCCTCCACACAAATCACACACCAACATACACACACCCCTACACACACCACCTACACACACACAGTTGTCACCCTGACACTGCTCCTGTCTCTCTCACACCCACTGTGCACACGGACGTGCCCACAATGAATGCTCACACTCTCTCACTCTCCCAGTGTTCACACTCACACCTTGACTGAGAATAGACAATAGACAATAGGTGCAGGAGTAGGCCATTTGGCCCTTCGAGCTAGCACCGCCATTCAATGTGATCATTGGTGATCATCCCCAATCAGTACCCCATTCCTGCCTTCTCCCCATATCCCCTGACTCCGTTATTTTTATGAGCCCTATCTAGCTCTCTCTTGAAAGCATCCAGAGAACCTGCCTCCACCGAGGCGGAGAATTCCACAGACTCACTACACTCTGTGAGAAAAAGTGTTTCCTCGCCTCCGTTCTAAATGTCTTACCCCTTATTCTTAAACTCACCTCTTCTCCAGCCCACCCGACCCCAAAGGTCGCCTCTCCCCATCCATGTTCTCCACAGAAGCTGCCCGACCCGCTGAGTTACTCCAGCACTCTGTCTCTTTTCCCCTCTCCCACTAAGCCTCTTCACGCCGCTCTCTCTCTCTCACACTCACACACACACACACACACACATTGAATAGTTTCCTCTTAGTTTAGTTGCTCCGGGAGTAAGGGGAGGGGAGGGAGGGGTGCAGAGAGGGGAGGGGAGGGTGAAGTATCACGGGGCGGCTATATAAACTCAGGGCTCGACCTGCCAGTTGAAAGTGAGTGTGAAAGTCGCAGGGTGACGGATCTCTCTGTTTCTGCTCGCTGATTCTCTCGGGTCAACTTCACGTAAGTACCGTTAGCGCCCCAGCTCGCTGGCAAAGTCTCTGCACGGACGCGGTCTGCATCAGTTTAAACTGTGTGAGCCTTTGTCTCTAAACCCGGCCTGGCCACCGTCTGTCTAACCCCCCCTCGCTGTCCCGGGAGAGGTTTTGAAACATTTACACGGCTTTGCAAACTTTTCTCGCAGCTTATTCCCCGGGGTGAGTTCCGACCTCACTGTTCGCTCTGTGTGTGTGTGTGTGTGTGTGTGTCCGACCGCTACTCTTACAAAGCACCCTCTCTTTCTCCAATCATTCCCACTGCGTTCCCCCATCCCACCGCCCCCCCCCCTCTCCTCCACACTCTCTCATTCATTCTTCTCCCCTCTCCTTCTTTCTCTCGCTTTCTCGTTCATTACATCCCTGTCTCCCCCCTCTCATCTCTTCCCTCCCTCTCCACATTCACTTGCCCCCCCCCCCCCCCTCCTCCTCCTGTGCCCCAGTTCATCCCTCGATGCCGTGGGTCTGTCTCCCCACCCCTCACTACCGCCTGAACAAGTTACCCCCTCTCTCCCGCACCAGCCCAGACCCCCCTCTCTCATCCTTGGACCTCGGGGGCAACTTCAGTACTGGTTTAGGCTTGCCTTGGGCTTCGTTTTTTTTAAAAAATGGTTTAATATTATCACTCGAACCGAGGTCTAGCGATCACTCCCGAGGGTCACCGAGCTCTACTGGCCCTTCGGCCCACCTTGTCCATGCCGACCAAGTTGGCATTCTGGGCTCGTCCCACTTGCCTGCATTTGGCCCATTTCCCTCAAAACCTTTTTTCTCCACATATCTGTCCAAATGTATTACAAAAAACCTATTTGTATCCGCCTCTATAGCTTCCTCCGGCAACTTGTTGCAGATATGGGCCACCCTCAGAGTGAAACAGTTGCCCCCGAGGTTCCTCTTAAATCTATCCCCTCTCGTCTTAAGCCTGTGCCCTCCAGTTTTAGTATCCTCTACCCGGGAAAAGACTATGAGTGTTCACTTTATCCATGCGGCGCGACGCCTCAGACCCGGGTTCAATCCTGACTACGTGTAGCCTGTACGGCGTTTGCACGTTCGCCCAGTGATAGACAATAGATAATAGGTGCAGGAGGAGGCCATTTGGCCCTTCGAGCCAGCACCGCCATTCAATGTGATCATGGCTGATCATCCCCAATCAGTACCCCGTTCCTGCCTTCTCCCCATATCCCCTAACTCTGCCAGCTTGGGCTTCCTCCGGGTGCTCCGGTTTCCTCCCACATCCCAAAGATGTGCAGGTTTGTGGGTTAATTGCTTCTAGTGCGTAGAATAGAACCAGACTTTAGAGACAGCGCAGATACAGGTGCTTCGGCCCACCGAGTCCGTGCAGACCAGCGATCACCCCCTACACTGGCACTATCCTGCACACAAGGGACAATTTACAATTTTACTGAAGCCAATTAACCTACAAAGCTGCATGTCTTTGGAGTGTGGGAGGAAACTGGAGCACCCGGAGAAAACCCACGCGGTCACAGGGAGGAAGGGACAAACTCTGCACAGACAGCACCCGTAGTCAGGATTGAGAGCGGGCCTCCGGCGCTGTGATGTTGAAACTCTACCACTGCACCACTGAGCTGGTGATCGATGGTCGGCACGGAACGGCATGGACTTGGTGGGCTGAATGGCCTGTTTCCATGCTGTATCTCTACATTAAGTGAGGCATTGGCATGCTGGGGCAATGTTCCCGGGCTGCTGCTGCTGCTGCGGGGAATGCTGTAGACTTGTGCCAAGCAGCGGGGCACTGATGCCCTGCTAATGGCCCTGCCTTTGAGGAATATCCTTCGAGAGCTGGCGCTGTGCCGACCACACTCTGACAGGGTTTGCGCATTTGCTTGTGGCATTCCTAAAAAGGTGCTGTTGTGGGGAAATTAATTAAACATCTTTAACATAGAATGAATCGGCCCTCAGACTTAACCCACTCACTGTTGCACCCCCCCCCTCCCCCCCCCCCTTGTGCAGAAAGTAAACAAACCTTTCTGAGTGAGAAACGAGGAACTGCAGGTGCTGGTTTACAAAAGAAAAATACACCAAGTGCTGGAGAAACTCAGCAGGTCAGGCAGCATCTCTGGAGAACATGAAAGAAGGGTTCTGACCCAAAACGTCACCAATCCAATTTCACAAATCATAGTAGAATTAGGCCATTCGGCCAGTCGAGTCCACTCCGCCATCCAATCATGGCTGATCTCTGCCTCCTAATCCCATTTTCCTGCCTTCTCCTCATGACCCTTGACACCCGTTCTAATCAAAAATTTGTCCATCTCTGCCTTAAAAATATCCATGTTATAGTCCTGGTCATGCAGTGTGGCCCAACGTGCCTACTCCGACCAACATGTCCCATCTACACTAGTCCCACCTGTCTGCGTTTGGCCTATATCTCTCCAAACCTGTCCTATCCATGTACCTGCCTAAATGTTTCCTAAACCTGCCTCAACTACCTCCTCCGGTAGCTCGCTCCATACACATACCACCCTTTGTGTAAAGTTCCTATTAAATCTCCACCCCCCCCCCCCCCCCCCCCCGCCCACCACCTTAAGCCTATGTCCTCTGGTTCTCGATTCCCTCGATTCGAGACTCTGTGCATTTATCTGATCTACTCCTCTCATGATTTTATATACCTCTATAAGATCACCCCTCATCCTCCTGCGCTCCAGGGAATTTGGATCTCAATAGGTGCTGCCTGACCTGCTGTGGGTGGCACAGTGGCGTAGCGGCAGACCTACTGACGTACAGCACCAGAGACCCGGGTTTGATCCTGACTACGGGTGTTTGTCTGAACAGAGTTTGTACATTCTACCCAGGACCTGCGTGGGTTCTCTCCGAGATCTTCCGTTTGCTCCCACGCTCCAAAGACGTACAGGTTTGTAGGTTAATTGGCTTGCTATAAAATGTGAAGTTGTCCCCAGTGTGTGTGTAGGGTAGTGCTAATGGGATCGCTGGTCGTCGTGGACTTTATGGGTGGGTGGACTCTATCTCTAAACTAGCCATGATCACAATGAATGGCGGTGCTGGCTCGAATGGCCGAATGGCCTCCTCCTGCACCTATTTTCTATGTAAACTAAACTTACTCCAGCACTCTGTGCCTATACCTTTTCGATTGTCACCTGCTGAACGCAATGTATTCTGAAGAAGGAAATGATTCCAACTTTGATCAATTGTCAAAAGGCTTGTCACGAAAGCCTGAGCTATGGGGAGAGGTTGGGTAGGCTAGGACTTTATTTTTAGGAGCACAGGAGGCTGAAGAGTGATCTTATAGAGGTAGATAAAATTATGAGGGGAATAGATAGGGTGAATGCACAGAGTCTTATACCCAGAGTAGGGGAATCAATAACCAGAGGACCGAGGTTTAAGGTGGTGGGGGAGGGAAAGATTTAATCGGAGTTGGGGCAACCTTTTTACTCGGAGGTTGGTGGGTGCATGAAATGAGCTGCAAGAGGATCGTAACAACCTTTAAAATATACTAGGGCAAGGGATCTAGGAGAGGGCATCTTATAGAAACATATAACGTTCTTATGGGATTGGATAGGCTAGATGCAGGAACAATGTCCCCCATGTTGAGGGAGTCCAGAACCAGGGGCCACAGTTTAAGAATAAGGGGTAGGCCATTTAGGGCTGAGATGAGGAAAAATGTTTTCACCCAGAGAGATGTGAATCTGTGGAATTCTCTGCCACAGAAGGCAGTGGAGGCCAATTCACTGGATATATTCAAGGGAGGGTTAGATTTAGCTATTGGGGCTAACGGAATCAAGGGATATGGGGAAAAAGCAGGGACGGGGTACTGATTTTGGATGATCAGCTATAATCATATTGGCTCAAAGGGCAGAATGGCCTACTCCTGCACCTATTTCTATGTTTCTATGACTAGGTACATGAATAGGAAATGAATAGGAATAGTCCCAAGTGGGACTAGCTTTGATGTGGCATCTTGGTTGGTATGGATGAGTTGGGCCGTAGGGTCTGTTTCCCTGCTGGAATGTTTTATGTCTTTGCAATGACGAGTCCAACTGAGTTTTAGACTCTGCAGTCAGACATATTTGGGACACAGCAGGCCAGACATTTGACTCATTGTCTCCAGGCTGAAGAACTATTGTTTATTTTTGCTTTCCAGCTCTCAGCCATAGATTTATAGACTGACTTAGAATGGAAACAGGCCGGTTAGTTTATTATTGTCGTGTGTACAGTGAAAACCTTGTTTGAGAAGAACGTCCATTTAGATCATTATTGCCACACACTGGTGAATCTGTGGAATTCATTGCCACAGACGGCTGTGGAGGACGTCAATTGATATTTTAAGGCAGATTCTTGATTAGTACGGGTGTCTGGAGTTACGGGGAGAAGGCAGGAGCACGGGGTTGAGATGGAACTATAGATCAGCCATGATAGAATGGCGGAGCAGACTCGATGGGCCGAATGGCCCAATTCGTCTCCTAGAACGTATGAATACACAAGCGCAACAGGTAGTGCAAAGGGAAAAATACCAGAGTGCAGAATATAGTGCGCATTAGAGATCTGAGAGAAGTACATAACATTATGAGGCGAATTTATAGATAGGGCAGATGATCAGAGCCTTTATCCCAGGGTTCGAATATCAAAGATGAGGCAGCATAGGGATGGACAAAGTCCAGTGGAGATGTGCAATGAGGGTGATGAGTTGCTGGAACATGCTGCCGAGGGTGATGGTGAGGAGGTACGGTAGTGGTGTTTAGGAGGCTTTTAGACAGGCACACTGATATGCAGGGAATGGAGGGATAGGCATCACGGGCAGGGAGAGGAGATTAGTTTAACTATCCATCATGTTGGGCACAGACACTGCGGGCCGAAGGGCCTGTTCCCGTGCTGTATGGCCCCATGACTAACACCGTACATAGAACATAGTACAAACAGTACAGCACAGGAACAGGCCCTTTAGCCCACAATGTCTGTGCTGTACATGACGCCACGTTAAATTAATCTCCTCTGCCAGCACGTGATCCATATCCCTCCATTCCCTGTATATCCACGTGTCTATACAAAAGCCTCTTAAACGCCATTGTCGTATCGGCCACCACCACCACCACTGGCAGCGGGCTCCAGAGATGCTGCCTGACACGCACTCCAGCTGAAGAACTATTGTTTATTTTTGCTTTGCAGCTCTCAGCCATAAATATATAGACTGACATAGAATGGTAAGTCCAGTTAACTCTGTGACCATCATTCCCTGGGCCCTACACCCTCTCTTTTTGCATCTTTTTCTGTAAACTAGCGCCAGCTGTTCTTTAAGCCTTCGACATAAACATTAGACATACAGCGTGGAAACATGCCCTTCGGCCCACCGAGTCCGTGCCGACCAGCAATCACCCCGTACGCTAGCACTAGGGACAATTTTACAACTTACCAAAGCCAATTACCCTCCAAACCTGCACGTCTTTTGGACGTGGGAGGAAACCGGAGCACCCAGAGAAAACCCACACGGTCATGGAGAGAATGTACAAATTTACGTATAGGCAACACATGCAGTCGGGATCGAACCTGGGTCTATGGTGCTGTAAGGCAGCAACTCTACCGCTGTGCCTCCGTGAACCAACATGGATTGGTGATGTTACTCTAGTCTGAAGAAGGGTCTTGCCCCAAAACGTTGCCTGATGCCTGACCTGCTGAATTACTCTGTGTTTTTAACTGTAACCCAGCGTCTGATGGTCCTCATCTCCTCCGTCATGTTGAGCAAGTTAGATAAAGCACTCGGGCTAATGGAATCAAGGGATATGGGGAAAAACAGCAGCAACAGGGTACTGGGTCGAAGGGCCGAATGGCCTACTCCAGGACCGACTTTCTATGTTTCTATGTCTTGTAGTCTGCTGACGTTTGCAGCTTCTGCCATTGCAGGTGGGGAACGACTGGCGAAGATGCAGGTGCTGCTGCTGCTGCTGGCTGCATCGCTGCTCCTGTGCAGCTGGCCGGTGCCCTGCTGTGGTACGGCAGCGCCAGGGACGGATGCCGGGGCGGTGATGATACGGCTGGCCGGGGAGAAGAGGACGCACCGCGAGGGGAGGGTGGAGATCTTCTACCAGGGGGTCTGGGGCACCGTGTGTGACGACGACTTCAACATCCACAGCGCCTCCGTCGTCTGCAAGCAACTGGGCTACGAGGGCGCGCTCAACTGGGCGCACAGTGCCAAGTACGGGCAGGGGACTGGTACGTGTGAGCATTGTGCTGGCAGGGGACGGGTAACACTGGGC
Organism: Raja brachyura; assembly: GCA_963514005.1. Next base: position 18,457,362 of record OY740795.1, read on the forward strand.
ATTGTACGGGCAGAGGGGGAAGCCTCTACAAACCATCACTTCAAGTAGGGGATGGAGTGGAGGGAGTGGGGATGGTGAGGTAGAGGGTAAGCAATGGGGATAGTCAACTGGAAGGGCTGGTGGTGGGAGGGGGGTGGATGGGGGGGGGGGGGTTGTGATGGGGATCGAGGGTGGATGGGAATGAGCAGGGAGGGGGTGTTGGGGCCAGGGAGTGATGGCCATAGAGTTAACAGGTCATAGAGTCATAAAGCACGGAAACGGGCCCTTCGGCCCGTCTCGTCTATGCCGACCAAGAGCATAGGTAGGAACTATAGTCTGAAGAAGGGTTTCGGCCCGAAACGTCGCCTATCTCCTTCGCTCCTTAGATGCTGCTGCGCCCGCTGAGTTTCTCCAGCCTTTTGTGTAACCCTAGGAACTATAGATGCTGGTTTACACCGAAGATAGACACCAAGTGTTGGAGTAACTCAGTGAGTAACTCAGTGATCCAGGCAGCATCTCTGGAGAACATGGATGGGTGAGGTTTTGGGTCGGTGGCCCTTCTTCAGACTTGTGTCTATGCCAACCAAAATGTGGAACCATGCCAAATGCGTGGCTGAAGTCCATCCAGACAACATTTACAGCTTTGCCCTCATCAACCTTTCTGGCTCCCTCTTCAATAAAACTGAATTGGATCTGTACATCTGCAAATGCTGGAATATTGGACAAAAAAGCAAACTGTTGGCGCAATTGGAAGAGAGGGTCGGGCAGCATCCATGGAGGAAGCATTGTCTGTCCGTTCCCCCCCCGCAGATGCTGCCCAATCCGCTGAGTTCCTCCAGCACTTTGCGTTTTGCTCGACCTTCAATGAACCTGAGGACTCCACACCATGTAAGGTGGAGGAATGCTAAGGTTCACATCCCTGTGAGTAATGTAACTTCTCCTTATCACAGTTCAGTTCATTATCTGCAGACGTGGGCCCCGCGGCCAAAGCCACTCCTAACCTGCCTCTTCAAGCCCAGCTTTGCTCTCCTCTCCCCAGCGCTGGGGAGCTTAAGCTGGTTCTCACCGCTCGCAGCACAACCGACCTCTCTGTTCAATCTCTGCTAAACCCACTACAATGCAAGCCCCCAAAGCTGCTCAGCTCTCCACTCAGCCACAGCTAATTCATAAGGTCATCAGTGACAACAGCAGAATTAGGCCATTCGGCCCATCGTGTACTCCGCCATTCCATCATGGTTGATCTATCGCACCTTCCTAACCCCATTCTCCTGCCTTCTCCCCATAACCCCTGACACCTGTACAAATCAAGAATCTATCTATCTCGGCCTTAAAAATATCCATGGACGAGCTCCGCAGCCTTCTGTGGCAAAGAATTCCACAGATTCACCGGCTAAAGAGATTCCTCCATCTTCTTCAAAAAAAGGAATGCCCTTTATTTCTGAGGTTGTGCCCTCTGCTCCTAGACTCTCTCTCTCACAGAGACATCCTCTCCACATCCACTCTACCCAGGCCTCACCAGGACACCCGTGAAGAAAGGTCCTGAGCCGAAACGTCACCTATCCATGAGAAAGATGGCGGCCAAGCCCAGGCAACACTCTGCGTGATGGACCCAGATCTGCAATCACTCATTATAATCCCTCCACTCCATCCGTACACTGTGGACGACTCGATTGTAATCGTGTGTAGTCTTTCCGCTGACTGGTTAGCGCGCAACAAAAACACTTTTCACTCTACCTCGGCACACGTGACCACAGACTAAACAAAAACTAAAGCCATGTTCTCCAGAGATGCTGCCTGACCCGCTGAGTTTAATTTTTTAGTTTAGAGAAACAGCATGGAAACAGGCCCTTCGGCCCATCGGATCCGCGCCGACCAACGATCCCCGCACATTAACACTATCCTACACCCACTAGGGACAATTTTTACATTTACCAAGCCAATTAACCTGCAAACCTGTACGTCTTTGGAATGTGTGTGGAAACCAAAGATCTCGGAGAAAACCCACGCAGGTCACAGGGAGAACGTGCAAACTCCGTACAGACAGCACCCGTAATCGGGATGGAACCCGGGTCTCCGGCGCTGCATTCACTGCAAGGGAGCGGCTCTACTGCTGCGCCACCGTGACTGCCCTTACTCCAGCACATAGTGGCATTTTTTTCTCATCCCTACCATGCACAGCTCTGCGGTGCAGCGGGTAGAGCTGCTGCCTCACAGTGCCAGTGACCCGGGTGGACCTGTCTACAGATATTGTCACTGTCATATATGCACCGTAGCATGTGGCACCGTAGTGCAGTCACGGACCTGGGTCTGAGTCAACTGTGCAGAGCCTGGCTATTCCACCTGCCTCGGGTGTGAAGGATCTGGTCAGAATGTCCTCGTCATTGGCTTGATCACTGGTGATCTTTTAGTGTAGTTTATTGTCACGTGTACCGAGGTACAGTGAAAAGCTTTTTTGTTGCCTGCTAACCAGTCAGCGGAAAGACTATACATGATTGCAATCGAGCCATCCGCAGTGTACAGATACAGGATAAAGGGAATAGTGTTTAGGACATGGTAAAGTCCGATTAAGGATAGCCCGAGGGTCTACGAGGGTGGCACGGTGGAGCAGCGGTTGAGTTGCTGCCTTACAGTGCCAGAGACCTGGGTTCAATCCCGACTGCGGGTGCTGTCTGTACGGAGTTTGCACGTTCTCCCCGCGACCATGTGGGTTTTCTCCAAGATATTCGGTTTCCTCCCACACTCCAATGACGTCCAGGTTTGCAGGTAACTTGGTTTGGTATGAATGTAAAATTGTCCCTAGTGTGTGTAGGATCGTGTTAATGTGCGGGATCACTGGTTGACACTGACTCGGTGGGCTGAGGGGGCCTGTTTTCCCGCTGTATCTCTAAACTAAACTAAACAATAGGGTATTAAAGAAGGAACTGCAGATGCTGGAGAATCGAGGTTACACAAAAGGCTGGAGAAACTCAGCGGGTGCAGCAGCATCTAAGGAGCGACGGAGATAGGCGACGTTTCGGGTCGAGACCCTTCTTCAGACCACAATAAGGTAGATGGGAGGCCTAGTTGGATATAGGATCGTCCAGTTGCCTGATAACAGCTTGCCTGAAGTTACTGTAGAAACTCACAACTGCAGATGCTATTTATACCGAAGATGGACACAAAGTGCTGGAGTAACTCAGCAGGCCGGGCAGCAACTCCGGAGAATGTGGATACGTGATGTTTCCTATCCCCGTCTCGTAGCCACGTTCTCCGGGGAAGGTGCCTGACCCGCTGAGTTGCTCCAGCATTTTGTGGGTTTCTTCGGGAAGAAACTGTCCCTGGATCTGGAGGTGTGCGTGCGTGTTCACACTTCCGTACCCCTTGCCTGTTGGGAGAGGGGAGATCTGTTGGAGGTGTGGAGGCTGCTTCCTGCACAGACAGCGGAAACCAGGAGATCAACCCAGACCGTGCAACTCGACCGCCTCCAACAGCAGCAGAGTTTCCCCGCAGCTCACACACGGCCCGCTCAGTGTGAATGGCCCTGCTTTATCTCTCAGCTCACCGTGACATTCTGGCCATAAATCTCATTAAGTAGCAGAACGCTCCTTGTTCTGGAAAGGGTGCAGGGAAGATTCTCGAGGATGTTGCCAGGACTTGAGGGCCTGAGCTATAGGGAGAGGTTGGGCGGGCTGGACATTATGCAGGAGGCTGAGGGGGTTATGAGATCATAAGCGGAATAGATATCGTGAATGCACAATCTACGATTCCCTGACTGTATCATTCTATCACTCTATCGGTCATTCATTCTATTTCTCTGTCGCTATCTCTCCATCTCTCTCTCTCTCTCCCCTAACCCGATGACTCTCTGACCTTTCACCCGACCACAGGTACCATCTGGCTGGACAACCTGAGCTGCCGAGGAGAGGAGACATCAGTGGCGTCGTGCACCTCCAACGGTTGGGGCGTTCACGACTGCAGGCACTCTGAGGACGTTGGGGTGGTGTGCACGGAGAAGAGACGAGCCGGCTTTGAGAACAAGGAGGCCTTCCAGGATGCTGATCTCCAGGTAGGCTCCGAGCTGCTCCCCTTCCTGCCCTCTCCCCACCTTGCTGGAGAAGCTGCAAGATGACTCCCCAAACCCCCTCCGTGGTCCACTGGCTAACGTTGACTTGACCCGGCCCCATCAGGGCTGGCAATGTGTGCTTGGGGTTAGATACTCCTGAATGTGACCTGTCGAGCTGTTACATTATTGAACAGAGGTACATTGGGGGGGGGTCGTCCACAGATTTTAGAGATGCAGTGAGGAAACGGGCCCTTCAGCCCACCATGTCCACACCGACCCGTGATTTCCCCCCCCCCCCCCCCCACCCCTTCCCTCTGTACACTACCACTGTACTGCACTCTTGGGACAATTTACAATTTTACCAAAGCCAATTCACCTAAAATCCCACATGTCTTTGGAGCATGGGCGGAAACCGGAGCACCCAGAGAAAACCCACGTGGTCACAGGGAGAATGTATAAACTCCACACAGACAGCACCCGTAATCAGGATCGAACCGGGGTCTCTGGTGCTGTATGGCAGCAACTCTGCCACTGTACCACTGTGCCACTTAGGTCCTTTGAGTGCAGGAGCAATTGTGAGCAGTTTTTGGTCCCATATCTGGGAAAGGATGTGCTGGCGTTGGAGAGGGTCGAGAGCAGGTTTATGAGAATGATCTTGGGAATGATTGGGTCAACGTATAAATGAGCGTTTGACGGCACTGGGCCAGTACTCGCTGGAGTTTAGTAGGATGAGGGGGGACCACATTGAAACTTATCAGATAATGAAAGGCCTGGATAGATTTGGAGAGGATGTTTCCACTAGTGTGAGAGTCTAGGTCCAGAGGGCACAGCCTCAGAATGAAAGGGTTTTCCATTAGAAAGGAGATGAGGCAAAATTTATTTAGCTAGAGGATGGTGAATCTGTGGAATTCATTGCCACAGACGGAGGTGGTGGCCAAGTCATAGGGTATTTTTAAAGGGGAGATTGACAAATTCTTGATTATTAAGGGCATCAAAGGTTATGGGAAGAAGGCAGGAGAATGGTGTTGAGATGGGAAGCTAGATCAACCATGATTGAGTGGAGGAGTAGACTCGAAGGGCCGAATGGCCTGATTCTGCTCCTGTGTTTTATGAACTGATGGAATGTGTTCAGTTGAATGGGTGAGCGTATTCTGTCTGTGCCTGAGGTCACTCTTGCTGCTGGGAGTACAGCTGGTGTCTTTATTCCAACCAAACAACCTCGGCTGACCTGCACACATTCCATTGCACTTCCCATGGTTGTGGGGAATGAATGGGCCGGCTGTTCCCCACAGCGTGGTCCCCATCCATCTCACACTGCGCCATTATTCCCCGTCGCTGCCTGGCCGTTCTCAGAGGCCGTGGACAGTAGCTGCCCCATGCAGGGTCACGAGGTCACCGGCTCACACGTGTTCCCCAGTGACCCCTCTGTACGCCCGTCCCACTGAGCGCCTGCATTTACACATCGACTCTGACACCAAGGCATTTCTCTGGAGAGGGCGGCACGGTGGCTCAGCAGTAGAGTCGCAGCCTCACAGTGCCAGAGACCCGGGTTCGATACCGACTACGGGTGCTATCTGTATGGAGTTCGTATGCTCTCCCTGTGACTGCGTGGGCTTTCTCCGGGAGCTCCGGTTTCCTCCCACACTTCAAAGACGTATGGGTTTGTAGGCTGATTGGCTTCTGTAGATTCAGTAGTTTAGCGATACAGTGCAGAAACAGGCCCTTCGGCCTGCGCCGACCAGCACACTAACGCTCTCCTACACACTAGGGACAATTTACAATTATACCAAGCCAATTAACCTACAAACCTGTACATCTTTGGAGTGTGGGAGGAAACCGGAGAAATCCCACGCAGGTCACGGGGGGAATGGGCAAACTATATAAAGACGGCTTCTGTGTTCCCGGGTCGAACCCGGGTCTCTGGCGCTGCAAGGCAGCAACTCTACCGTTGCGCCCTGGATCGTGTGCAGGCAGATAAGTCTTGGCATCATGTTCGGCACAGACATTGTGGGCCGAAGGGCCTGCTCCTGTTCTGCACGTGTGCCAGGTTCTAGGACTGTCTGAGAGGAACCCGTCACATGTCATGTCATTAGTCACGTATCGCAGGCAACAAGAACCTTTTCCACTGTGCCTCGGTACACGTTTGTAGCAATAAACTCAACTCGGAAAAAAGACGCAGTGGAATGTGGTGGAGCAGCGGATGTTTGGGGATTGTTGCCCGTGACCGGTTGCCGTGGAGACGGCATTGTCTGTGACCCCGTGTGGAGAATGCGGAGGGTGAGAGGCTGCGGCCTGTTGGGAGGTCGGGACACTGCTGTTCTCAGCCAGCTGTGTGCTGTTCACACATTCCCCACCCTGAGCCACTCCTCCATTCCCACAACCCCCTCCCCTCCCCTCCCAAGACAGGCCTTCACCCAGAGGAGGCTGCAGCAGCTGGATATTGGAAGTGTTCTTGGCGTTTGTGGAGATGCAGCGTGGGAACAGGTCCTACGGCCTTCTGCTGTCCCTGGATCTCCCAGGAACTCAAACACTCAAAATGTAGACACGGGGAATGCAGATGCTTTGGACTTTAGAAATACAGCGTGCGAACGGGTCCTTTGGCCCACCGAATCTGCGCCCATCAGCGATCACCCCGTACGCTATCACTGGCCTAATGCTAGGGACAATTTACAATTTGACCAAAGTCAATTAATCTACAAACCTGCATGGCTTCGGAGTGTGGGAGGAAACTGGAGCACCTGGAGAAAACGCATGCGGTCGCAGGGATAACATACAAATTCCGTACGGGCATAAGGAAAGAGACAAAGTGCTGGAGTAACTCAGCAGGTCAGGCAGCATCTGTGGAGAAGATGGATAGGTGATGCTTTGGGTTGGGAGCCTCCTTCAACAGGGATAGGACCCTATGAAGAGGGGTTCTAACCTGGAACGTCACCTATCCTTTTTCTCCACAGATGCTGCCTGATCAGTTTTTCCAGCATTTTGTGTCTTCCCACTAGACTGCTCAACCTCTCTTCCCAATGAATGAATAACACTCCCTGTTCCAAATGACCCTCTATATAATTTAGTTTAGAGATAGAGCATGGAAACGGGCCCTTCGCCCACCAAGTCCACGCCGACCATCGATCACCCGTTCTACGTTCCCCCACTTTCTCATCCACTCCCTGCACACTGGGGGTGATTTACAGAGGCTAAATATGGGAGTAAACCGGAGCACCCGGAGGAAACCCTCGCGGGGAACGTACAAACTCTGTACAGACAGCACCCGTAGTTAGGATCAAACCTGGGTCTCTGGCGCTGTGAGGCAGCAGCTCTACCTGCTGCACCACCATGCCGCACGTCTCTCTATGGTTGTGACTGACTTTCTTCGACGAGGGATGATGTAAGCAGAGGCTGACTACATCAGAGAACAGCACAGCTTCAGTACAGGCCCTTCGGCCCACAATAATGGTGCTGAACATGATGCCAAGTTAAACTAATCTCCTCTGCCTGTACGTGATCCATATAGCTTCTGTTCCCTGCATATCCATGTGCCTACCCAAAAGCCTCTTAAACAACTTTGTATCTGCCTCCACCACCACCCCTCGCAGTGCCTTCCAGGCACCCACCACCCTCTGTGTGTAAAAAAACACATGCCCCGTACATCTCTTTTAAACTGTGCCCCTCGAGTCTTAAAACCATACCCTCGAGTCTTTGACATTTCCACCCCGGGGGTAAAAGTTCATGTCTTAGGGGAAGAATTAGGCCATTCAGCCCATCAAGTCTACTCCACCATTCAATCGTGGCTGATCTATCTTTCCCTCTCAACCACTTTCTCCAGCCTTCTCCCATAACCCCTGACATTCGTATTAATCACGAACCTGTCAATCTCGGCCTTAAAAATGCCCAATGACTTGGCCTCCATCACCGTCTGTGGCAATGAATTCCATAGATTCGCCACCCTCTGGCTAAAGAAATTCCACCTCATCTCCTTTCTAAAGGTGCGCCCTTTTATTCTGAGGCTGTGCCCTCTGCTCCTGGACTCTCCCCCTAGTGGAAACATCCTCTCCACATCCATTCATGTATAGCCTTTCCACTGGCTGGTTAGCATGCAACTAAAGTTTTTTACTGTACACATGGAAATAAACGGAACTAAATAACTAACTCTATCCAGGCCCTTCACTAATTGGTAACTTTCAATGAGGTTCCCGATCAAGAAAGATTCTGACTGTCTACCTCATCTGTGCCTCCTCACCAGCCCTTGGTCTGAAGAAGGGTCTCGGCCCGAAATGTCACCCATTCCTTCTCTCCAGTGATTCTGCATGTCCTGCTTAGTGACTCCAGCATTCTGTGTCTATCCTCGGTAGAGTCTCCCGTGGTCTCTCTCCTGTCAGCCCCTGATGTTTGTGACCACGAACACCCCTTCATCTCCTACCACCATGTCTGTAAGGGAGCACATCCCAAAAACGTCGAGCGACATTGCAGGCGCTCACAAAACAAACGCAATCAAAGAGGCCTTTGATGGAAGCCGTGGCTCCATGAAGAGGCACAAGGGGAGTATTGCATGTGGGAGGAGTCAGTGGCGGGGGGGGGGGGGGAGGCAAATCTCGAGTGTACCCTCTCCCCCCAGCAAGCAAGGCAGCTGCCTCTCCTTACCCGTTTCCATGACGATCTCTTCTTCAGATTTTGACCGCAATGTTGACGTGATCGTTTGAAGTTCGGGTCTATAATCTAAATTAAAAATTAATGGTATCCAACCCCTTTGGCGGTTTTCCTCCCTGTGCTTCCAGCTGCCTTGATGTGGTTCCTGACAGGATTAGACACACAGTGCAGGAGTAACCTGGCGGATCAGGCAGCATCTCTGGGGAACGTGGATAGGTGATGGTTCGGGTCGGGACCCTGACATTAGGGAGGGGGTGGGAGATGTCCTTCCTCAAATTAAGAGACCAAGACAACACACTGTTCCTGTGCTGTACTGTCCCAGGTTCTCCGAAGGGGCCCCATCGCTGCACGGGTGGAGAATGGCACTGGGCTGACAATCTCTCTCTCTCTCTCTCAGCGACAGAACAAGGTGGAGGAGGTGAGGCTGCGGCCCATGTTGGCGTCGGCGCGGAAACGCAACCCGGTGACGGAGGGGGTGGTGGAGGTGAGGTACCAGGGCAAGTGGAAGCAGGTCTGTGACGCCAACTGGAACCTCAACAACAGCCGGGTGGTGTGTGGGATGCTGGGCTTTCCCGCAGAGCTCCCCGTTAACATGAAGATCTACAGGTACGTCCTGACCCTTGCACGTCGTTAAGGGTCTCTCCATCTCTCCAGCACCGAAACAAACCCATCGGCCCACCGAGCCCGCGCCGACCGGCTATTACACTCGCACTGTCCTACACACTAGGCTGTAGTGATACAGCGTGGAAACAGGCCCATCGGCCCACTGAGTCCATTCTGACCAGCTATTATGTTTCTATAAGATTCCCTTGCATCCCAAATTCCAGTGAATATAAGCCCAATTGACCAATTCTTTCATCCCCGGGAATTAACATGGTGAACCTACCCTGCACCCCTTCAGTAGCAAAAATGTCCTTCCTCAAATTAGGTAACCAAAACTGCACGCAATACTCCAGGTGTGGGCTCACCAGGGCCCTGTAGAACTGCAGTAGGACCTAAACTCAAATCCTCCCGCAATGAAGGTCAACATGCCAATGGCTTTCTTCACTGCCTGCACAAGAGTCGCCATGTTTCTGGCACCTTCAAAGCCACCGCACATGGAATGAACTGTTCTCACAAGCAGCAACTTGTTCAAACTCAGGGACCCCGTCTGGGCTAATCCATCCCACTATGCCCCCCCTCTCTCCCCCCCCCCCCCCCCCCTCTACCCTCCCTGTGGGTAATGGTGCCGGCCTGCTTGGTGTGGGATGTGTGAGCTTGTGTCTGCTCCACAAACACGCTGCAGAGTTGTGTTCGTGCAGATCGGACGCTGTGGCCGGTGGGTCACACGGGCCAGCACAGCTCCCATGAAGACCAGCACCTTCCCAATCCCACTCGCTCTGCAGATACCGTTCCCTCACACCTCTGTAAGGCAACAGTGGCTCCTCATGTCCTCCAAAGCTAATGCCTTCTGGAATGCAGTTCTGAGAATGTGCATTTGTCCTCTCCTTGCCAAGCTCTGAGAAATCCTCATTTAAACACAAGGAGACTTCTGTTTCCACTGGCATGACCTGACCGCACTTTAGTATTTCTGGAGATGTTTACTTTCACCTGTGTGAGACAGCAGTTATGTTCCCATACCCCCCGTCCCCCCTCTCCCCCCCCCCCGTCCCCCCTCTCCCCCCCGTCCTCCCTCTCTCTCCCCCGTCCCCCCTCTCCCCCCCGTCCCCCCCGTCCTCCCTCCCCCCATCCCCCCTCTCCCCCCCCCCTCTCCCCCCTCCCTCTCTCCTCTCTTTCCCCCGTCCCTATCTTTCCCCGTCCCTCTCTTTCCCCGTCCCTCTCTTTCCCCGTCCCTCTCTTTCCCCGTCCCTCTCTTTCCCCGTCCCTCTCTTTCCCCGTCCCTCTCTTTCCCCGTCCCTCTCTTTCCCCATCCCTCTCTTTCCCCGTCCCTCTCTTTCCCCGTCCCTCTCTTTCCCCGTCCCTCTCTTTCCCCGTCCCTCTCTTTCCCCCGTCCCTCTCTTTCCCCCGTCCCTCTCTTTCCCCGTCCCTCTCTTTCCCCCGTCCCTCTCTTTCCCCCGTCCCTCTCTTTCCCCGTCCCTCTCTTTCCCCGTCCCTCTCTTTCCCCGTCCCTCTCTTTCCCCGTCCCTCTCTTTCCCCGTCCCTCTCTTTCCCCGTCCCTCTCTTTCCCCGTCCCTCTCTTTCCCCGTCCCTCTCTTTCCCCGTCCCTCTCTTTCCCCGTCTCTCTCTTTCCCCGTCCCTCTCTTTCCCCGTCTCTCTCTTTCCCCGTCCCTCTCTTTCCCCGTCCCTCTCTTTCCCCGTCTCTCTCTTTCCCCGTCCCTCTCTTTCCCCCGTCCCTCTCTTTCCCCGTCCCTCTCTTTCCCCGTCCCTCTCTTTCCCCGTCCCTCTCTTTCCCCGTCCCTCTCTTTCCCCGTCCCTCTCTTTCCCCGTCCCTCTCTTTCCCCGTCCCTCTCTTTCCCCGTCCCTCTCTTTCCCCCGTCCCTCCCTTTCCCCCGTCCCTCCCTTTCCCCCGTCCCTCCCTTTCCCCCGTCCCTCTCTTTCCCCCGTCCCTCTCTTTCCCCCGTCCCTCTCTTTCCCCCGTCCTTCTCTTTCCCCCGTCCCTCTCTTTCCCCCGTCCCTCTCTTTCCCCCGTCCCTCTCTTTCCCCCGTCCCTCTCTCCCCCCCCCTCCCTCTCTCCCCCCCCTCCCTCTCTCCCCCCCCTCCCTCTCTCCCCCCGCCTCCCTCTCCCCCTCCCCTCTCTCCCCCCCCCTTAACGTAATATATATTTAACATATCACTCTGTAAAACCCATAATAAACAACAAACAAGTTCAGCATATATAAAATAAAAATATATGAATAAGTAGACAACATTAGTGCAAAGTCAAAAACAATGCCCCAAGTCTAAGTAGTTTGGAGCCTATTTGGAGGTTGTGGTGTTTAATATACTGATGGTTGCAGGGAAGAAACTATTCGTGAACCTGGGCGTTTTCAGGCTCCGATACCTTCTGATATAGTTTTTCTGAGAATATGATTCTCAGCATTGTAGCTGGCCAGTTCCAACGTCAACAATGAGGTAGCTGCTACTCCTGGTCAATCTCAGCTCCTGCAACTTTGAGTTTTTGGACGTCCTCTCTGTGACGGGCAGGAGATTTGAAGAATGAAGAAAATTAACCTGCTTACTAAGTGCAGTAACTTTGGAATGCACGGAATCTTTTCCCAACTATTGGATGCTCCAACTTGTTTGCTACGGGGAAGGGGAGAAACATTTTGTACCCTGCAGGTTCCAGGGAAGTGCTGCCAGCATGCAAAAGGAAACATTTTTATTTCTCGAGACTCTGAGTTTAGCTTCTGTCCTGAATACCAAATTATGACCAAACTGTTGTAGGAGGAAATGAGAAAAGTGAAAATGATCTCGGCCAGGGCAGAACGTTCCGACCTTTTAGTATCCGGTTCTTTGATCAAGTACTTTAGAACATACCTTTAGAAAGGAGATGAGGAGGAATTTCTTTAGAGGGTGGTGAATCTGTGGAATTCATTGCCGAAGATGGCGGTGGAGGCCAAGTCAGTGGGTATTTTTAAAGCGGGGATTGGCAGATTATTGATAAATACGGGTGTCAGAGGTTATGGGGAGAAGGCTGGAGAATGGGGTTGAGAGAGAAAGATAGATCAGCCATGATTGAAGGGCAGAGTAGACGATAGACCAAATGGCCTAACTCTTCGAGCTTATGGACATGAGCTCTTTCTCTAGAATCTCCTGCCTTTTAAATGTCAACCTTGGTATTGGTTAATTGCAACGGGTTGATTTTTTAATCCAGTTCCCTCGTGGTCCTTTCAAAGTTACATTGCACTTACCCCTTGATCGAGATCTCCAAATTAGACTATCTGGTCGTGATCCATTTCCCCACTTTGCAACTGCGATGAGCCTTCAGAAGCAGATAATTGTTGGTAAAGCATGCTAATTTGTGGAATGAAATGAGAGTTAATGGCATTGTGGAGAAATGTGAATCCCATTTGAACATTGATACAGTGTGACATTGGACGGGTACCAGCTGCTCTAAGATTAGATGCGCAACTTTATGCTTTCAAGTCAATTGCCATGCATTCTCGAAATAGTCTCAAAATTGCAAAAGAAAGGAATTACAAGACTGGAGTGATATTTCATGGACCACCTGACGAACAGGGAAATGGTCTTTGGTCTTCCATTCCTTGCCGAAAGGTAGATCAGCTATGATTGAATGGCGGAGGTGGACTCGATGGGCCGAATGGCCTAATTCTGCTCCTATGACTTATCAAGTCAACCAAAGTTAGACATTGTGCAATGTTTAAGTGTCACAGATGAATCATCTTTCTCTGGCACCAGGCCGCTCGTGATCCCGGGCTGGTGCGGTGGGACAGTTGCTGCCAGAACTCTACCGCTGCACCACCACGTACCAGCACGAAAACCGGGTTCCACCCTGACCACGGGTGCTGTCTGTACGGAGTTTGTACGTTCTACCTGTGACCGCGTGGGCTTTCTCCAGGTGCTGCGGTTTCCCCTCGCATTCCAAAGACGTGCAGGTTTGTAGGTTAATTGGCTTCAATAAAATTGTAAATTGTCCCTAGTGTGTGTAGGATAGTGCTGGTCCGTTCGGGACCCGATGGGCTGAAGTGCCTGCTTCCACGCTGTATCTCGAAAGTAAATTAAACTAAACATCCTCCATCTGCTAGGAGACGGGCTCCAAGGAGGGCTGTTTGTGAAGCCCAGGCTTGATATAAGCCATTCAGCCCTTTGAAACCATGATAGCTCTGGACACAAGATCTCCAGTTAAACCCTGTTGTCTGTACACATTAGTCGTCTGCTCAGTCTGCACATCACTTCAGTATTGGGCATCTTCCTATTCCCTTCAGACAGTTCCTGTAGAAGTCCAGCCCTTCCAGAACCTCCCTGGATGACAAGTTCTCTCCATCCCCAACTTGGTCCGCAGTTAGGACCGGGGTGGGCTTTCTCAGGGTGCTCCCATTTCCTCCCACGTTCCCAAAGATGCATGGGCTTGGAGGTGAATTGGCTTTGGTAAAAAATCGTAAATTGTCCCCAGTGTGTAGGATAATGCTAATGTGTGCGGTGATCAGTGGTCAGTGTGGACTCGGCGGGCCGAAGGGTCTGTTTCTGCGTTTTATCTCCAAACTGAGCTAAGGTAAACCAGACTGTGGAAGGTGCTCGGTGGGTATGGCTCTGCTGATGGAGAGAAGGAAAACAGGAAGGCTTGCTCAACGTGGAATGTTCTACAGATGGTTCTGGGTGTTATTTTCTGATTCTTGTTAGGGACAACATATTCTCCACTATTTTAACACCTGTTTCCCTTGTGAATTATTCTTGGATGTGGCTTCAATTGGTTTACTTGTAATCCGGTGGTTGGGAGTCGTAATCCTGGTGTGGAATTTAAAGTGGCTGGGTCAATAACTCAGCAACTAGGAGCCCAGGATCAGACACATTGGACCATGTCTTCACAAATGCGGACTGAGGAGAGGGGGGGGTGGGGGGGGGGTAGAGAATAAGCCAGAGAGGGGCTGGGCACCAAACTCTAGAGTGTAGTAGCGGTGGTGCAGCCTTACTACAGGTGCTGTCTGTACGGAGTTTGGCACGTTCTCCCTGTGTCTGCGGTCTCTGCGGTTGCTCCAGGTGCTCTGGTTTCCTCCCACACTCCAAAGACGTACAAGTTTATGGGTGAAATGGCTCTGGTTTAAATTTTAAACTGTTCCTAGTGTTTAGGATTGGGCTAGAGTGTGACATGATTGCTGGTCGGCACGGACTCGGTGGACCTAAGGGCCTGTTTTCCGCGCTTGTATCTCTAAAATCTATATCTCTATAGTCTTAACTCACGCTTCGTGTGTTTTCATCTCTGACCTTAGTCAACACTGCACTCCAAAGACGTGCGGGTTTGTAGGTTAATTGGCTTTGGTAGAGTCATAGAGTCATCGAGTGATACAGTGTGGAAACAGGCCCTTTGGCCCAACCTGCCCACACCGGCCAACATATCTCTGCTACCCTAGTCACACCTGCCTGCGTTTGGTCCATATCCCTCCAAACTTGTCCTATCTATGTACCTGTCTAACTGTTTCTTAAATGTTGGGATAGTCCCAGCCTCAACTACCTCCATCTGGCAGCTTGTTCCATACACCCACCACCCTTTGTATGAAAAAGTTACCCCTCAGATTCCTATTAAATCTTTTCCCCTTCACCATCTGAATTTCCCCTGAATAAGGGGATTAATAAAGTATTTGGTTGTGTTATGTTATGTTATGAACCTATGTCCTCTGGTCCCCTACTCTGTAGATTCCCCTACTCTGGACAAGAGATTCTGTGCACCTACCAATGAATTCCTCATGATTTAATACACTGGTGTTGTATATTGTCCCTAGTGTGATGTGTAGGACTGTGCTAGTGTACGGGTGAAGACTGGTCGACGTGGTCTCGGTGGGCCGAAGGGTCTTTTTCTGCGCTGTGTCTCTAAAGTCTAAAGAAAGTCGAAACTCTCTGGAAATTTCTTGTGGAATTGGGCAAAACGCCAACTTGGTCGGCATTGACAAGTTGTGCCTAAGGGGATGATTCCGTGTTCTCCATCTCGACGACTCTGATAGCCGACTCTTATTTAGAGGCGGCTATTCCTGGTTTAGACACCCCAGCGGGGGGGAAACATGGTCCCCTCCATCCACCCTGGCAGCCCCGGAGAATTTCAATGAGCTCTCTACTCGTTCTCTCGATTTCTGGAAAACATTGGCTCACTCTGCATAACCTCACCCTGTATCACAAACCTCTCTACCAAGAGATGTAATTTAGTCTAAGCTATCATTAGTTAAAATAACTTTAGGAAACTAACCACTTTCTGAAAATGTTTGCCATGAATGTTAGACAGGGCGCAAGACACACAGACCATAGATGATATTAAGCTTCAAATTGCGAATAGGTGTTTTAAAAGAGGAGATTTACGAGGATATTGCCAGGACTTGAGGGCCTAAGCTCTTGGGAGAGGCTGAGTATGTTAGGACATTATTCCATGGAACACAGGAGGATGAGGGGGTGATCCTGTAGAAGTGTAAAAATCATGAGAGTAATAGATAGGGTAAATAGAACCTTATCCAGAGTAGTTGATTTGAGAACGATAGGGACAGGTTAAAGTGAGGTGGGGAGGGAATAATTTATCCGGAACCTGAGGGGCAACGTTTTACACAAAGGGTGGTGGGTGTATGGAACGAGCTGCCAGAGGAGGTGGTTGAGGCTAGGACTACTCACAATTTTTTAAGAAGCATTTGGACTGGTGCATGGATTAGACACGTTTAGAGGGATGTGGGCCAAGCGCAGACAGGTGGGACTAGTGTCGATGGGACATGTTGGTCGGTTCTGGGCAAGTTGGGCAGAAGGGCCTGTTTCCATGCTGTATGAGTGTAAAGGTATGATTTCCATGACCAGCCAAGGCCACAGTTTAGGAGACCAGTAGGTTTACTCTTGAACTGAATACAGCACGGTGGTGGTAGCGGGTAGAGGCGCTGCCTCACAGCGCCAGACACCCGGGTTCAATCCTGACCTCGGGTCCCTGCGACCGCGTGGGTTTCCTTCGGGCGCTGCGGTTTCCTACAACATCCCAAAGACGTGCAGTTTTGCAGGTTAATTGGCCCTCTGTAAATTGTCCCTAGTGTGTTGGGTGTGGATGAGAAGTGGAATAACATAGAATTAGTGTGATCGATGTTCGGCGTGGAATCCGTTGGCTGATGGTCCTGTTTCCATGCAGTAGCTCAAAAAACTAAAACTATACCCTCTAGTCTCTGTCCATTCCACGCTTCCTCCCTTATTTGCTCTTAATATATTTAAAGATGTCAACACTGATGATATTTCGAGTGCTATGCTGGGATCGTGGTTGCTGTGGTCTCTCCCTCTCTTTTTATAGCTCCTAGTGTTTTTTCTCACAGCAGGCCGGACAAATAACTCGGATGTCCTAATGCTTGGGTAAAAACATTTGCCTGTGGCCAAGGGCAGTGGCAGGAATTGTGTGGGAGGGAGGTGGAAACTCACACTGACCCATGTTGGTCGAGGGTGGAGGTACTCTCCGTGACCTGAGCCAGGAAAGACAATGGAGCAGTACAGCACAGGAACAGGCCCTTCGGCCCACAGTGTCCGTGCCCAACATGTTGCCAAGACCAACTCTTATCTGCCTCCATAACATGATCCATGCCGCACGGTGGCGCAGCGCCACAGTTGCTGCCTCACAGCGCCAGAGACCCGGGTTTGATCCTGACTACGGGTGCTTGTTTGTACGGAGTTTGGACATTCTCCCTATACCCACGTGGGTTTTCCCCAGGATCTTTAGTTTTTCCCCCACACTCCAAAGACATACAGGTTTGTAGGTTAATTGGGTTGGTACAATTGTAAATGGTCCCTATTGTAGTATAGTGTTAGTGTGCGGGGATCGCTGGCTGGCGCACAAAACGTATCCCTCTGTTCCCTGCATATCCAAAAGTCACTTAAAGGGCACTATCGTATCAGCCCCCAACACCCCCCCCCGACAGCTCCAGGTATTCACAACTCTCTGTAAAAAAACATGCCCTGCACATCTCCTTTAAACTTTGGTAGACACAAAATGCTGGAGAAACTCAGCGGGACAGGCAACATCTCTGGAGAGAAGGAATGGGTGACGTTTCGGGTTGAGACCCTTCTTCAGACTGAACTTTAAACTTTGCCCTTCTCACCTTAAAACGATACTCCCACAACCCTTAGTGTGAAAATGTTACTCCTCAGGGTCCTATTAAATCTTTCCCCTTAAACCTTAAACCTACATCCTCAGGTTCTTCATTCCCCTACTCTGGGCAAGAGTCTCTGTGCGTCTACCCGATCTATTCCTCTCATGATTTTGTACACCTCTATAAGATCACCTCTCATCCTCCTGCGCTCCAAGGAATAGAGTCCTAGCCTGTACAACGCCTCCCTATAGCCCAGGACCTCGAGTCCTGGCAACATCCTCGTAAATCTTCTCTGCACCCTTTCCAACTCAATGGCATCTTTCCAGTATTTTGGGCCCTGTCTCCAGTGCCAAGCTCCTGTTGGATGAGCTCACACCCTTTCCCCACCACAAGTACAAGTAACTCGAACACCTTGTAACGATGGCGATCACTGAAGGGGAGCGGTGACTTCTATTTTTACCTGAATTTGGCAATTATATCCCACTCAGTGCCAGGAGTGGTCTCTTGATGTCTCTGCGACATTTGTCGGGTCTTCGACAGATCGGGTGATTGCACAGAGCCTTTTACTCAGTGGGGGAAATTAAGATCCAGAGGACATAGGTTTAAGGTGAGAGCGGACGGGTTGGGAAGATTTAATAGGAATCTGACTGCTAACTTTTTTTTACACACAAAGGGTAGTGGGTGTATGGAACGAGCTGCCAGAGGAGGCCGTTGAGGCAGGTCCTTTTGCAATGTTTAAAAGTGCAGAGAAGATTTACGAGGATGTTCACAAGTTATAGGGGCATAATGAGACCATTCGGCCCATCCATTCAATCATGGCTGATCTCTGCCTCCTAATCCTGTTTTGCTGCATTCTCCCCATAACCCTTGACACCCGTTCTAATGGAGGATTTGTCTATCTCTGCTTTAAAAATATCCACTGACTTGGCCTCCACAGCCCTCAGTGGCAATGGGTTTCACAGATTAACTACCCTCTGACTAAAGAAGTCCCTCCTCACCTCCTTTCTAAAAGAGCGCCCTTTAATTCTAATGTTGCCAGGACTCGAGGGCCTGAGCTACAGGGAGAAGTTGAACAGACTAGAACTTTGTTCCTTGGAGTGTTTTAGAATGTGTTGTGATCTTACAGAGGTGTGTAAAACCATGAGAGGAATAGATTGGGTGAATGCACAGTCTGTTACTCGGAGCAGGGGAATCGAAAACCACAGGACGTAGGTTCAAGGTGAGCGGCGGGGGGGGGGGGAATGATTGAATTGGAACTTGAGTGTTAACTTTTTCACACAAAGGGTGGTGGGTGCATGGTGTTAAGGTGAGAGGGGAAAAGTTTAAAGGAGATGTGTGGGGCAAGTGTAATTTTCACAGCGAGTGGTGGGTATGTGGAATGTACTGCCGGGGGGGTGGGGGTGGGGGGGGGGGGGGGTGGAGGCAGATAAGATAGTGGCATTTTAGAGACTTTTAAATAGGCACGTGGATATGCAGATAACGGAGGGATATGGATCTGGTGCAGGCAGACAAGATGTGACCTTGGCATCGTGTTGGGCACAGGCGTTGTGGGGCCTGTTCCTGTGTTGTACTGAACAAGGGTCCCGAGTGGAAACGTCACCTATCCATGTTCTCCAGAGATGTCGCCTGACCCTCAGAGTTACTCCAGCACTTCGTGTCCTTTTCTGTGTTGCCCAGCATCTGCAGTTCTTTTTTTTTCTGCTGCACTGTTCTATTTGGAGTTTAAAGATACAGAGTGGAAACAGGCCCTTCGGCCCACCGAATCCGTGCCAACCAGCGATCACCCCGTACACTAGCACTATCCCACACACTGGGGACAATTTCCATTGTTACCAATTAACCTACAGACCTGCACGTCTTTGGAGTGTGGGAGGAAACCGGATCGCCTGGAGAAAACCCACGTGGGCATGGGGAGAACGTACAAACTCCGTACAGACAGCATCTCGTAGCGAGGATCGAACCTGGGTCTGTGGCGCTGTGAGGCGGCTACTTTACCGCTGTGCTGCTCTGTGTTGTCGAGTCTACACTTTCTGTCGAGGGTGCTGGTAAGATAGTGATCTCTCGCATTCTTTTGTTGCAGGAAGCTGTGGGATCAAAAGATGAAAAATCCCAAAGCCAGGTAGGAAATAGCGTTTCTCTGAGCAATTCATCAATCATTGTCCCACTGACGTCTGCCCCTGGCCTCCCCCCGACCCTCGCACACACTGAGCTCATTTAGCAGTCTCACTTTTATTGAGGCTATAAAGTAGACAGCAGCTTTGTATTAGCTGAGATGTAAATAGGTGGGGAACGGGAGAGGGAGAGTGAAAACAGTGCTTCACGTGCACCCCCTATGCTCCCGACGAGGCCTCCATCACATCAGAACAGTCTCGACCCAAAACGTCACCTATTCCTTTCCTCCAGAGATGCTGCCTGACCCGCTGAGTCACTCCAGCTTTTTGTGTCTGTTTTCAGCTCACAACTTTAGTTTCGCTGAACACTTGCGCTCAGTTCGCCTTTGCCTACGCGATCTCCTGGTTGCCAAACAATTCAGCTCCCCTTCCCATTCCCACTCTGACCTGTCTGTCCTGGGCCTCCTCCACTGTCAGAGTGAGGCCACATGCAAACTGGAGGAAAGGCACCTCGTGTTTGGCTTGGGCAGTTTACAAACCAACGGTGTGAACATTGATTTCTCTAATTTCAAGTAGCCCCTGCATCTCCTCCCTTCTCTTCTCCCACACCTTGGTCGTCATGCTCATGTCATCCCTCCTTTGTCACCTCTTCCACAGCCAATAATGGTCCCCATTATTTTTTTCCATGGCCATCGGTGCCGGCTCTGAATTGTCCTGAACCTTTTCATATCTCTAGTTCCCCTCTCCCATGACTCTAGGAAGGAAAACCTTTATTGTCATTCAGACCTTTCGGTCTGAACGAAATTTCGTTGCCTGCAGTCATACATATAGTAAAGAACAAAACACACAATAAACACATATTTAGCATCCACCACAGTGAGTTCACCAGACACCTCCTCACTGTGATGGAAGGCAAAAGTCTTAAGTCTTTGTCTCCTCCCTTGACTCTCAGTCTGAAGAAGGGTTTTGACCCGGAACGTCACCTATTCCTTTTCTCCAGGAATACTGCCTGACCCGCTGAGTTACTCCAGCTTTTTGTGTCTATCTTTAGTTTAGTTTATTGCCACGTGTGCTGAGGTACAGTGAAAAGCCTTTGTTGCGTGTGATCCAGACATGGTTACCTGAACCAACACAAAACTAGGCGGATTGATTCACTGTCTACTAGCACTCATTCCGCACAGATCTCTCTGTATCTCTGCAGCACGCGACAATAAATAGGCCAACCAAGCAACCGCCCAAGACCTACCTGGTCTCCCGGTTGCCGACCATTTTAACTCCCCCTTCCCATTCCCACACTGACCTTTCTGCCCTGAGCCTCCTCCAGTGTCAGAGTGAGGCCACACGCAAACTGGAGGAACGGCACCTCATGTTCCCCTTGGGAGGGCTTACACCCCAGCGGTATGACCTTTTGAAAAAAAGGGACTGCAGATGCTGGTCTACACAAAAAAAAGGACACAGAGTACTGGAGTAACTCAGCAGGTCAGGCGGTATCTCTGGAGAACATGGAAAGGTGACGTTGAACATTGAATTCTTTGATTTAAAACAATACCCCCCATACCACCACGCATGCATTTCCCCCACCATATATTCCCCCCCCAGCCCGTTACCCTGCTCTTTCCCCCCTCCTCCGTACACTCATCTCCCGCCCCCTTCCACCCATATCCCTCCCTCTGGCTTTCTAGTTCACTTCTCTCCTTATCTGACACACTTTTGTCTCCTTACCACCACCGGCCTTTGTCACTTGGTCCAGCCATCTGCCAATGCCCACCCCCCTCACCCGTATCCACCTACAGTGAAAAGCTTTTGCATGCTGTCCAAACAGATCAGATATCAGATATACATTGACGTAGTCAGTTCAACAGGTAGAGCAAAGGGGAAGATACAGAGTGCAGAATGTAGTTCTCAGCATTGTAGCGCATTAGTTCCATAGATAAAGACCAATGTCCACAATGGGATTGAGGTGAATTGGACAGTACCCTAGCTGATGTTGAAATCTTAACCCTCCCCAGGCTATACTCAGCCATGAGGAAGCGGAGTTTCTGGGTGCACCAGGTGGGCTGCACGGGTACTGAGCCGCACATGTCGGAGTGCCGGCTGCGTGTGTCTGCCGGGAAGACGGTCCACCCATGTGAGAAGGGCATGCACGCCGTCGTCAGCTGTGTGGCGGGACCCGCCTTCACCCAGGGCACCGGCTCTCGCTTCCGGAAGGCCTACCGTGCCGAGGTGAGGCTCCTGCACCCGGCCTCTCCCTTGAGTGGGGTTGGGTCGGGGGGGGGTTGGATCGGGGGGGGGTTGGGTCGGGGGGGGGTTGGGTCGGGGGGGGGTTGGGTCGGGGGGGTTGGGTCGGGATGGGTCGGGTTGGGTCAGATCGGGTTGGGTTGGGTCCAATCTTCATGATGCTTATACTCTGGCGTGCGGCGTGTGTTTCCACAGCAACCACTGGTGAGGCTGAAGGGGGGAGCGCAGATTGGCGAGGGCAGGGTGGAGGTGCTGAAGAACGGCAAATGGGGCACAGTGTGTGACGACCGCTGGAACCTGCTATCGGCCAGCGTGGTGTGCCGGGAGCTGGGCTTCGGCAGTGCCAGGGAGGCTCTGGCTGGTGCACGACTGGGACAAGGTCAGTGAGGCATGACGATGGGGGGGGGGGGGGGGAGGGGAGAAGGGCTGAGAAAGCAGCCCCTACCACCACCCTCTACCACCTCCCTCTGCGCCACCTCCCTTTGCCAAATCCCTCCGCCACCTCCCTCTTCCACTGCCCTCCACCTCCTCTTCCTCTCTCTCATCGGGCAAGAGCTACAGAAGTGTGAAAACACACACCACCCTTCCATTGACCCCATCTACACTTCACGCTGCCTTGCCAGCATAATCAAGGACCAGTCTCCCTTCTCCCCTTCACATCAGAAGAGCTACAGGTGTTCCTGGGTGACACGATGACGCAGCGGTAGAGTCGCTGCCTCATGGCGCCAAAGACCCGGGTTTGACCCTGTGACTGCATGGATTTTCTTCGGGTGTTCCAGTTTCTTCTCACGCTCCAAAGACGTGCAGGTTTTTGGATTAATCGGCTTCGGTAAAATTGTAAAATTATCCCTAGTGTGCGGGATAGTGCTAGTGTACGAGGTGATCATTGGTTGGCACGGACTCAATGGGCCGAAGGGCCTATTTCTGCGCTGTATCGCTAAAGTTTAAATGTGGGCTGAACACGGGCCAATGGGACTAGCTTGCATGGGGTACCTTGTCCAGGTGTGGGCACGTTGGGCTTGTTTCCACGTAGCACGACTCTACGACTGAGAGATGTGACCTTCCGTGCATCTTCACCACACCCGATGCAAGGAGTCGGCTCCAGCTTATTTCCAAGGCTAATGACGGGTTGGGAGAGCTGAGAATAGCCTCCGCCTTGTGGCGGGAGATTGGGGATAATGGTGGCTTTTGATGGGTTGGGAGTTCAATCCGGTTCGGCAGCACCAGGATACTCCCCTTCAGGGTCTCTTGCCCAGAGTCGGGGAATCGAGGACCAAAAGACATAGGGTTAAGATGAGGGGGAAAAGATTCAATAGGAATCTGAGGGGTGACGTTTTCACCCAAAGGGCGATGGGTGTATGGAACGAGATGCTGGAGGAGGTAGTTGTGGCAGGGACTATCCTAAAGTTTAAGGAACAGTTAGACAGGTACACGGATAGGACAGGTTTGGAGGGATATGGGCCAAACGCGGGCAGGTGGGACAAAGAGGCAACATCTCTGGAGAACATGGTTAGGTGACGTTTGGGGTTGGTCTCAAGACGGGTACACGGATAGGACATGTTTGGAGGGATATGGGCCAAACGCAGGCAGGTGGGACTAGTGTAGGTGGGGCATGTTGGCCGGTGTGGGCAAGTTAAGCCGAATGGCCTGTTTCCACGTTGTATGACTCCGTGACTCTATAACGTGGGAAGACGAAGAGCTAGAATGGGAGGCGGCCCTTTGGCCCATCGAGGCGGTCCCTGCCACTGAGCAAGGACAGGATTGATGTGCTTGGGGTGGGGGGGGAGGATCTCTTTGAAACCGACGGAATAGTGAAAGCCGGGACAGAGTGGATGTCGAGAGGTTGTTTCCACTAGTGGGGAGGTCTAAGACCAGAGGGCACAATGTGGAAACTCAATTACGGAATTACTGCACGGTGGGAAAAGTGTACTCTTTTTTTTCACCTTTAGGGATAGAGCACGGAAACAGGCCCATCAGCTCACCACCCACAGGCCCTTCGGCCCACCAGCCGAATGCTGGTCTTGGATACCTAGATCAAAGTATTGATGGTGGAGTCCACATCACAAGATTAGAAATTGTTCAGCCTGAGCTAAACCCCCTTCTCAGCATCTGCATACAATGGCGTCTTGTGCATGGTGGTGGAAAGATTGGGGGAAACAGGGTCGCGACGTGAACTCTCTTTCCTAAACACGGTCAAATGATAAACTTGTCCTTTCTCACATGATGCTACAATTCGTGTCCTCACGCACATTCTTTAGACTTTAGAGATACAACAGGGAAACAGGCCATTCGGCCCACTGAGTCCACACCGACCATCGATCACCCGCTCACGCTAGTTCCGTGTTACCCCACTTTCTCATCCACTCCCTGCACACTAGGGGCAATTTACAGAGGGCCAATTAACCTACAATCTATCACGTCTTTGGAGTGTGGGAGGAAACCGGAGCACCCGGAAGAAACCCACGCTGTCACAGGAAGAACTTGACCATGTGGGTTTGTGTGGCACAGTGGTGCAGCGTTAGAGCTGCAACTGCCTCTCAGCGCCAGAGACCCGGGTTTGATCCTGACTGCGGTGCTGTCTGTATGTAGTTTGTAAGCTCTCCCTGTGATTGCGTGGGTTTTCTCCAGGTGCTTCAGTTTCCTCCCACATCCCAATGACGTGTGGGTTTGTGGGTTAATCAGCCTATGTACATTGCCTCCTAGTGTGTAAGGCGTGGATGAGAAAATGGGATAATATAGAACTAGTGTGAATGGGTGATCGATGGTTGGCACGGGCTTGGTGGACCGAAGGGCCTGTTTCCATGCTGTATCTCCACACTAAACTAAATGCACAAACTCCACACAGGCAGCAGGTGAGGTTGGGAATCGAACCCGGGAGTCTGGTGCTGTGAGGCAGCAGCTCTACCCGCTGCGCCACCGTGCCGCCCTCTCTGCATGGCTTGGTGTAACCGCTTGAGTTAGGGAGAGCATCTCGGAGAGTTCCTCCTCTCGTTTAGCCTCACTGTCTCTCCACGAGTCCCTCCAACAGTTCAGAATTTGGGAATGCATCTTCACGCTGGAGAGCTGTAATCAGTTCCGGCTTTAATTAGAACCTTTCACAAATAAGGGGTTGTCTGTACGCTTACATTTACCGTTTGTTTATTGGACAGCATACCTTCAAAAGCATAATTGCTGTGATAATGCTCAGTGTTGCCAAGGTTACACGCCTGTCAGTGTACACTCACCGTCGGGGTATCTGCTCAGAGGCCTTGTTTACCTGTTGCTGCACTGCAGATAAATTCATTCGTTACGGGAGCAGAATTAAGCCATTCGGCCCATCCAGTCTATTTCGCCATTCAATCTTGGCTGATCTATCTTTCCCTCTCAACCCCATTCTCCTGCCTTCACCCCATGACCCCTGACACCTGTACTAATAAAGAATCTGAAAACTCCGCCCTATCCAATGACTTGGCCTCCACAGCCGTCAGCGGCAATGAATTCCACAGATTAACCACCATCAGGCTAAGGAAGTCGCCTCATCTTTCTAAAGGTGCGTCCTTTTTTATTTTAAGGCTGTGTTCCTAGACTCTCCCACTGGTGAAAACACCTTCTCCACATCCACTCTATCCAGGCCTTGCATTATTCGGTACGGCCCCAATGAGATTACAGGGCCCGTGCTATTAAGAGAAATTGAGCAGACTAGGACCTTGTTCCTTCGAGCGCAGGAGGATGAGGGGTGATCATACAGAGGTGTATAAAGTCATGAATGGAATAGATCGGGTCAATGTACAGAGTCTGTTCCCGGGGTATGAGAATCTATTCTTCTCATGACTTTGAACACCTCTAGAAGGTCACCCCTCATCCTCCTGCCCTCCACGGATTCTCTCCCAGCCTGCCCAACCCCACCCTATAGCCCAGACCCTCGAGTCCTAGCAACATTTCAATGCTTCTCAAGGGGTGACGAGGGAAGGGCAGTAAATGCTGGCCTTGCCGGCAATGTTCACTGACTCGGATATGTGACTCCTGCGACCCACGGGATAAAAGCTTGCTCAATAATCAGCCGCTGCTAATGTTTAGAAAACCTGGCTCCATGCTTTCTCCGCCGGGACACGAGGAATTTTACAAAACAGTGCTTGCCGGCTGGCACGTGGAATTGTTTTGATCTTTCATTCATCTCGCAGTCAGCCTTGCGGATGTGTCCTGGGCCACATCCACAACTCTCTGCAAGTTCCTGCAGTCTTGGGTAGAGCTGTTTGCAAACCGAGCCGTGATGCAATCTGGCTGTATGGTTTCAACGGCGCATCTGTAGACGTTTGTAACAGTCAGTGGAGGCATGGTTCCTCAGTCCCCTTAGAACGTAGAGGCATTGATGTGCCTTCTTGGAGCTTGCTTCAATGGTCCACGACAGATCGTGGGCAATATTAACCTGAAGGAACTTGAACCTCTCAAGCATTTCCACTTGGGCACCATTGATGCTGATTGGGGCATGTACTCCACCACACTGATTGGGGCATGTACTCCACCGCACCTCCTTCGTCTTGCCCACATTGAGGGAGAGGTTGTTGTCCTGACACCATGTTGCTAACTTCTCTATCTCCTTTCAGTATTTCTTCATCTTCTTCTGTTGTTCAGTTTAGTTTATTAGCATGTTTCTTAAAGGTACAGTGAAAAGCTTTTTGTTGCTAGACATGGTTACAATCAAGCTGTCCACAGTGTACAGATACAGGATGAAGGGAATAAGATTTAGTGCAAGATAAAGTCCGATTTAAAGATAGACCCAGGGTCTCCAATGAGGCAGAGGGGAGGTCAGGACCGCTCTCTAGTTGGTGGTAGGACAGCTCAGTTGCCTGATAACAGCTGGGAAGAAACTGGCCCTGAATCTAGAGGTGTGGGTCTTCACAATCCTGTGCCTCTTGCCTGTTGGACGAGGGAGTTTGTGATCTGGCCCACCACAGTGGTGTCATCTGTAAACCTATGAGTTAGAGGTGAATTGGACCGCACCGTAGTGAATGTATAGGGAGTAGAGAGAACGTGTGGTGTGGTGGACAGGGAGCCAATCAAGTCAAGTCAAGGGTTTAATTGTCAAATGTACTGACAATTAAATTCTTACTTGCAGCGGCTTAACAGGCCTGTAAACACTATACTCATAAATAGCATATGGAGTCGCTGACTCATTCAGCCTGGAAACAGGCCCTTCGGCCCAACTCGCCCACCCGACCAACATGTCCCATCTGCACAGGTCTGCACAGGTGTTTGGCCCATATCCCTCTAGACCTATCCTATCCATGTACCCGTCTAATGATTCTTAAAGATTGCAATAGTACCCATATAATAACACACATAAATTGATAATGCTTATGCTAGTGCAAAAGAAAATGAAGTCCTTAGTGCAACTATAGACTCCCCCACACTCTCTCTCTCTCTCTCTCTCTCTCTCTCTGTCTAGAAGGTCACAATTGTTGAGGTCAGTCTTGTGCAGCGTTCAAGAGCCTGATGGTTGCTGGGAAGAAGCTGTTCTTGAACCTGGAGGTCACGGTTTTCAGGCTCCTGTACCACCTTCCCGATGGTAGCAACGAGATGAGAGCGTGGCCAGGGCGGTGTGGGTCTTTAATGATGCTGGCTATCATTTTGAGGCAGCATCTCCTGTAGATCCCTTTGATGGTGGGGAGGTCAGTACCCGTGATAGACCGGGCAGTGCCCACCACTCTCTGTGGTCTCCTTCATTACTGGTCGTTTGAGTTCATGAATTTGCTGAAAAGTGGCAGAAGGGAAGGTTGTGTGTTTTGGGAGTGTGTGTGTGACATTTGGCAACAGTCTCTGGGAGTTGCTTATCGGCTGAAACATTGACTCAAGGACAGCAGCAGAGGAGGGGAGAGAGTGAAGAATAATTCACTCTGCTCTCCATAAATGTTTTTGGAAGAAACATTGGAAGTAATGGGAGCAGTTTACTAGAGTCTGGGAGGCACTAATTAAAACCCCACCGCCACACTACTGCAGGTTATTCCACATTAATCAACTCGAACAAAGGCTCCTGATGAGCACGTCTGAAGTGAGCGTCAGGAGACAAAACATTTGTCGCTGTCCTGGTGTGGGAATAATATTAATCTCAAGCATCGCACATTGGGGTAACTCTGTCTGGCTCCCCCAATGACTCATTATTCCAGGAGCCACAGACCTTGGATCCTTCATCATCTTTATTCCTGAACATTGCTTCTCCTCTCTTACCTCACACTCTCTCCCGCTCTCCTAGTCTCCCTCCCTCCCTATACCACTCTCCCTCTCCCCCTCTCTCACACACACACTCTCCCCCTCTCCTCACACACACACTCTCCCCCTCTCTCACACACACTCTCCACCTCTCTCACACACACTCTCCACCTCTCTCACACACTCTCACACACACTCCCCCCCCCTCTCTCACAAACTCTCCCCCCCTCTCACACACTCTCCTCTCTCTCTCACTCTCTCCCTCTCTCTCACTCTCTCCCTCTCTCTCACTCTCTCCTCTCACACACTCTCCCCCCCCTCACACTCTCTCCCTCTCTCTCACACTCTCTCCCTCTCTCACACACTCTCCCCCCCCTCACACACTCTCCCCCCCTCTCTCACACTCTCCCCCCCCTCTCACACACTCTCCCCCCCTCTCACACACTCTCCCCCCCTCTCACACACTCTCCCCCCCCCTCTCACACACTCTCCCCCCCCCTCTCACACACTCTCCCCCCCCTGCTCACACACTCTCCCCCCCCCTCTCACACACTCTCCCCCCCCTCTCACACACTCTCCCACCCCTCTCTCACACACTCTCCCCCCCTCTCTCACACACTCTCCCTCTCTCTCACACACTCTCCCTCTCTCTCACACTCTCTCCCTCTCTCTCACACACTCTCCTCTCCCGCTCACACTCTCCCTCTCTCTCACACACTCTCCCCCTCTACCACTCATTCTCCCTCTCTCTCAACTCTCCCTCTCTCTCACACACTCTCCCCCTCTCTCACTCATGCTCTCTCTACCTCTAAATTCTTATCTCACTTTCACTCTCTCCCTCTATATAAATCACTATCGCTCACACACACACACACACACACACTCTCTTTTATCCCCACTCTCTCCTCCTTCCCCCTCACTCATTCTCTTTCTCTCTCACTCCTCATCTGACATCTAGTCAGTCGAAAGACTATACATGATTACAATGGAGCCGTCCACAGTGTACAGATACAGACTAACGGGAAGAACGTTTAGTGCAAGATAAAGTCGAGTATAAATTGTTGCAGCTTTATAGGACTGTGATTAGGGCATTTCTGGTTGTCCCGCTACAGGAGGGGTGTGGAGGCTTTGGAGAGGGTCTGAAGAAGGGTCTCGACCTGAAACATCACCCATTTCTTCTTTCCAGAGATGCTGCCTGTCTGTCCCACTGAGTTACTCCAGCTTTTTGTGTTTCAGGTTACCAGAATGATGCCTGGATTGTGGGGTATTAGCTGCAGGGATAATTTGGGCAGATTTGATTTGTTTTCTCTGGAATACCTGATGGAAGTATATAACATTATGAGCACATAGACAGTCAGAAACCTTTCCCCCAGATAGAAACATCAAAGACTAAAGGGCACAGCTTTAACGTGAGAGGGGCAAAGTTTAAAGATGTGCAGGGCAAGTGTTTATTCACAGAGGGTGGGTGGTGGTGCCTAGAACACGTTGCCGGGGGTGGCGATGGAGGTAGATACCACAGTGGCGTTTAAGAGGATTTTGGATAGTACATGGGATGGATGGGAGGGATAGGGATTCTGTGCAGGCAGGTAAGATTTGGACGTGGCATCATGTTGGGCATGGAAATTGTGGGCCGAAGGGCCTGTTCCTGCGCTGTACTGTTCCTTGTTCTCTCTGTAGCCCTCTCGTTGCCCAGGGTGGTTCTGGTCTCTCTGGGTGTGTGAGGGCAGTGTGGGACTGAACTGTGTATGTTTGCCAGGCATGGGGCCCATCCACATGAACAAGGTGGCGTGCGTGGGCTTCGAGCGCTCCCTCACCGACTGCAGCTTCCACGAGGTCAGCGGCAACTGCCAGCACGGGGAGGATGCGGCCGTCCGCTGTAACCTGCCGCGCACCGGCGTCCACAGCAAGGTACAGCCGTCACGCTGCCTGGGGGCGGGGGAGTGGGGCATGGGACTGGGGGGG
Organism: Raja brachyura; assembly: GCA_963514005.1. Next base: position 18,487,208 of record OY740795.1, read on the forward strand.
AGACGTGTGTGTATGTATGTGTGTGTGTATGTATGTGTGTAAGTGTTTGTCTGCATGTGTGAGTGTGTGTGCGTGTGTATGTATGTGCATGTGACAGCATGTGTGTTAGTGCGTATGTATGTAGGTGCGTGAGTGTTTGCATGTGTGTGAGTGTATGCGTGTGTCTGTCTGTATGTGTGTGTGCGTGTGTCTGTGTTCGAGAGTGTGTGTGTGCAGATGTGACTGCATGTGGTTCTGTGTTGTTTATATGTGTGACTGTGTATGTGCATGAGTGTGGTTGAGTGTGATTCTGTGTTTGTGTGTGTGCACTTGTCTGTGATTCTATGTGTGTGTGCACGCATGTTTGTGCGTGTGCATGTACATGTGTATGACTGCGTGTTTGCTGGGCCTGGGATGATCCGGCCCTCTACCGTCGATGTAAACACAGATGAGGAGATGCCCCGCGGGCCTGACGCTGGTTCCTACTCACCGCCCACCGTGGAGTAGGGACACTGACCACTGGGAATCCAAGGAAGGAGGATGGAGATCAAGCTGTGGGGCATTAAGGTGGAGGGTTAGAGGTAGGAGAGCGGGGGAGCGGGGGAAGGTGAGGGCCGGAGGTGATGTGGGAGGCGGTGCGGGGATTTGAACCGCTGTCACCATGCTGACCTGCCGTTTCTGCCGTTTGCCGGCACAGATCCGGTTACGGGGAGGCCGCGTGCCATCGGAGGGCCGGGTGGAGGTCCTGGTGGAGGTGAACGGCAAGAAGCAGTGGGGCACCGTGTGCAGTACTGGCTGGAAGCTGACCGAGGCCATGGTGGTGTGTCGGCAGCTGGGTCTGGGCTTTGCTGAGCACGCCATGCAGGTAGGCCATTCCCTCGCCCCGACCCCTCACCCCGACCCCTCACCCCCGACCCCTCACCCCCGACCCCTCACCCCCGACCCCTCACCCCCACTCCCCCACCGACCCCTCGCCCCACCGACCCCTCGCCCCACCGACCCCTCGCCCCACCGACCCCTCGCCCCACCGACCCCTCGCCCCACCGACCCCTCGCCCCACCGACCCCTCGCCCCACCGACCCCTCGCCCCACCGACCCCTCGCCCCACGACCCCTCGCCCCACCGACCCCTCGCCCCCGACCCCTCGCCCCCCGACCCTTCACCCCGACCCCCCGACCAATCACCCCTCACCCCCCGACCCCTCCCCCTGACCCCTCCCCCCTCCCCCTCACCCCCCCTCCCCCTCACCCCCCCAACCCCCCGACCCCTCACCCCCCCGACCCCTCACCACCCCTGACCCCTCACCCCGACCCCTCTCTCCACCTCAATGCCTAACCCCTCACCCACTGACCCCTCCCTGCAAGGGCATCGGAAGACCATTTGCGTCAATCTGTCTACCGATCCAACCGTGATCTCCCTCCTGCCCCTTCTTAATCAATCATACTGCAGAGAAACCCATGTTAGGCCATGTTCCCCATGCAAACCGGGACTGTGGCCTCCCCTCCATATGCAATTCACAACGTGGAAACAGCCCCTTAAATCCAACTCATTTTGAATTTGGTGACAAAACACATCAACTACGTCCACGTCAACTCCGTAAATTAGAGAAGGATCATACTATTCAAAAAGTTAGATCTTAAAAAGGAGAGCTGCTTACACTGCCTAAAGATATTAATGAAAGATTCTTAAAATTCTATCAAACACTATATTCATCAAGAACAACAGCCGATTCTGCAAAGATGAAAAGCTTTCTTGAGAATTGCAATCTCCCACCCCTTAATGAGGAGGAACGGGAGGAATTTGGAGCAGAGATAACAACAAAAGACTTTGTAGAGACTTTTAAAGCATTGAAAAGTGGAAAAACGGCAGGCCTGGATGGCTTTAGTAATGAATTTTATAAAAAGATTAATGATTTAATTTCCCCACGATTACAAGCCCTTTAAATTCAAACATTTGCCCCATCTACACTAGTCCCACCTGCCTGCATTTGGCCCATATCTCTGTAAGCTTACCCTATCCATGTACCTGTCCAAATGTATTTTAAATGTTGTTCTAGTACCTGCCTCAACTACCTCCTCTGGCATCTCATTCTAAACACCTACTACCCTTTGTGTAAAAAAAATGTTACTCCTCGGGTTCTTATTAAATCTTTCCCCCCTCACCTTAAACCTATGTCCTCTAGCTCTTGATTCCCTTACTCTGGGTATGGAATCAAGGGTGTTTACCCGATCTATTTCTTTCATGATTTGGTGCAAAGCATAATGCACCTAATGTATATCCATGTTCCTATCTAAAAGCCTCTTAAACCCCACCATGGCATTGGGACAGTCATCATTGGGATCATTCTTGTAAACCTCCTCTGGACCCTCTCCAGTTGCACCACGTCCTACCTCGGATATGGGACCCAAAACTGCTAACATTCCTCCAAATGTGGTCTGACCAGGGCCTTATAAAGCTTCGGCATTACAACCTTTTTGCATTTCCAGCCTTCTTGAGATAAATGCTGGCATTGCATTTGCCTTTGTATCTGGCCACTTGCACGTTCAACCGCTCTCCATGACCACCTTGCCCCATCCCCGCGCTGCCCTGCTCCCTCGTTGCAGTCCAGGGTTGATCCCGGGTGTGGGAACTGACTGGGATCTTCTGTTGTCCCCCGTGTAGGAGACGTGGTTCTGGCAGGGCGAGACCACGCTGGAGGAGGTGGTCCTGAGCGGGGTGGCCTGCTCTGGGACCGAGCTCTCCGTCCTGGAGTGTTCGCACGACTTCGGCCGAGTGGAGTGTCCGAGAGGGGGGGCAAGGTTCGCCGCCGGAGTCACCTGCACCGAGTGTGAGTGTCGCGACGTGTGGGGATCGCAGGGTGGGCGGAGGGGGGCGGGGGGCACGAGGGAGGAGGGCATCGACCTCCATATCTCCAGTCTCATAGAAACATAGAAACATAGAAATTAGGTGCAGGAGTAGGCCATTCAGCCCTTCGAGCCTGCACCGCCATTCAATATGATCATGGCTGATCATCCAACTCAGTATCCCATACCTGCCTTCTCTCCATACCCTCTGATCCCCTTAGCCACAAGGGCCACATCTAACTCCCTCTTAAATATAGCAAATATAGTCTCCCTCTCCCCTGACACTCTCAGTCTGAAGCAAGCTCTCAACCCGAAACGTTACCCCATTCCTTTTCTCCAGAGATGCTGCCTGTCCTGCTGAGTAACTCCAGCATTTTGTGTCTATCTTCAGTATAATTTCATTGGGGCATTAGCATGGTTTAGTTTTGGTTTAGAGATACAGCGTAGATACAGACCCTTCGGACCACCGAGTCCTTGCCGACCAGCGGTCCCCACACGCTAGTTCTATCTTACACACAAGGGACAACTCACAATTTTACCAAAGCCAATTAACTTCAGAGTAAGTGAGTAAGTTTATTGGCCACGTATTCACATACAAGGAATTTGCCTTGGTGCTCCACCCACAGGTAACAACATGACATACAGTGACAGCTACGAATGACTCAGAAAACACTAAACATTAATAATAATAAGACATTAATGATAAAACACCATTGATCAAGCATGTGGCGGGAAACTGGAGCACCTGGAGAAAACCCACGCGGTCACAGGGAGAATGTACAAACTCCGTACAGACAGCACCCATAGTCAGGATTGAACCCGGGTCTCTGGTGCTGTACAAGAAAAAGAAACAAAGTGCTGGAGTAACTCAGCGGGTCAGGCAGCATCTCTGGAGAAAAAGGATGGGGGACGTCATCTATCCATATTCTCCAGAGAAGCTGCCTGAGCCGCTGAGTTACTCCAGCACTTTGCGTCTGTCTCAGGATCTAGTCAGTTCAGCTGAGGGCAGTGAGTAGTATGGACATCAGTGTCACACTGCCAGGGTGTGGGTAAGGTTTAGATTAACAGGATTATGCAACTTTTATTGGCAGAGTTTGTTTAGTGGCTGCAGCAAGTCTGGTGAACGATTACAGATGATTTCTTGGCCACCTATAATAGGTTTAATAAATATTTATTGGTTCATTCCTTGCCCAGACAGTTGGAGGGGGACAGCTCACGCTGGTTATGTTGATCACTGATGGAGTCATAGAGTGATACAGTGTGCAAACAGGCCCTTTGGCCCAACTTGCCCACACCGGCCAACACATCCCAGCTACACTCGTCCGACCTGCCTGCGTTGGTCCATATCCCCTCCAAACTTGTCCTATCCATACCTGTCTAACTGTTTCTTAAATGTTGGGATAGTCCCAGCCTCAACTACCTCCTCTGGCAGCTTGTTCCATACACCCACCACCCTTTGTGTGAAAAGGTTACCCCTCAGATTCCTATTAAATCTTTTCCCCTTCACCTTGAACCTATGCAGTTGGCAGGGTATTCATGTGGAGTGTGAAGGGAATGGATCCGACATTCCATCTGTCCATTCCCTCTGCAGATGCTGCCTGACCCGCTGAGTATTTTAGTTCAGTCTAGTATAGAGATACAGTGCAGAAACGGGCCCTTTTGTGATGTTTCGGGTCGGGACCCTTCTTCAGACATTGTAATCGATGGGAAGAGAGGAGTGGGGGGGGGGGATAATGTTTGGCAAGTTAGACCCATTATGCCACTTCCACTCATGCTATCACAAACATTCGCTTTGTTCCACGCATCCCTTCCCTGTTACTGAAAAGATACAGACCCCTCGCTTCAGATGAAGATAAACTGTTTCTCTTTCTAAATCGCTGATATTTTCCAGCCTTTTCTGCTTTTGTTTCCGATTTCCTTCACCTGCAGTATTTTGTTTTATTTTAGATTCCATGTCTGGTTCACTGCTCAGCTCCATGCTCCCTGTTAGTGTGGTGCCCCATCAGGTAGCTGGCTCCCAAATAATTGAGGAGGTCTCCAAGAGTAGAGCTCTTTGGAAAGTGGGAGATTCAACAGCGCTGTCATATGTACCAGCAATGTACCAATGAAATTCCTACTTGCTGCAGTTTTACAGGCCCATTAATACAATGAGGCATAGATAAATATATAATAATCAACATTACAATAAATTAATAACAGTAATACTAGGCAACCCTAATAGTGCAAAACTGAAGTTCGTAGTGCAACTAAAGACACAGTCTGTAGAAGACCATAGTTGCTGAGGTTAGTGTTGGGCAGTGTTCAAGAGCCTGATGGTTGCTGGGAAGAAGCTGTTCCTGAACCCGTAGGTCACGGTTTTCAGGCTCCTGTACCTTCTTCGCAATGGTAGCAGCGAGATGAGAGCGTGGCCAGGGTGGTCTGGGTCTCTGATGTTGTCTGCCTTATTGAGGCAGCGCCACCTGTAGATCCCTTCAATGGTGGGGAGATCAGTACCCGTGATGGAACGGGTAGTGTCCACCACTGCCTCTGTAGTCTCCTATGAGTTGCTGAACCAGACAGTGATGCAAGCAGTCAGTGTGCTCCCTAATGTACACCTGTAGAGGTTCAATGGAGTGTGAAGAAGAGTCATGAACATGAAACCTGTCTATGTCCTCCAGAGATGTTGCCTAACCTGCTGAGTTCCTCCAGCACTTTTGGTGTTTTATTTTTGACAGAGTATTCATTGACATGTTGAATCTCCTCAATCTTCTGAGGGCATAGAGGCGTTGGCGAGGAGAAAAGTTGGTCGGACGGGGAGGAGACAGAGCTTTGGGCAGAGATAAGGTCCATGGATAGGAAGCATAGATGGGCATCTTGGTCGGTATATGCGGGTTGGGCTGAAGGGCCTGTTTGCATGCTGTATGATGCCATGATACTCTACGATTCTATGACAATCAGATAGGCCTTTGATCTAAAGCATTGTTATAAGTCCACAAGGGGAATGATCCATGGGTGAGTTGGGCCGAAGGGCCTGTTTCTATGCTGTATGACTGCGTGATGATGATAAGCAAGAGCGGTGGCCTAACTGACCTCTCCTTGACCTTGCCAGCGACCCCTGACCTGGTGCTGGATGCCCAGCTTGCCCAGGAATCTGCGTACCTGGAGGACCGGCCCCTACACATGCTGTACTGCGCCCACGAGGAGGGATGCCTGGCCAAGTCGGCGGACGCCATGAACTGGCCGTACGGACACCGGAGGCTCCTGCGCTTCTCCTCGCAGATCCACAACATCGGCCGCACCGACTTCCGGCCCAGGGCGGGACGGCACGCCTGGGTCTGGCACAGCTGCCACGCGTAAGCTCCTGCCCCCCGAGGCTGCTCCATCACCGGCCCCTTCCCTGCCAACCTTTCATGCTTTATGGGTGGCACTGTGGCGCACCGGGTACAGTTGCTGCCTCACAGCACCAGAGACCCGGGTCCGATCCTGACCGTGGGCGCCGTCTATACGGAGTTTGTACGTTCTCCCTGTGACCGCGTGGGTTTTCTCTGGGTGCTCCGGTTTCCTCCCACACTCAAAAGATGTGCAGGTTCGTAGGTTAATTAGCTCGATATACTTGTAAATTGCCCCGAATGTGTGTAGGATAGTGTAGGTGTACGGGGTGATCGCTGGTCGGCGCGGACTCGAAGGGCGGAAGGGACGGTCTCCACACTGTATCTCTAAACTGAACTAAACTACTGACCAAGTCTGACGGATGGGGACGGGCTCCACACCTCCCCTCACAACGAATCATGCTCTGGTGATTACCCCACGTAGACTGTTTCAACGCATCCTGTCACAAACACTCTTTAGATGTTAGAAACACTAGCACCATCCTACACACTCGGGTCAACTTACAATTTTTACCAGAGCCAAATAACCGACAAACCTGCACGACTTTGGAGTGTGGGAGGAAATCCGAGCACCCGGAGAAAACCCACGCGGTCACAGGGCGGAATGTAGAAACTCCGTACAGACGGCACCCGTGGTCAGGGTCGAACCCGGGTGTCTGGCGCTGTGAGGCAGCAACTTACCGCTGCGCCACCGTGCCGCCCCTCATTTCCTTTGACCTACACGTGCCTTCTCAGCCACAGAAAACCTACACATTACCAACATCTGATTGGTCATTTAACAATACTTCACTGACTGGGTGACGTTCCATTGGTCAGTTGTGGACATTTCTTTGGCCAGTTAACCACAATTCATTGGCCCGAGACCAACTCGCCGGCCAGCTATGGCCATTCCATTGGCTGGCTAAACATTTTGTTGGCCAGATAACAATATTTAATTGACTCTGACAATTATATTATATCGGTCAGTGAAGATTTTATTGGTTGGGTGATGTTACTTTGGTTGGTCAATATTTCATTGGCGGTTAATATTTGATTGGCTAGTAAATATTTCATTTTCTAGTTAACACCATTTCATTGGCAAGTTATCATTGCATGAGCTGGTAAACATGTTGTTGGTTTATTAACAAGTCTTTATTGGCATTTTCATTGTTTTGGAAAATGTTTGCTGGTAGCAGGCAGAACATTTACGATTCTGTTTCTGTTCAAACGCAGGGTTAGACTCGCGAACAGGTAGGAAATGGGAATAACAGGATCCCCAGGAATGGGGTCCAGGTCGGGATCTAATTCACGGGTTAGGGGGTTTATATAGAGAATAACAGACTCCTGCGAGTGACACTTTACTGACCAAGATGCCCCATCTATGTTGGTCCCATTTGCCATGGTTGACCCAGATCCCTCTAAATCTTTCCTATCCATGTAGCTGTCCAAATGTCATTTAACTGTGCATTCACCCTATCTATTTCCCTCATGATCTTCCACATTTCTATAAGATCACCCCTCATCCACTTGTGCTCGAAGGAATAAATTCCTAGCCTGCTCAACCTCTCCCTGTAGCTCAGGGCCCCCGAGTCCTGGCAACACCCTTGTAGATCTTCTCTGCAGTCTTTCCAGCTGACTGACATCTTTCCTGTAGTATTTACCCAGGGACACACACTCCGCCACGCAGTTCGATAACTCTCCAACAACAGAGCTTTTTTAGGAAATATTGACAATGGCAATTCTGGGAAGTGAGTTGATTGCATGCTCCCTGGCTGTGAACAAGGTTGCTTCTGGGAGCCTTTATCCAAGGCTGGTCCCAGGCCAGTCGCTGCTTTTTGCCAAGTACATTCCATTCCACATCACGTCACTGGCTGCAAGCCTTCACAAAGGGAAAATCCTGGATTCCTGCAACATCTTAAGAGTCACAGAGTCACACAGCACTGAAACATGCCCAACTGGCCAACTGGCCAACATGCTCCATCTAAGTTCATGTTATCGGAGCAGAGTTAGGCCATTTGGCCCATCGCGTCTGCTCCACCATTCAATCACGGCTGACCTATCTTTCGCTCTCAACCCCATTCTCCTGCCTTCTCCCCAGAACCCTTTACACCCTTAAGCCCCCGTCCCACTTTCCCGAGTTACTCACGAATTCTCCCGGGTTTTCCCCTTGATTCAAACTCGGAGAATGTCCGTAGGAAGTCCGTAGATATATCGAAACGACTCGTAATGCCAGCCGTAGTTACTCGGGGCATCGGGTAAGTCGGGACGTTTTTTCAGCATGTTGAAAGATGTCCACGAGTAAACAAAATAGCCCCGAGTACCTACGGCTGGCTATTACCGTGATTCTCCGAGCTGAATCAAAGGGAGAACTCGGGAGAATTCGTGTGTAACTCGGGAAAGTGGGACAGGGGCTTTACTAATCAAGAATCTGTCCAATCTCCGACTTAAAAATACCCAATGACTTGGCCTCCACAGCCTTCCCTGGCAATGAATTCCACAGATTCACCACCCTAAAGAAATTCCTCCTCATCACCTTTCGAAAGGTACATACTTTTATTCTGTGGCTATGGCCTCTGGTCCTAGACTCTTCCAATAGTGAAAACATCCTCTCCATATCCACTCTATCTAGGCCTTTCACTATTTGGTTTCAATGAGGTCTCCCCTTCATCCTTCTAAACTCCAGCGAGTACAGGCCCAGAGCCATCAAACGCTCAACATATGTTAACCCAATCATTCCGGGTATCATCCGTGAAAACTGCTGGACCCTCTCCAATGCCAGCATTCCTCCCAAAACTGCTCACAATAGGTCAGTACCTGTGATGGACCGGGCAGTGTCCACCACTCTCGTAGTCTCCTTTATCCCTGGGCGTTCGAGTTGCCGAACCAGGCCGTGATGCAACCGGTCAGTGTGGTGTCCACTGTACACCTGTAGAAGTTTTATAGATTCTGAAGAAGGGTCACAAGCTGAAACTTGGCCCTGGTCTGAGTTTGAGTTTAGTTTAGTTTAGTGTCACGTGTACCGAGGTACAGTGAAAAGCTTTTGTTGTGTACTAACCAGTCAGCGGAAAGACAATACATGATTACAATTGAGCCATCCACAGTGTACAGATACAGGATAAAGGGAATAGTGTGAATAATGTTTAATGCAAGATCAAGCCCGTAAACTCCAGTAAAGCCAGGTAGTCCGAAGGTCTCCGATGAGATAGTCGCTCAGGACTGCTCTTTAGTTGTTGGGAGGATAATTCACTTGCCTGATAACAGCTGGCAAGAAACTGTCCTTGTTCTCCAGAGATGCTGCCTGACCTGTTGATTTACATTCAAGTTGCTGAACCAGGCCGTGATGCTACCAGTCAGTGTGCTGCCCACCGTAATCCCGAAAGCACACAGTTCCTGCGGTTCAGCTGAACTGTGGAACCGGGCCAGGGAATGAGGTCCGTAGAGGCAGGTCGTACTGCCAGCAACCACGGTTTCAATAAGCCACGGCCGGCAGAGTGTTTGGAATACTTCACCCGTTAGAAATCTCTAGGAACAGGCGGAATTTTCCTGCCAGATATTAATTCCCGATAGACTGTACATCAGCATTCTGGTAGCTTTAAGCCTTCAACTCGACAACAAGGAGCACACTCCCCCTCACTCCCGCCCCACTTCCTGCAACTGCTGCTCTCTGAGCAGTCTCTTAAAAATTCTTCTAACTACTGTCATGTCCACTGTGCAGATATCCTTGTGAGACCAACTCCGGGGCGGAGGCAGAGGGGGGGGGGGGCTGATCCCATTAGATGACGGCTTGGGGATTGACTGGGGCAGCTTTGGGATAAAGACACGGCAGGCTGTGAGGCAACTGGTTATTGGTCTGTAAATCACGGCCTGTCTACAGCTCTGGCCACTCCTTACAACATATAACATAGAACATGGTACATAGCACATAGCACACAGAAAATAGTACACAGTATCAACAGAGTACATGGTATATGGAAAACATAGTACATATAACATAGAATACAGAACATAGAATATAGTGCACATAACACAAAACAACACAGAATATAATATAGTACATATTACGTGGTATATAGTACAAAGTGCACAGAGGTTCATAAGTTATAGGAGCAGTATTAGGCCATTCGGTCCATTAAGTCTTCTCCACCATTCACTCAACCCCATTCTCCTGCCTTCACCCCGTAAACTTTGACAGCCTTACTTATCAAGAACCTGTCAATCTCCGCCTTAAAACTACCCAATGATGTGGCCTCCACTGCCGTCCGTGGCAATGAATTCCACAGATTCATCACCCTCTGGCTAAAGAAATTCCTCCATGTCCACTTTCTAAAGGTATTTTATTCTGAGGCTGTGCTCTCTGATCCTAGACTCTCCCACTAGTGGAAACATCCTCTCCACATCCAAGTGAACCTAAAACATAGTGCATATAATATAGAACAGTACAAAGAGGAACAGGCCCTTCTGCCCACAATGTCTGTGCTGACCGCGATGTTGAGAGCAGGGTTGGTCTTGCCCAGTGCAGTGGAAGCCACGTTGTATTGCATTTGGTTGTCCACCTTTGCCGTGCTCATCCCTGCGGCGCTCCTGTCTCCACAGGCACTACCACAGCATGGAGGTGTTTACTCACTATGACCTCCTGACCCTCAACGGGAGCAAGGTTGCCGAGGGTCACAAAGCCAGCTTCTGCCTGGAGGACTCGGATTGTGATAGAGGTAGGTTTGGATTGGGGGGGGGAGGGGGGGGGGGGGGGGGGGGTCAGACTGGTGTGGGGGGAGGTGACCGGAGAGAGGATAGGGTTGAGGGAGAGGGGGGAGAGGGGGGAGAGGGGAGCAGCAAGTGGGTGTGGAGGATCTGATGAACGATCGGTGGGAGAACAGCTGATGGAAAGGGGATGAGGGTCCGTGTAACCCATGGTACCGCCAGTTGGAGTGCGTATGTCCATTAACCATGGACAAGGGAAACAGCTGGTGCAGCGGTGGAGTTGCTGCCTCACAGCGCCAGAGACCCGGGTTTGATCTGGACCACGGGTGCTGTCTGTACGGAGTTTGCACGTTCTCCCTGTGCCCGCGTGCTTTTTCTCCATGTGCTCCTGTTGCCTCCCACACTCCAAAGGCAGGCAGGTTTGTAGGTTACTTGGCTTTGTAAATTGTAGATTGTCCCTAGTGTGTGGGATAATGTTAGTGTCCGGGGTGATGCTGGCCGGCGTGGATTCGGTGGCCGAAGGGCCTGTTTCCACGCTGTAGCTCTAAAGCTTGTACAGCTCAGAATGACCTCATCAGATGCCAATCTACCAACTCGTATGATGTTGTAAGGATTCCAACCCCCTTATGTTCATGTTCGTAAACTGTTGGAACAGAATAAGGCCATTCGACCCATCAAGTCTACTCCACCAGCAATCATGGCTGACCTATTCTTTCCCTCTCAACACCATTCTCCTGCCTTCTCCCCATAACCCTGACACCCTTACTAATCAGGAATCTATTCATCTCCAACATAAAAATACCCAATAACTGGGCCTCCACAGCGTCTGTGGCAATGAATTGCACAGATTCATAGCTTTAGAGCTACAGTGTGGAAACAGGCCCTTCGGCCCACCGAGTGTGTGGGGGAGGGGGGGGGGGAACTGGACAAATAAATCCCTCCTCATCTCCTCTAGAGATGGTACCTCTTTTTATCCTGAGGCTGTGGCCTCTGGTCATAGACTCTCACACTCTAACCATATCTTTCACTATTCACTGTTTCAATGAGGCCCCCTGCATTCTTCTAAACTCCAGTCAGTACAGGCCCAGTGCCATCATATGTTAACCCAATCACCCCTGACATCATTCTCGTAAACCTCCTCTGGACCCTCTCCAACGCCAGCACATCCTTCGTCAGATATGAGGCCCAAAACTGCTCACAATACTCCCAATGCGGTCTGACCAGCTCCTTAAAGAGCCTCCGCATTATCTCCCTGTTTTTATAATCTAGTCCCCTTGGAAGTAAATTGCATTCACCGTCCTTACTACCGATATGTGAACAACCACCCCCCCCCCCCCCCCCCCCCCCCCCCCACCTCATGTTATGACGTCTTTGGAAAAGAATAACATTGGAAAAAGTGGAGTGGCTGTAACCACGGCAATGCTTGACTGGGTGTCTGTGGAGAGTTGTGGTTTCCTCTGCTCTTAAAGCCGATCCCAGATGTGCCCCTGGGAACAAGGGACAGCCTGTGGGAGGGGGGCCCAATCAGTGGGAAAGCGTTGATGTTAGACTGTCGGGGCATCTCCCGGAGACACTCAGCCTGGGACAGTCCTGACGGTGTGGAGGCTGCTTCCCGCGTGGAGGCAGACAGCGGAAACCAGGAGATCAATTCACCCCGATCCCAGACCGTTCAACCAACCGTCTCCAACAACAAGCAGAGCTTCCCAGCAGCTCACAAGTGGCTCGCTCGCTCGCTCGCTGGGAATGTTCCTGCTTTATCTCGCAGCTCACCCTGACGTTGTGGCCATAAATCTCGTTAAGCAGCAGAACGCTCCTTGTTCTGGAAAGGGTGCAGGGAAGATTCTCAAGGATGTTGCCAGGACTCGAGGGCCTAAGCTATAGGGAGAGGTCGGGCAGGCTAGGACTGTTCCTTGGAGTGCAGGAGACTGAGGGGCGATCTTCTAGAGGTGTGCAAGATCATGAGAGGAATGGACTGGGTGAATGCACAGTGTCCTTTACCTAGTATAGAACGAGCGCTGAGAACATTCTTTATGTATGTCTTTCGCTGACTGGTTAGCACCCAACAAACATCTTTTCTCTGCACCTCGGTAGGCGTGACCGTAAATAAACAACTACTAACTTTTGAGTTTTTTTGCTCCACAGATTCAGCGTCTGTAGTCTGTTGTGCCTCTAAACAGAACTTGCTGGGGTTACTATCAAAACCCTCACCACCCATGCCTGTGTTCACCTACAACCTGCCAGGCTTTGTCCACCTCTCTTCCAGCTTCCCCCCCCCCCCCCCCCCCAAACAATCACTTAAGCACCACCTATCCCACGAGAGTTTTCACAATCTTGACCTACAAGTAATTTGCCCTGGAGTATTATTGATTGTGACAGAGAGATGTTATCACTTTGTAGAGAATATCCAGAACCACCGACATGAACTTGCTGTGTGCCTGCACCGTATTCAGTTACCATCTACAGTAAACCCTCGCAATAATGGACCTTTTATATAGCGGACACATCTCTGGAGAGGAGGAATCGGGCAGCATCTCTGGAGAGGAGGAATGGGTGACGTTTCGGGTCGAAGTTGCAATGGGTGACGTTTCAGTCTGAAGAAAGGTCTCGAGCCCGAAACATTGATAAGGGTGAAATCTTTTAGGACCGAGATGAGAAAAACAGAGAGTGGTGAATCTCTGGAATTCTCTGCCGCAGAAGGTAGTTGAGGCCAGTTAATTGGCTATATTTAAGAGGAGTTGGATGTGGCTAAAGGGATCAGGGGGTATGGAGAGAAGGCAGGTACAGGATACTGAGTTGGATGATCAGCCATGATCATATTGAATGGCGGTGCGGGCGCGAAGGGCCAAATGGCCGAAACCTGCACCTATTTTCTATGTTTCTATGTTTCTATGTCACCCATTCTCCTCTCCAGAGATGCTGCCTTACCCTCTGAGCTAGCCAGCACTTTGTATTTTGTAGAGTGTAGTTTAGTTCATTACTGTCAGGTGTACCAGGGTACAGTGAAAATGTTTTGTTCGGGTGCTATCCACTCAAAGACTACACATGATTATGATCAAGCTGTCCATTGTGCACAGATAAAGGATATATTTAGTGCAAAATAAAGTTTGACTCAAGACAGTTCAAACATCTACAATGCGGGAGACGGGAGGTCAGGACCACTCTCTTGTTGCCGATAGAATGGTTTAGTTGCTTGATAACAGCTGGGAAGAAACTGTCGCTGAATCTGGTGGTGTGCGTTTTCACACTTCTGTACCTCTTGCCTGATGGGAGAGGGGAGAAAAGGGAGTGACCGGGGTGAGACTGGTCCTTGATTATGCTGTTGGTCTTGCCAAGGCAGTGTCAGGTGTAGATGGAGTCAATGGAAGGGAGGTTGGTTTGTGTGATGGCCTGGGCTGCGTCCACAACTCTCTGCAATTTCATGTGGTCTTGGGTGGAGCTGTTGCCAAACCATGCCACGATGCATCCCAATCGTATGGTTTCAACGGCGCATCTGCAGAAGTTGGTTCAGAGTTGTCGGGGACATGCCAAACTTGCTAAGGCCTTCTAAGGAAATAGAAGCGTTTGCGTGCTTTCATAGATACATAGACAATATGTGCAGGAGTAGGCCATTCGGCCCCTCGAGCCAGCACCGCCATTCAATGTGATCATGGCTCATCATCCACAATCAGTACCCTGTTTCAGCCTTTTCCCCATATCCCTTGATTCTGCTAGCCCCAAGAGCTCTATCTAATTCTCTTTTGAATGCATCCAGTGAATCGGCCTCCACTGCCTTCTGAGGCAGGGAATTCTACAAATTCACAACTCTGTGTGAAAACTGTTTTTCCTAATCTCAGTTCTAACTGGCCTACCTCTTATTCTTAAACTGTGGCCCCTGGTTCTGGACTCCCCTAACATCAGGAACATGTTTCCTGCATCTAGAGTGTCCAATCCCTTAATAATTTTATAGGTTTCTGTAAGATCCCCTCTCATCCATCTACATTCCAGTGAATACAATCCCAGTTGCTCCATTCTTTCATCATGTGACAGTCCCGCCGCCCTGGGAATTAACCTCGTGAACCTACGCTGCACTCCCTCAAGAGGAAGAATGTCCTTCCTCAAATTAGGAGACCAAAACTGCACACAATACTCCAGGTGTGGTCTCATCAGGGCCCTGTACAATTTCCTGGCCATTGCTTTGACGTGGCTGGTGATATTTACCCCTCAGACCATCTCTATTTCGGAGCCAACAATAAATAAGTTCCTCCAGCACATTGTGTCTTTTTCTGGCTTGCCTGAGTGGTATAAATGTGTGTGGGGGTGGGGGGGGGGGGGGGGGGGGGGGGAGTCAGTCACTGTGCATATCGTAGTGACTCAACAATCTCAATGGTTCAATGTGGCTTTTATTGTCACATGTGTGATGTGCAATTGTACAGTGAAATTATTTTCTTACAAACAGTCCAGTAGAGTTAGCAGTGTACAGAAGATTAGCAGTGTACAGAAACAGTCCACTGATCAGGCATGCATGAAGCGCCATGTTTTTGCTTCATTTACAAAGTCCAGTCCGCACTCTAGCTGTGGTGAGCAGTGCCTGATCCAGGTGAGCCCCAGGCTTCTGCGGGGCCTCCAGCCATCGCCTTCCTTGCCCTGGATCTGGGATGTCCTCCGATTGAAGCAGTGAACGGGTGCTAACCGCACACTGTGTGTGTCTCTCCCTCTTCGCCCACCCGCAGGGATTTCCAAAGAGTACGCTTGCGCCAACTTTGGAGACCAAGGCATCAGTGTGGGTTGCTGGGACCTCTACCGGCATGATATAGACTGCCAGTGGATAGATATCACAGATGTTAAACCAGGAAACTATGTCTTCCAGGTTAGTAACCCTGCCTATCGCCCATTATCAATCGCCCAGTCTGTACTCAGCATTGTACTTGTTGTTATAGAGTCGTATAGCGTGCAACAAGCCCTTCAGCCCAAGTTAAGGGGCGGCACGATTGCGCAGCGGTAGAATTATTGTCTTACAGCACCAGAGACCTGTTCGATCCTGACTATGGGTGCTATCTGTATGGAGTTTGTAAATTTTTCCTGGGACCGCGTGGCTTTTCTCCGGGGGCTTCAGTTTCCTCCCACACTCCTAAGACGTACAAATTTTTTGGTTAATTGACTTCAGTAAAGATCGTAAGTTGTCCCGAGTGTGTAGGATAGTGTTAGTTCACGGGGATCGAAGGTTAGCCTGGACCCGGTGGACCAAAGGGCCTGTTTCCATGTTGTATCTCTAAACTAACCACAGAACTTGCCCGCGTTGACCAACATGCCCCAATCTACACTAGTCCCACCTGACCCATATCCCTGTAAACTTATCCTATCCATGTACCTGTCCAAATGTCTCTTAATTGTTATGATAGTACCTGTCTCAACTACCTCCTCTGGCTGCGCGATCCATACACCCACCACCCTTTGAGTAAAAAAAAGTTGCCCCTCAGGTTCCTATTGAATCTTTCATTATCTCCACTGAATTATCTCCACTGGTTCTCGATTCCCCTAGTCTGGGCAAGAGCATTTACATAGAAACATAGAAAATGGGTGCCGGGGTAGGCCGTTCGGCCCTTCAAGCCAGCACCACCATTGAATATGATCATGGCTGATCATCCAAAATCAGTACCCCATTCCGGCTTTTTTCCCCATATCCCTTGATTCGCTTAGCCCTGACAGCTAAATCTAACTCTCTCTTGACAACCCGATCTATTCCTGAAGTTACCCTTAATTACAGCAATGGTGCAGCAGGTAGAGCCACTGCCTTATGGCAGCAGGGACCCGGGTTTAATCCTGACCGTGGGCGACATCTGTGTGTGGCGTTTGCACGTTCTCCCTGTGCCCCTATGTGTTTGAACAAGGAATTTCATCGCACCCTGGTCTATATAACAATAGATTAATCTCTTACATTTTTCACGCGGGACACTGGTCGGCTTCTCTCTCATTGGAGATGGACGCTGCCTGAATTTTCCACCAGCCGCTGCCTCACAGCGCCAGAGACCCGGGTTCGATCCTGACCACGGGCGCTGTCTGTACGGAGTTTGCACGTTCTCCCTGTGAACTCGCGGGTTTTCCCCGGGCGCTCCGCTTTCCTCCCACGCCCCAAAGACGTGCAGGTTTGTAGGTTAATTGGCTTCGGTAAAATTGTGCGTAGGATAGTGCTGGTGTACACGAGGTGATTCGGAGCTGTATCCCTAAACTAAACATGTGAATTCTCACCTGTCTCCTGCTTCAGGTGCACATTAACCCCAACAATGAAGTGGCCGAGTCTGACTTCTCCAACAACATGATGAAGTGCCGTTGTCGGTACGACGGCTTCCGCATCTGGATGTACGGATGTCACATAGGTACGCATCTCTCCCATCGACCGGGACTGGGGTAACGGCACCACCTCACCGTGTATCAGCACAGTGGTGCAGCGGTAGAGGGGAGAAGAGGTAGTGACCGGGGTGAAGCTGGTCCTCGATTATGCCGCTGGCCTTGCCAATGGAGTCAATGGAAGGGAGGTTGGCTTGTGTGATGGTCTGGGCTATGTCCACAATTCTCTGCAATTTCTTGCGGTCTTGGATGGAGCTGGTCCCAAACCGTGCTGATAAATGGATAGGAGCTCAGGACCGCTCTCTAGTCGGTGATAGGATGGTTCAGTTGCCTGGTAACAGGTAATATTCAAACAAGAACCAATATATATTGGAGCCATCTTTAAAATACTCGTAATGAAAATGTTGTTGGGAAACAAATATCTATTTAAATCTTCTAACAATTATAGACCAGAGCTGGTTGCAAAGTAAAATTGGATTGTACAATTTAGTTTAGTTCTTAATTCTTACCTGTCGCAGCTGTACAAGCACATTAAACATAAAAGTGGACAGATAATAATCCAATAAGTGATCAGCGGTTGTTGGTGAAGCAGCCTGTGATACTGTGGGCTGGAATAGGCAGTGGGACTGTGGTGGTGTGAGGTGCATGGTGGTCTGGTTATGAGATGGGATGGATGCGTGTGCACCTGGGGATTTGGGGATGGATGTCCGATCTCCTGCCCTCTGTTAGTGTGGGAATGGCTCCCAACCTCCACAAAAAGCTGGAGTATCTCAGCAGGTCAGGCAGCATCTCTGGAGAAAGGGAATAGGTGACGTTTTGGATTGAGACCTTTCATGAGTGCCAGCACCTGCAGTTCCTTCTTGCACATGTCTAATGTTGGTCTCTGATGTCCTGGCCTCTGTTCGTGAGGGAAGCTTCCCGATGTCAGCAGGGTGGTCTCTAATGACTCTGTCTCTTCTTTCAGGGGATGCCTTCAGCGCTGCTATCGAGGACCAGTTTGAGCATCAGGCTGCCCTGGCCGGCAACACCTCCTAGCCAAAGGCTGTCATTGGGGATACCACGCACTACCTCCGACCTCCTGCCCAACCCCCGTCTCTGCCTCGTCCCACCGTGCTACTCCCGTGGGACACGAGGAGGGAGGCTGACAACGGCCGACTGCCGTCTGTTCATCCATTCCGAACTGGGGCGGTGGATGGGGTTCTGGGCAGGGTAGGCTCGGGTGAGGAGAGGCGGGGATGGGATGGGATGAGGCGGGTTGGGATGGGATGAGATGGGGTGGGAAGGAAGGAGGAGGGACGGGATGAAACTAGAACTTTGGGTGTGAAATACATTCAAGCCAACTGGTGACAGGTTCAACTCACACCACTGAATCAGACGCTTGGAACATCCCACAGACAAACTGAGCATCACTATACCCCTCACACATGTTCCTGGATCCCCAATACTTCAGACCCAGGTCCCAAATACCCCACACTTCCATACCTCTTCCTGCTTCCCCAATACCCACCGTGCTCATAAATCCCTCGCCCAGTTCCCTCCCCAGGTGCTAATTTAAACCCCCATCCACTCTGTGTTTGTGTTTTTTTTCATATTTTAAATAATCGGTGCAAGACCGTCTTTACCTGCACATTTAATTATTGGAGGCTAGACAAAGATGCTGAAGAAACTCAGCGGGTGAGGCAGCATCTATGGAGCGAACCCTTCTTCAGACATTATTTGAATTATTTGAGGATATTTTTTAAAAAGATCTATAAATATATATGTACATAAATATAAAATATTATACAAAAGCGAATGTGTGTCTGTGGTGTTTAAATCTAATCCTTGTTCGAATAGACTGTCATTACTGCCTTTGGTGAATTCTCTATCAAAAGTTGCTTGGCTAACAACAGAACAGCGGGTAGTGCTGCTGCCTCACAGCGCCAGAGGCCTGGCTGCGATCCTGAACTCGGGTGCTGCCTATGCGGAGTTTGCACGTTCTCCCAGTGACCGCATGGATTTTCTCCGGGTGCTGGGTGCTCTGGTTTCATCCCAAAGATGTACAGGTTTGTAGGTTAATTGGCCCTCTGTAAATTACTCCTAGTGTGCAGGGAGTGGATGAGAAAGTGGGATAACATCGAGCTAGTGTGAACGGGTGATCGATGGTCGGCGTTAACCCGATGGGCATACAGTACAGAAACAGGCCCTTTGGCCCCACAGTCTATGCTGAACAAGTTGGCGATACTGGACTCGCCCCATTTGCCGACATTTAGCCCACATCCCCCCCAAACCCCCCCAGGTCCATGTACCTGTCCAATTGTGTTTTAAACGCTGTTATGGCACCTGTTTCAACTACCCCCTCTAGTAGTTCGTTCCATGTTTGTAAGAAAATAAGTTCACTGCGAGTTTGCACTTCGCACGTGTGATAATAAAAGCCCCATTGAACATTTTTGCAACATCAAATACAGGAAAAGGTGGGATTTGCAGGAAAAAATACCGATTTGTGCACAGTGAGCTGTTCGCATTGGGATTTCTTTTAAGTGAAAGAACACAGGAATGCCAAGGGAAATGGCTATTTCCTATTGCGTCGGTGCATTGCTTCATACCCGCTCCTTCGGAAGCAGTGAACCCACCAGTAACGGGCTGGAGCCCTGATCAAAGGCAGAGGGCGGGTCGGCAGAGTGAGCAAGAACAGGCAGCAGCTTCTGCTGTTTACCCGTGGAGCCCATGTATACGTGCAGCCGGCTGATGGTATTTCGGACAGGCAGGCCGCTGGCCTCCTGCTCTCTAAACCCTGCCAGCAAATGGGTGAATGCTTTGCTATGCCCGTTTGATCTTGCAGTCGAACCTGATCAAGCGTGCTGGTTCAGGGTGGAGTCATTCCCACCGAGACCACTAATTAAACAGCTTCCTGCTTCACTCTCTTTACACGTGAGAGAGGTTGCTCCGTTTAACGTTCCTACCCTTGGAGACCTCAGATTCAGATTCAGATTCAATTTTTAATTGTCATTGTCAGTGTACAGTACAGAGACAACGAAATGCATTTAGCATCTCCCTGGAAGAGCGACACAGCAAATGATTTGAATAAATAACAATAAGTGTCCGGGGGGGGGGTGATTGGCAGTCACCGAGGTACGTTGTTGAGTAGTGTGACAGCCGCCGGAAAGAAGCTGTTCCTGGACCTGCTGGTTCGGCAACGGAGAGACCTGTAGCACCTCCCGGATGGTAGGAGGGTAAACAGTCCATGGTTGGGGTGAGAGAGGTCCTTGGCGATGCTGAGCGCCCTCCGCAGACAACGCTTGCTTTGGACAGACTCAATGGAGGGGAGCGAGGAACCGGTGATGCGTTGGGCAATTTTCACCACCCTCTGCAATGCCTTCCGGTCGGAGACAGAGCAGTTGCCATACCAAACTGTGATGCAGTTGGTAAGGATGCTCTCGATGGTGCAGCGGTAGAAGTTCACCAGGATCTGAGGAGACAGATGGACCTTCTTCAGTCTCCTCAGGAAGAAGAGACGCTGGTGAGCCTTCTTGATCAGAGTTGAGGTATTGTGGGTCCAAGAGAGGTCGTCGGAGAGGTTGACTCCCAGGAACCTGAAGCTAGAAACACGTTCCACCTCCGTACCGTTAATGTGGATGGGGGTGTGCGTGCCGCCCCTGGACTTCCTGAAGTCTACAATGAGCTCCTTGGTCTTCTTGGAGTTAAGGGCCAGGTTGTTGTCAGCGCACCATGCTGCTAAGTGCTGGACCTCCTCCCTGTAGGCCGACTCATCGTTGTTGCTGATGAGGCCAATCACCGTTGTATCATCTGCATACTTGATGATGGTGTTAGTACCATGTACAGGTGTGCAGTCATAGGTGAAGAGGGAGTAGAGGAGGGGGCTCAGCACACAGCCCTGTGGAACGCCGGTGTTCAGGGTGAGGGTTGAAGAGGTGTGCTTGTCTAACCTAACAGACTGGGGTCTGTTGGTTAGAAAGTCCAGTATCCAGTTGCAGAGGGAAGGAGCGATGCACAGATTACCGAGTTTGGCGATCAATTTTGATGGTATAATGGTGTTGAATGCTGAGCTGTAATTGATGAACAGCATTCTTACGTAAGTGTCTCTGTTGTCGAAGTGGGAGAGGGCAGAGTGAAGTGCCGTTGAGATGGCATCCTCCGTACTCCTGTTCTTGCGGTAGGCAAACTGATAGGGATCCAGTGTGGGGGGTAGGCAGCTTTTGAGGTGTGCCAGGACCAGCCTCTCGAAGCACTTGGTGATGATGGGGGTAAGTGCAACTGGGCGGAAGTCGTTGAGACTTGCCGCAGTGGAGTGTTTTGGCACTGGCACGATGGAGGTGGTTTTAAGGCACGTGGGGACAACTGCCTGGGCAAGTGACAGGTTGAAGATATCAGTCCAGACGTCTGCCAGCTGCGCCGCACAGACCCTGAGCACGCGCCCGGGGATGCCGTCAGGGCCAGCAGCTTTACGTGCATTAGTCCTACTCAGTGCCACGTAAGAAAGCGGGATAACATGGAACTGGCGTGAACCTCAGTCTCAATTGCTCCAAGGAATAAAATCCTAGCCTGCCCCACCCCTCCCTGTGGCTCAGGCCCTCAATCCCTGGCAACATCCTTGTAAATCTTCTCTGCAGCCTTCCCAGCTTAGTGGCAACTTTCCTGTAGCGGCGAGTTCAATTATTCAGTGAATGTATCCATCTGCAGATACGTGCGGTGACACATACCCACTCCACAGAGATAACCTCAAACAACTTCCGCTTGGAGATTCTTCCCCGGTTTTGTTTATGGAATCTTACTGTCTAGTCTGCACTTTATTCCCCACGTTTTCCGAGGACTTTTCATTGTCGGAATGAGATCATTTCTGGACAGCTGCCAGTATTGTGTCATCTCCTATAGCAGAGTAAAGCTGTAGTCTCTGCGATATTAAACCCAAGCTTCACTTATACCTCAATGGTCCAATGGTTCTTAATTGTCACGTAGACATTGCACAGTGGAATTATCTTTGCATAGCTCACACATGCACAGGTCACCATATTTTGGCGCCGTTTACAAAAGAAAGAATCCAAAGTCCGGTCCACTTGCTCGATGTGCATGTGAGGCCTGCGATCCAGGTAAGCCCCAGGCTGCTACCGGGCCTTCTCCGTCGCCCTTGTCGGCCCTGCCCACCAACTTATGTCCCTCTCCTCGCCCGGCCACCTCTGTGTCCCCTTGTCTCCTTTTCATCTCTAGACTTTGTTACTCCACCCATCTGCAGTAAAGGACAGTTTAACATGTACAGGGATAGGAAAGGATTAGAGGGATATGGGACAAATGTGGGCAGGTGGGACGAGGGCAGATTGGGCATCTTGGTTGGTAAGGGTAAGTTGGGCTGAAGGGCCTGTTTCCATGCTGGAATGACTCTAACCACCAGGGGCCTTTCACTATTCGGTAAGTTTCACAACATTACAACTCCAGCGTTTAACGTTATTTCCACCCATCTGCCAAACATCCCCCTCCTTGTATCGACCTATCTTTGCCATGCTTTGTCCCATCCCCATCTCTCTTTCCCAACTTTCTCCCTCCTCCTCGGTGTCTGAAGAACGGTCCCTCCCGACCCGCTGAGTTTCTTTGGAACTTTGTGTTTTGCACCAGATTTCAGCATCAGCAGTTCCTTGTGTCTCCAAAAAGTGTGATTCTTGTTCCAGCTGTAAGCTGAAAAACACATGCTCTGAATTCAACCCCTTCTTTTCCTTCTTGGCAAAAAAAAAGAGTAGGCTGGTTTCTCTGAGACCATCTCTGAGACACCTCTTGCTGTGTTCAGTGTACGTGAACCAATAACAGCAGTGTTTTTTAAATGCATGTGATAATTTAGAGAATGCTTTTAATCTTTGGAGATACAGCTACAGCATGGAAATATGCCCTTCGGCCCACCGAGTCCACACCGACCAGTGATCACCCTGTGCAGTACCACTATCCTGCACACTGTGGAACAATTTCGTTTTTTTTTTAAACCAAAGTCAATTAATCTACAAACTCGCATGTCTTCGGAGTATGGCAGGAAATCGGAGCACCCGGAGAAAACCCACCCGGTAACAGAGAGAACGCATATGAGAAACTCTGTACAGACGGCACCTGTCGTCAAGAATGAACCTTGAGTCTCTGGTGCTGTAAGGCAGCAACTCTACCGCTGCGCCACCGTGCCACCCTCATTCATGATCACTTAAATATTTAAAGACTTAAAATATGTAAAGATTAAAAGGAGTAACCACGTCCTTTATTAACCCCTTCATTCTTTTAATGGCATTCAGATAGAGAGGACACTGAACAGTATTGCCCAGGGACAGGCCTGTCAGGTCACTGTCTGTGCCGTATGCGATGCAAGACTAATGCCCCTGTCCCACTTAGGAAACCTGAACGGAAACCTCTGGAGACTTTGCGCCCCACCCAAGGTTTCCGTGTGGTTCCCGGAGGTTTTTGTCAGTCTCCCTAATGGTCGAAAGTGGTTTCCGCTTCTATGTTCTGGCGATTATTTCAAAAAATTCAAAACCAGTTTTAAAAATCGGTAATTTTTTAGTCGAAGCCGGTTGCGATGCTACTTGAAAGTGGTTGCCAGAGGTTGCGGGTAGTGGAAGGTAAGACCTTTTTTTCACCCAGGGAGGTCATACCTTCCACTACCTGTAACCTCCGGCAACCACCTTCAAGTAGCATCGCAACCGGCTTCGACTAAAAAATTGCCAATTTTTAAAACGGCAACCTATTTTTAGTCGCGGCCGCTTTTGAATTTTTTGAAATAATCACCAGAACATAGAAGAAGCGGAAACCACTTTCGACCATTAGGGAGACTGACAAAAACCTCCGGGAACCGCACGGAAACCTTGGGTGGGGCGCAGAGGTTTCCGTTCAGGTTTCCTAAGTGGGACAGGGGCATAACTCTTATCTGCCTCCAAATATTCCATAATTTCAATTATAAGGTAGTGAAGCTATTAGAATCATAGAGCCATACAGCACGGAATAGGCCCTTTGGCCTAACTCGTCCATGTTGTCCCAGACAGAGCCAGAGTGTCATCCAGCATGGAAACAGGCCCTTACCCAAGACAACCAAGATTCCCACCTGCCTGGGTTTGGACCATATCCCTATAAACCTTTTCCATCCACATGCCAGTCCAAGTGTCTTTTAAGTGTTGTTGCAGTACCTGCCTCAACTACCTCCTCTGGCAGCCCATTCGTTCCATGTGCCCACCACCCTCTGTGTGTGAAAAGTTGCCACTATGCTTCCTATCATATCTTTCCTCCTCTCACCTTAAAATGTTACATCTGCAGGTAGTAAAGATGGAACAGGGAGCAAGTGTGTGGCTTTACAACAGCGAGCGCAGATTGTATTACAACAGACTTATCTACGACATTCACATCCCGATAAATATTTATTTTAAAAGTCTAGAGAGAGGAAGAAGTAGAAGTTTGGACATAGTACGCTATATAAGGTGTTGACGGATCTCGACGTTGCAAGGGGCTCCCAGCAGGCTTGTTAAGGAGGTGGAGAGCAGATTTGCAGTTGTTTTTCTAGGTCAGTGATTACTTACTAACAAAGATCCGGATTGTCCTGGCCACAGCAGTACGGCGTGCTGAGGCTCCGGCACCCTGATTCCGATATTCCTTGTCAAGTCATAGTCATACAGCACGGAAACAGGCCCTTCAGCCCAACATGTCCATGCTGACCAAGATGCCCCATCTACACTAGTCCCATTTGCCTCCATTGGTCCATATCCCTCGAAACCTTTCCTATCCATGTACCTTTGAGACTGTAGAGACGCAGTGTGGCAACAGGCCCACTGAGTCCGTGCCGACCAGCGATCCCCATACACCAGCACAATCCGACACATTGGGGACAATTTACAATGTTTACCAAAGCCAATTAACCTACAAACCTGTACGTCTTTGGAAATTGTGAGGAAACTGGAGTACCTGGAGGAAACCCACACAGTCACAGAGAGGACGTACCAACTCCATACAGACAGTACCCGTAGTCTGGATCGAGCATGGGTCTCTGGCGTTTTAAGGCAGCAACTCTACCACTGTGCCACTTGACCTGTCCAAGTGCCTCAACTCACAGTCCAGGACCACGTGTGGGCGCTGCCCCTCGCTGTCAGAGCGCATGTACGATGATGCTGGTGATCACGGGCCTATTCCAGCAGCGTCGTCCTGGTCTTCAAAGGAGGAGGTGTGGTGATCTCATGCTTCTTCCTGTGGTTCGTCCTTGCCTTGAGAGGGGTGACTGACGGTAAAGGTGTCTTGCTGGCAGCTCAGCTTCAGGCTTGGAGCAACGACCCTGGCAGTGTGTGTGTGTGTGCGTACATGTGTGTGTGTGTGTGTGTGTGTGTGTGTGCTGACTTCATATTCTTCTTCATAAGTTCATGTTATAGGAGCAGAATTGGGCCATTTGGCCCATCAAGCCTTGTCTGCCATTCAGTCAAGCCTAGTCTGCCATTCCCTCTCAGCTCCATTCTCTTGCCTTTGCCCCGTAACTCCTGACACCCTTACTCATCTTCTTTTCTCTTCCTTCCACTTTTTCTTCCGCTTCTTCTCTCTTACCCTCTACTTTTCCCTGTCTGTCTGTCTCTCTCTTGCTCGGAAGCCATGGTTTTAGAGAGCAGGTTGACGGTTCAAGTGGCCAGCCAATGATGCCGGGGATTGTCCTCTCCAGGCCAGTTATAGGGGTCAGAGTGACCTCCAAGGGAGGTGGCGCTGTCGCACTTGTCTTTGCCTGGCTGATCTCAGTGAGATGCTTCCATGAGGGGAAGCCCAAGAGTGACTACAATCTGCATCCCCGCATCTTGAGGACTGGCGGGGCACCAACATATTATGAGCTGCTTGCACTTCCATCCTGCCTTTCACAATCTCAGGGCATCCCAGAGCTCGTTACAGTCAATTAAATGTTTCTAAAGTTGTAGCCACCAATTAGTGCACGATTGAGCTCTCTCAATGTGATATTGACCAGGTAATCTGTTTAGAGTGATATTGATTGACATAAGAATATTGGCCAGAGCACTGGGGAGAACTTCTCTGCTCTACTTGGAAGTAGTCTTATGGGATCAAATGAATCAAGCTCTTGAACACTGCACACCAACAATCAATACCTCAGACACTATGATCTTGTATGGACTGTGTCTATGGTTGCACAATTGCCTTTGGTTTTGCACCATTATAGTTACCTGGTATCACATTTATTAATGTATTGTATTACTGATTATTATCTATTTATCTGTGCGATATTGCATGGATGATGGGCCAGTAAAGTTAGAATTTTTAATATAGATTATTTTTGTCACATGTACCAAGGTACAGTGAAAAGCTTTTGTTTGTCCAGAAGATAGAAACATAGAAACATAGAAATTAGGTGCAGGAGTAGGCCATTCGGCCCTTCGAGCCTGCACCGGCATTCAATATGATCATGGCTGATCATCCAACTCAGTATCCCGTACCTGCCTTCTCTCCATACCCTCTGATCCCCTTAGCCACAAGGGCCACATCTAACTCCCTCTTAAATATAGCCAATGAACTGGCCTCAACTACCCTCTGTGGCAGAGAGTTCCAGAGACCCACCACTCTCTGTGTGAAAAAATTCCTTCTCATCTCGGTCCTAAAGGATTTCCCCCTTATCCTTAAGCTGTGACCCCTTGTCCTGGACCTCCCCAACATCGGGAACAATCTTCCTGCATCTAGCCTGTCCAACCCCTTAAGAATCTTGTAAGTTTCTATAAGATCCCCTCTCAATCTCCTAAATTCTAGAGAGTATAAACCGAGTCTATGCAGTCTTTGTTCATAAGACAGTCCTGATATCCCAGGAATCAGTCTGGTGAACCTTCGCTGCACTCCCTCTATGGCAATAATGTCCTTCCTCAGATTTGGAGACCAGAACTGTACGTAATACTCCAGGTGTGGCCTCACCAAGACCCTATACAACTGAAGTAGAACCTCCCTGCTCCTATACTCAAATCCCTTTGCTATGAAAGCTAACATACCACTGGTTTTCTTCACTGCCTGCTGTACCTGTATGCCTACTTTCAATGACTGGTGTACCATGACACAGAGCGCTGGAGTAACTCAGCGGGTCAGGCAGCATCTTTGGAAAAAAAAAAGGATGGGGGACATTTCAGGTGGGGACCCTTCTTCAGGATGAAAGTAGGGGGCGGAGGAGGGCTGGAGACGAGAAAAGTCCAGGACCAATCAAGGGGCGACCAGAACTGCACGCAAAACTCCAAATACAATTTAACCAGATGAAACCCACGCAGTTGAACGTCCAAACTCCACACAGACAGCACCCAAGGTCAGGATCAGCCGCGCCACAATGCCGCCCACTTGAAGATGGAAGGAATTATGTTTGAAGAGCATTCTTTACACAAGAGCACAAGCTGGAATGCCTGGTGGTTTATAGAAACGTAATTTTATTAAAAAATGTAAAATTTGCAAAGTTAACGACCCTTACTGTAGCGCAGCCCATCTCAGATTAAATCACCTATAAAATTCAGCACCACATCGAGCAGACCAGGTAACAATGGCCTGGTAGCAAGGGTCAGCAGAGGTTTACTGGCCTTTCACCTCCAGCCACATGGTGGTGATGGTGTGACGAAGCTTCCTTTGGAGATCTTTGTAAACTTTGACAGTCTCTTCCACCCAGGGCCCAGTCTGTTAACTTCTCCCTCAGCGTGTGGACATTTCGGGCAGACACCTGAGAGAAGCCCCTGTTAGGGGTGAACAGCTGAGCAGATGCAAGATGGCGGGTAGAACCTTCTCACTGAACTTGGTCTGGGGACTCAAGTTACAACAAATCGAAAAGCATCGCTTTATTTACTGTTTCAACCGCTGCCTTTCCTTTTAAGGACAAAAAGTTTACAGTCATTTCATTGAAAAAAAAATTTAAAAACACACTTCACACACACCCCTCAAACATTTGTACATATTTTGAGCTCCTGGCGAGTGTTCCATCAAAGCCGTCGGTGGCAAAGTCATTTACAATATCATTTGCTGCAGAGCCTGATAAATTAGTATTACGTTTAAATGTTCCATTTATTTTAAACAAATACTGCAAATCTGGCTAAATTATGCAGTCTTGCTCGCTCATGTGAAAGAAAACAAAGATAGATGTAAATGAAAGGCAGACAGATCTTTGATGAAGAGATTGGAATTCTAGTTGCCAGATCAAATAGACGTGAGCGGGGCAAGGGAGACTGGAGATAGGCGGCATTCGGAAAGGGCATGTTTGCTTTGACTTGCATTCTGATGCTACCGAGCAACCCAGACTCCTGCAATCTGCAGCTGTAAATTTTATCTTGCAGACTAGCGACTGCGTTGAGTTTAAGGGCTCGACTGGCATTCCATAAAGGCTAAAAACACACACGGCAACTCTCTTTCCACTCACATTCCCGACTGAAAATGATTGGATGTGTCTAGACACAGACCCTAGGCCCTCAGTTTGTGGTAACATTCAATGAATCGCAGAAGAAAAATGCTTCTGTTCAAGAAATTTCAACTTAAACTGGACATTCAGTCACGGTAAAAGAAAGTGGCTTTGATTGCGTGGGTGAGAAGTTCGCCGTATTACAACCAGCGGGATCTGATCCCAGTTATTTAAACGGTTGAGGGTTTACCTTCAACAGAACAAAGCGACCTGGGTGCACAGTGCAGCCCAGAGCAATGAGAGTGGAGAAAGGCAGGTGAAACCAGTCGGAAAAAGCTTGACTTCAGCCGACAGTGAAATATGTTCACTTACATTCCCATTACGTGCTGTTGCAATTCTAGGCATTAACCACAAGTTGCAGGCATTGATTGAGTTGCGAGCAGTCCAAAAAAAAAATCAAATCCCTTCACCTTCCTCCTTTCACTGCTCAGTATTTTTATATCACTTGATATTTTCAGGAAGTTATTGCGAGTTGGGGAGACGGAAAATGACCGGGAGCCCATATCTCATTCCTGTACAATGACGGAGCGATGACATTTTAACTCGGCTACTAATGAGCTTAAAGTAAACATGCCATTAACAAATAGGCAGATCTGGAGAGTTGGTCGGAATATGCGATGACAGCACAAGGGGTCAAGTGCAAATCACTGCTCTTTAACCAAGGAGTGAGCTGCTGTAATTGGCTCTAACAGTAGCTGAGCCACTTCACTTCTTCCATCACCTCTAACACTGAAATAAAACATCATCCCCTGGGTTGGAATGAAACTTTGCAGCGATGATTCCAAAGACAGATTTTCTAGACATATTTTTGGCCACAGGCAACTAGACAAACTGGCCTTGTGCCTTTACACGAAACCTTAGACAACCAACGAAAGCCTGCTGAAGGACGGTGGCACTGGGAATACTCAATGGTAATCACCATCGGCACCAAATCACATCTGACAGAAAACCAAAGGAAAACTGCCGATGCTGGAATATCTGGAAAAAAAAACCCTGGAAATGCGGAGAGAGGTTACATTTCAGGCAAAGACTTGGGATGGGACGGGTCAAAGACTTGGGATGGGAGATTGCAACCTTCACATGGTCCGCCCTGTTTCAACTAATGCAATCAACCCAGTGTGCACAATCAAATAAGATCAAATAGAACAAGTTGTCCGACAACTTTAGGCTGTGCACGCCATACGCAAGAAGAAGAAGAAGGTCAAAGACTTTAGGTTTTAGAGATATAGCGTGGAAACAGGCCCTTTGTCCTGCCGAGTCCACGCCGACCAGCCATCACCTC
This sequence comes from Raja brachyura, assembly GCA_963514005.1. The sequence continues at coordinate 18,517,091 of OY740795.1, forward strand.
GTACGCTAGCACTAGAGACAATTTACAATTTACAGAAGCCAATTAACCTACAAACCTACAAGGCTTGTACAGAGTGGATGTGGAGAGGACGTTTCCACTGGTGGGAGAATCTAGGACTAGAGGGCATAGCCTCAAAATTAAAGGGCGTTCCTTTAGGAAGGAGATGAGGAGGAGTTTCTTCAGCCAGATGGTGGTGAATCTGCGGAATTCTTTGCCACAGAAGACTGTGGAAGCTATCAATGGATATTTTTAAGGCAGAGATAAATCAACTTTTGATTAGTAGGGGTGTCAGGGGTTAAGGGGAGAAGGCAGGAGAATAGGATTAGGAGGGAGAGATAGATCAGCCATGATTGAATGGTGGAGTAGACAATGGGCCGAATGGCCTAATTCTGCTCATCTCACTCATGATGACCTTACAAACCTGAAATGTGGGAGGAAACCGGAGCACCTGGAGAGAACACACACGGTCACAGGGACAGCGTAAATATTTGTGGAGATCGTGCAGACAACACTGTGGTCAAGATCGAGCCTGGGTCTCTGGCGTTTAACTCTGCAGCACTGTCTCGGCAGAAGAGAGAAAGGGACAGTGGAGCTTGTTGGGCTATAGGCTGTGACGGAGTTCCCTCTGGGGGTGTCTGCCTGGCCTGCCCTTCATATCCTCTTGCTCAGCATTTCACAACTCTTCCCACCGTCTAACTGCCCCGCTCTCACTGACCACTGTCCCTGTAACCCCAACGTCACTCCAGATTTACCCGAGAAACATACCCCCCCCCCCCATATCCCCACTAAAGCTTTATGAGCTTCTGCCGTCTCTACTGTTCTGATGAAGAGTCTTCGACCTGAAATGTTGACTGTTTCTCTTCTCACAAACACAACCTGACCTGATGAGTGTTTACAGCATATTTCTGTTTTTGTTTTACACCTTTTAACGAGAGCCCAGTGTGGGTAAAACACGTAAATGCACACACACACACACACACACACACACACACACACACACACACACACACACACACACACACACACACACACACACACACACACACACACACACACACACACACACACACACACACACACACAGGCCCGCAAGCACCCACACACACCGAAGAAAATTTAGACACAAGGAACTGCAGATACTGGTTTACTAAAAAAACCCACAAAGTGCTGGAGTATCTCAGGCTGGGTGAAAAGAAAAGGAGGAAATATTCGGAGCACTGGCGTGCACACGCATCCCCCAGTCAACACACCGCAGAGGCAGTAAGGCAGCAAAACAGTGCAAGTGTTGCAGGATTGCTGCGAGTAGGCAGTTGTCGCATCCATCCAGAGACAGACTGTGTGATCCAAGCTTCCAAAAACCGCTCCTTAAATAATTCCAGTTAATTGATTTAAAAATCTGTGTCTATGTAATTACTGTTTCGGGTACTCAGAAAACAAATGAAGCCTGCAGTTAGCTGGAATCCAACTTTTAAACACCCGCAGTTGCCACTGCATAAATTACAGGGAAAGAAATAGCTTTGGATCAAAGTGGATCTTTATCACCCAGCAGTTGAGCGACTGATATTGCATTGTGAACACATTTGGTATACAACTTGCAGAGAGTTCCCTGGATGGGTCTGTGCGTACAAATCGAGGTGTGCCGCGCACAGTTTCCATCCCATCCGGCACTTTAACCCGTATCCAAAGGAATGCCGAGGCTCGGTGAAGCAGGGGCTTGGTTTCATCTGGTGGAACAGGCTCCGCACCTGTCTCTGCAGCTGGCCTTTGGTGCGAGTCTCCTCGTGTTTTCGGGCTATTTGCCTTCCCAGGCCGCCTCCACTTGCTGTGCGGCCAGCAACTTCTGCTCTGCAAGGGGAGAGAAGGAAATGGATCATTAAGAATAAGGAGTAAGCCATTTAGAATGGAGACGAGGAAACACTTTTTCTCACAGAGAGTGGTGAGTCTGTGGAATTCTCTGCCTCAGAGGGCAGTGGAGGCAGGTTCCCTGGATGCTTTCAAGAGAGAGCTAGATAGGGCTCTTAAAAATAGCGGAGTCAGGGGATATTGGGAGAAGGCAGGAATGGGATACTGATTGGGGATGATCAGCCATGATCACATTGAATGGCGGTGCTGGCTCGAAGGGCCAAAATGGCCCACTCGTGCACCTATTGTCTATTGTCTACAGTCACTCGCGAGACACTGAACCGTGCAGTCGGTCACCCCCCGTTCTCTTTGAAAGGGAGGCCCAGCTCTCTCCCTGCTCCGCTCCACTTCAAGCATTTAGCCCAACCCTTCTTGAAGGCTGGCCTCAGTGGAGTCTGCAGAGGCTGAGAATGTGGAGCAAAAATCTGCTGGTCAGGCAGCATCTGTGGAGACAGAGGGGCAGTATTGTCTTTCTGCTGATTGGATAGCATGCCGCAAAGGCTTTTCACTGTACCTCGGCAAGAAAAAATTAAACTGAACTGATTGTCGCCATTTTGGACCCTGCATCAGACAGAGATGTGGAGACGCAAAGTTTGGATTCTTGTGTAAAACACAAAGTGCTGGAGGAACTCAGCGGGTCAGGCAGCGTCTGTGGAGGGAATAGACAGATGATGTTTCGGGTTGGGGAGACCATTTTTCAGTTTGAAGAAGGGTCCCGGCCTGAAACGTCGCCAATGGAATGGCAGGGAATGGACACGGTGCATTGGAGTAACTCAGCAGATCCTGCAGCATCTCTGGGGAACATGGATAGGTGTGTTCGCCATATCTACGGTGCCAGCTCATTGGGTGTAGTCCCGGAGGTGGGGGTTGATGGAATGCAATGGGGGACTCGGTCCGTTATAACCAAAATCCGTTATTTTGTGGGAAAGAACTGCAGATGCTGGTTTAAATCGAAGGAGACACAAAATCAGAGGGACTGGCAGAGAGACAGGAGAAAAGGGTGACGTTTCGGGTCGAGACCCTTCTTCAGACTGAAATGTCACCCATTGCAACTTCTACCCGAAACATCACTCATTTCTCCTATCCAGAGATGTTCCCTGTCTCGCTGTTACTCCAACATTTTGTGCCCACTATATAAAGGTCCATTATTGCGAGGGTTTACTGTAGATGGTAACTGAATACGGTGCAGGCACACAGCAAGTTCATGTCGGTGGTTCTGGATATTCTCTACAAAGTGATAACATCTCTCTGTCACAATCAATAAAACTCCAGGCAAATTACTTGTAGGTCAAGATTGTGAAAACTCTCGTGGGATAGGTGGTGCTTAAGTGCTGGATTAGAGATAAAAGATGAACAGATAGGCTCTTGATGTTGGGGGGAGATGCAGTGAGGGTTGGGCTTTGACAGCACACGTGACTCCATCAACAAAAGCCACTGGAATAAGCTCTGGAAAGAAGATATCGAGAAAGATGGAAAAGATCAAAACGTCAACCTATGAAAAGGAAGCATATGGAACTGCAGATGCTGGAATCGTGAGCAAAGCACAAAGTGATGGAGGAACTCAGCGGGTCAGGGAGGATCTGCAGGCAACATTTGCAGGCACTGTCGCAACGTACAAGAAACATTTAGACAGGTACATGGATGGGATAGGTTTAGAAGGATATGGGCCAAACGCAGGCAGATGGGACTAGTGTAGATGGGACGGTCGGCATGGGCAAATTGGGCCGAAGGGCCTTTTCAACGCTGTATGATTCTATAAACACTATCTGTGAAGGGAACGGACAGATGACATTTTGGGACAGGACCCTTCTTCAGACTGATGAAGAAGCATGGACACATAAGGAGTAACTCAGCAGGTCAGGCAGCATCTGTGGAGGGAAAGGCCAGATGACGTTCTGGCGAAGGGTCCCGTCTTGAAACATCATCTGTCCATTCCCTCCACAGACGCAGCCTGACCCGCTGAGTTCTTTGCGACTTCAAGGGGAATGCAGTGTTGTTCCATCAGTCAGTAAATATTCTGTTTTGTGTTTGATTGATTCGTGTTCCACACCATATTTGCCGAGGAGAACAAGAGTGACTACCTGCAACCCGTTGTGCAGCTTCAGAATCATCACCCCAGCATTGCATGGATCTTTTACACCCGATGGTTCTGATTTTTTAAATAATGATTGGCCTTTTCTTCCTGAGACAATTATGTAACGCCAACACTTCCATTTGTCAACACAACAGCTCTGAGTAACTCAGCGGCTCAGGCAGCATCTCTGGGGAAAAGGAATAGGTAGCGTTTCCGGGTCGTGTCCCTTCTTCAGACTGAGAGTCATGGGAGAAAAGATACACAACTTCTTTGAAGCAGGCGTACATCGAGGAGATTTTGCAGTGGACCACACAAAATGTGTAGGAAGGAACTGCACATTTTGCGTCTATTTTTGGTGTAAACCAGCATCTGTAGTTCCTTCCTACACACTCCCATTTATATATAGGCCGCTTCAACATTGCAAAATAACCAAAGGGGGTCATCAGGAAGAGATATTAGGGTAGGCGAGCAAAGATTTGGTTAAAAGGGATATGCTTTGGGATGGAGACACATTCAGAGAAGGAATCTCAGAGTTTAAAGTTGCAGTTGGCACTGGACCAGGAGAGTTTAGGGATTAAGTTTATCGTTGTCCCATGAGTCGAGGTACAGCGCAAAGCTTTGCTTTGAATGCTATAGAATCAGATCAAGTATTTTAAAGATGCAGCGTGGAAACAGGCCCTTCGACCCACCGAGTCAGCACCAACCAGTGATCACTCGTTCACACTTGTTCTATCCTGCACATTAGGGCCAATTTACCGAAGCCAATTAACCTACAAACCTGGGGGGTGTGGGAGGAAACCGGAGCGCCCACGTGGTCACAGGGAGGATGTACAAACTCTGCATAGACAGCATCGAACCTGGGGCTTTGGCTCTACACACCGTGCCACTGTGCCACCTCTTCCTCCAGCACGTGGTGTTTTGCTCAGGATTGCGGCATCTGCATTTCCTTGTGTCTCATTGGTAAACGCCAGTGCTTGTGTGCGAACAGGGCAATGTGCTGCTACTGATTCGTGCAATGAATATTAGAACCGGCCACTGTATCTCATGATAGGAAAGGCTATAAGGTCAGGGATAAACAAGCAAGTTCGGGACTCAAGGAATGGTCTGGTCTAGAATGTTTCATAAAACCACTGAATTCTTCCTGCATGATTTCACTCTGCAAATATCAAGACTCTCTGAGCTGGGCAGTCAACGGCAGACTGAAGGCAGGTGTTCGAGTCTTTCCCCTCCCAGCTAAACATGCCGGTTTTGTGGCCAGGCGCATACTCTGAATGCAAGCCAGCTGGCTCAGATAAGATCAGCCATCACAAACACAGTGATATTCATGTGAAGGATCCCGCTGTTACAAGCTCTGCCAACACAGTCAGGAATGCGGCCAATCTGCCCAGTAGGGGTAGATGTCAAATAACTCAACTCAGCCCAGTCCAACTTACCCAGCCTCCCCCCCCCTTCCCCCCCCCCCCCCCCCCCCCCCCATTCCCACTCCCCCTTTGGGTCCCATTTACACCGTGCTGCCTCAGGAAAGCAGCCAACATAATCAAGGACCACTCACACTGGGGTCATTTCCTCTTCTCCTATTGGGCAGGATACAAAAGCTTAAAAGCGCATTCCACCAGATTCAGGAACAGCTTCTTCCCCCCTGTTATCGAACTGTTGTATGCACTTCCCAGAAGCTAATGGTGTGGACATGATCTTCCAACCCACCTCAATCTGGTCCTTGTACTTTTTTTGACACTTTCTCTGTAATAGTAAAGCTGTGACTACAATCTGTACCATTGTATGTTTGTCTTTCCACTATCCAGCACTAAGTTCGAGCTTCATAAAGTACTTGTGCTCTCAATACTGCAGCATGGAGCGGAAACATGGACACTGAAGTCTGAAAGAAGGAGGATAAAAATGTTGAAAGTCTGAACATTTGAAATGATGTGCCTTCACAAAAGAGTATCATGTCTCGACAGGATCTGGAACACTGCCATACGTGCAACTCTTGGTGTGGAATTAACCGTTCGGGACAGAATTACAACAAAAAGACTACGTTACTTCGGCCATATCCAGCGAATGTCAACATCACACTTTCCCAAACTATAGCACGTGTCCATGGAAACCACCCAAGAGGAAGACCACCCAAAAGATGGAGTGACTACCTGAAAGCAGACTGCAGGAATAAGAACATCAACTCTGTGGTCAGAGCTAGCAGGCTAGCTAAGGACAGAAGAGAGTGGCAGGACATCATGAAGCCGATGGCATCACTCAACCCCAAGTTGGAGTAAACGCCATAGATAGATAGATAGATCTATTATACTCGTGTATGACTTGATTGTACTCAGTCGTAGAGTTGTACAGCATGGAAACAGCCCTAGCACACTCGGCTAGACCTATCAACCTGCATTTAGCCCATGATCATCTAAAACGTTTCTATCCATTTATCTGTCCAAATACCTTTTATTTGGTGGGTATGTGGAACGAGCAGCCAGAAGGCAGGAACTATAACACCATTTAAAAGATATTTGGCTCGGTGCACGGATAGGAATGGTTTAGAGGGGTATGGGCCAAACACAAGCAGGTGGACAAGTGTAGATGGGGCATCTTAGTTGCCATGGGCATCTTAGGCAATAGGGCCGTGGAATATTCCATGTTGTATGTTCATGTTTATGACTTTAAAAGTCGTAATTGTATCTGCTTTGAAAATGCTTCTGCATGTTTAGTACGATTTAGAATCATACACCATAGAAACAGGCCCTTTGGTTGAACTCGCCCAAACCCTATCTATACTGGTCCCATCTGCTCATGTTTGGCCCATTTCCCTCTAAACCTTTCCTATCCATGTACCTGTCCAAATGTCTTTGATATGTGGCTATAGTACCTGCCACAACTATCTCCTCTGGCAGCTCCTTCCATATACTTCATCTGGCAGGTCAATCTCTACACTGACCACCCTCTGAATTGTAAAGCTGTCTCTCTGGGTCCTGAGATCAACATGATAATAGACTAAACTAAACACATTGTATATTCCGAGAATTGCATATTTTCAATAACTTATTTTCCTGTAAATCCTATAGAAGGAGATGACATGATGGACTTGGTAATCTTTCATTATTATCATGAGTGCCTGCCTCCACCGCAGTGAACGAACCCATCTCCACTCCATCTGCTGCTCACTTTGCTACCGCAGTTGTCCTTCGTATTGGTAATTGGTTTGTATTGGCATTGGTTTATTATTGTCACCTGTATTGGGCGGCTAGATGGAGCAGCGGTAGAGTTGCTGCCTTACAGCGCCAGAGACCCGGGGGGTTCAATCCTGACTAAAGGTGCTGTCTGTACGGAGTTTGTATGTTCTCCCTGTGACCACATGGGATTTCTCCGGGTGCTATGGTTTCCTCCCGCACTCCAAAGAATGTAGGTTGGTCGGTTATGTAGAAACAAAGAACTGCAGATGCTGGTTTATACCACAGATAGACAAAAAGTGCCGGAGTAACTTAGTGTGTCAGGCAGCATCTCTGGAGAAAAAAATAAGGTGATGTTTTCCTAGATTTGTAGGTTAATTGGCTTCTGAAATTGTCCCTAGTGTGTAGGATATTACTAGTGTTTACATGTCAGCGTGGACTCGGTGGTCCGAAGGGCCTGTTTCTACGCTGTACACTTTATTTAAAGTCTGAGAAGAAACAGTGAAGAACTTTATTTGCTTGATATTCTCCACATGAATAGACAACGTTTTTGGTCAGGAACTTTCTTAAGGAATGGCTTATTGCTGCTCCCATTGGACTAGGGAACTGATCCCAAAATATCCCTGAAGTTTTGTAATAAAAACACAATACAATGCCCTGGATTCCAATCAAAATTTCTTGTGCTTTATTCAAATTGGCAAATGAAAAGTTGGATCGTGTGTGATTCATGTGCTGAGATGGAACAGGCTCTGCTCTGCGCGATAAACCAAGGTCGAAAGAAAAATTGCAAACCTAGGAAATACATTATCTCAGTGAAGGTAAAATAAAGGAAAATAAGTAATTGAAAATATACAATCGAGTAATTTTCTCTCGTCATAAACAATGTGTTTAGTTTAATTTATTGTCATGTTGACCCCAGGTGCAGTGAAAGACTTTTGTTGCGGGCTCACCTGTGAGTGCAAAGACTACACATGATTACAATCGAGCTGTCCACAGTGTACAGATATGCCTGCATGTGTCAGTATCCCTCCATTTCCTGCATATCCATGTGCCTATCCAAAAGCATCTTAAACATCACCATCGTATCTGCCTCCACCTCCACCCCTGGCAGTGCGCTCCAGGCACACACCATTCTCAGTGGAAAAGAAACTTGCCCCGCACATCTCCTTTAAACTTTGCCCCTCTCACCTTAAAGCTATGTCCTCACCACCATCAAAGACAATTTGGAATGGGCAAGGAATGGAGAACAAAGGACCAACTATGGTCTATTGTCTATTTCCCTGTTCTTCCGATGGGCATTAAATATTACTCCAATTTTGTAATTCCTTTCTTTTGCAAATCATAGAATCATAGAAAATAGGTGCAGGAGTAGGCCATTCGGCCCTTCGAGCATGCACCGCCATTCAATATGATCATGGCTGATCATCCCTCAGTATCCTGTACCTGCCTTCTCTCCATACCCCCTGATCCCTTTAGCCACAAGGGCCACATCTAGCTCCCTCTTAAATATAGCCAATGAACTGGCCTCAACTACCTTCCGTGGCAGAGAATTCCACAGACTCACCACTCTCTGTGTGAAAAAAGATCTTCTCATCTCGGTCCGAAAAGACTTCCCCCTTATCCTTAAACTGTGACCCCTTGTCCTGGAGTTCCCCATCATCGGGAACAATTTTCCTGCATCTAGCCTGTCCAACCCATTAAGAATTTTGTAAGCCTCTATAAGATACCCCCTCCATCTCCTAAATTCCAGTGAGTACAAGCCGAGTCTATCCAGTCTTTCTTCATATGGAAGTCCTGTCATCCCAGGAATCAGTCTGGTGAACCTTCTCTGTACTCCCTCTATGGCAAGAATGTCTTTCCTCAGATTAGGAGACCAAAACTGTATACAATACTCCAGGCGTGGCCTCACCAAGACCCTGTACAACTGCAGTAGAACCTCCCTGCTCTTGTACTCAAATCCTTTTGCTATGAATGCCAACATACCATTTGCCTTCTTCACAGCCTGCTGCATCTGCATGCCTACTTTCAATGACTGGTGTACCATGACACCCAGTACTGGTGTACCATGACACTCAAATATAACGAAGAACGTAGAACAGAACTGCACAAGAACAGGCCTAAAACGCTGGAGTAACCCAGCGGGACAGGCAGCATCTCTGAAGAGAAGGAATGGGTGACATTTCGGGTCGAGACCCCATTCCTTCTCTCCAGAAATCCTGCCTGTCCCTGCCTGTCCCGCTGAGTTACTCCAGCTTTTTGTGTCTATCTTCCATGTAAACCAGACATCTGCAGTTCCTTCTTACACAAGAACAGGCCCTTTGGCCCACAATGTTTGTGCTGAACATAATGCCAACTACCTCTTAACCGTCTGCACATAATCCATCACCTTTCATATCCATGTGCCTATCCAGAATTCTCTTAAACACCACTATCGTATCCGCCTCCACCACCAACTTTGGCAGCGTGTTCCAGGTACCCACCACCCTCTATGCAGAAAAACTTGCCCCGCACATCTCCTTTAAACTTTGCCCCTCTGACCTTAAAACGATGTCCTCTAATTAAAGGAAGCTGAAACACCATTGCTACGTCTGTCATGCTTCAACTAGCTCAGCACCATCTTGTCAAAGGTAATTGGGAATCGGCAAGAAAATGGAAGACCAAAGAACATTTCCCTGTTCGTCAGATGGTCATGAAATATCACTCCAGTCTTGTCATTCCTTTCTTTTGCAATTTTGAGACCATTTCGAGAATTGACTTGAAAGCATAAAGTTGCGCATCTTATCTTAGAGCAGCTGGTACCCGTCCAATGTCACACTGTATCAATGTTCAAAAGGGATTCACATTTCTCCACAATGCCATTAACTCTCATTTCATTCCACAAATTAGCATGCTTTACCAACAATTATCTGCTTCTGAAGGCTCATTGCAGTTGCAAAGTGGGAAATGGATCACGACCAGATAGTCTAATTTGGAGATCTCGATCAAGGGGTAAGTGCAATGTAACTTTGAAAGGACCACGAGGGAACTGGATCAAAAAATCAACCCGTTGCAATTAACCAATGCCAAGGTTGACATTTAAAAGGCAGGAGATTCTAGAGAAAGAGCTCATGTCCATAAGCTCGAAGAGTTAGGCCATTTGGTCTATCGTCTACTCTGCCCTTCAATCATGGCTGATTTATCTTTCTCTCAACCCCATTCTCCTGCCTTCTCCCCATAACTCCAGACACCTTTACTAATCAAGAATCTGCCAGTCTCCGCTTTAAAAATATCCACTGACTTGGCCTTCACCACCGTCTGAATTCAAGTAATGTTTTTTAAGTAATAAGTAACTTATTTATTCTGACCATAATTTCATGGAAAGGATTTTGAAGAGAATATGAGGACAAAACGGTGGAGAGATTCATGGAAAAGACAACTCAACTTTTCACTTTGCTTCAGTCTGCACCGTCCTCAGACTGTGACTGCACCGTCATTTTATTAATATAGAACATAAAACAGTACAGTACAGGAACAGGTCGTCCGGCAACAGTCTCTTAACTGCCACTATTATATCTGCCTCCACTACCACCTCCAGCTGCAGGTTCCAGACACCCACCACCCAAAAAACTTGCCTTGTACATCGCTTTTAAACTTTGCCCCTCGCACCTGAAAGTTATGCCATCTAGTTTTGGACTGGGAAAAAGGTTCTGACTGTCTACCTTACCCATGCCTCTCATAATTGATCAGGTTTACCCTCTACTTCCCTTGTTCCAGAGAAAACAATTCAAGTCTGTCCAACCTCTCTTTGTACTCAATGTTCCGAATTCTAGGAATCATTCAGGTAAACCGCCTTTGCACCATCTCCAAAGCCCCCACATCCTTCTACAAATGGCATGACCAGAACTGCAAGCAATACACCAAATGCAGCCTGACCAAAGCCTAAAGGGCCTGTCCTACCAGAATCCGACTCCATGCGATGAGCGCGACCAAACCGGCAGTGGGGGCCGCGCGGAGGTCGGGTGATCCCCTGTACAGGGCCGTTCCCACCAGCATGCGCCTGCATGCGGCAAGCGCGACCAAACCGGCAGTAGGGGCCGCGTGGAGGTCGGGTGAGTGGCGCAACGCGGTGCAAAGTGAGGCGAACTTGGAGCGAAGTCTAAAGGTAAGTTCGCCAGGGCAGAGAGGGACACACAGAGAGGGGCACAGAGACACACACACACACAGGGCCACTGAGCCACACACATAGAGAGTCACGGAGGCACCTACAGAGAGGGTCACAGAGGCACGAGGTCGAGGCGGTGTGTAATGCCCCGCGACGCCGGACGGCTCAAGCGACCACGTTAGGTCGCGCTCATCGCATAGATTTGTATGCTGGTGGGACAGGCCCTTTATAAAGCTGCATCATGACTTCCTGACTCTTATATTCAATGCCCCAACCTGTGAAGGCAAGCATACCCTGTGCCTTCTTTACCACTCTATCCACTTGTGTTGCCACTTTCACGGAGCTATGGAGTTGGAGTTGGTAGATTTGTGTTCCATCACTGAAAAATAGATCCAGCTCCCTCTCCTAGATGGTATGGAACAGGCTTGTCATCAACATTACTCATTGATTAGCAACTTTGAATAAAAATAAACATATTGCAAATCTTTGGACCAGGCGCATGTTTGGCCAGAAATAACATACACCAAAAGCATACTTTGCTGAGAGACCTAAAGGTTTCATACTTAATTGCCTCCGGTTGGAACTTTGGCAGTATATTCAGCATGATCACCAAAAAGATGAAATGCTGGAAGTACAGTGGGCTAGTCAGTTACATTGAGTGGAGAATCCACAAACACTTGTGTATGTGTCTGACCAACAGGGAACTGAGACCAGGCGTAAAAGAGTCTTTTGTCAGGTTGGTAATGCATCTTGCTAAATTTGTTAATGATAGGAAAGCAAGTCGTGAAGAGAGAGTAGGAGAGATTCTTGATAGTGTCACGGGATATGGGGAGAAGGCAGAAGAATGGGGTTGAGAAGGAAAGATATATCCGGCATGATTGAATGGCAGAGTAGACTCGATGGGCTGAATTGCCTACTTCTCCTCATATGACTTATGAACATATGAACTTTCATAGCCCAGAGTCCATGGTACATCATCGCTGAGGTACGATTGTTGATGATAGATATAGATATAGATGTGGAATGCCGCCCAGAGAACAAAGAGGGACTTGGTGTGGGATGGCCGTCAAGAACAAAGAAGGACCTGGCATTGGTTGGGTCGCCGAGAGAACAAAGAGCAACCCAGTGTAGGGAGGCCACCAAGGGGGGGGTGGGGGTGGGGGGAGAGGGAAGAGGGACTATATTGAATACTTTTGTAACTTTGTCAATGCCCTATATGCCGACTCTTTGCATACTTGTGTATTGTATGCAACGCCAAGAATTTTACTGTACCAAGTACACATGACAACAAAGTATTAATCAATCAATCAATCAATCAATCAATCAATCAATTCAATGTCTATTTCGTTGGGTTGTAGGCTACCTCAGAGGAATATGAGGTGCTGTACTTCTCTCCCCTTCTCCATCAGTCTGAAGAAGGGTCCAGACCCAAGACGTTGTCTGTCCATTCCCTCCTCCGATGTTACCGGACTCAATTTGTAAACGTTGCAAGTTTTTTAAGAACTTATTTATTCTGACCATAATTCCATGGAAAGGTTTTTTTATGGAAAAGACAACTCAATAATTTGGAAGTGAGCGGGAAGAAGTCTAGTAAATGAAGTATAATGTGGTAAAATGTGAATTTATCTTCAGTGCCCTCCATGTTTGGGACAAAGACCCATCATTTATTTATTTGCCTCTGTACTCCTCAATTTGAGATTTGTAATAGAAAAAATCACGTGGTTAAAGTGCACAGTGTCAGATTTTAATAAAGGCCATTAGTATACATTTTGGTTTCACCCTGTAGAAATTCCAGCAGTGTTTAAACATAGTCCCCCCAATTTCAGGACACCATAATGATTTGGGACACAGCAATGTCATGTAAATGAAAGTAGTCATGTTTAGTATTTTGTTGCATATCCTTTGCATGCAATGACTGTTTGAAGTCTGCGATTCATGGACATCACCAGTTGCTGGGTGTCTTCTCTGGTGATGCTCTGCCAGGCCTCTATTGCAGCCATCTTTAGTTTATGCTTGTTTTGGGGGCTAGTTCCCATCAGTTTTCTCTTCAGCATATAAGAGGCATGCTCAATTGGGGTCAGATGACTTGGCCACTCTAGAATTGACAATTTTTTAGCTTTTAAAAACTCCTTTGTTGCTTTGGCAGTATGTTTGGGATCATTGTCTTGCTGTAGAATGAATAAATAGATGATGGGTCTTTGTCCCAAACATTATGGAGGGCACTATATTTGGCAGAGAAGCTTTAATAAAAAAACAGCCTATTATCTACATTGTACTGGTGGAGGTATTGACTTTAGCCTTTAGAGATACAGTGTGTAAACAGGCCCTTCTGCCCATCAAGTCCATGCCGACCAGCGATTTCCCCATACACTAGCATTATCCTACACGCTCGGGACAATTTACAATTTTACCTAAGCCAATTAACCTACAAACCTGCACATCTTTGGAGTGTGGGACAAAACCGGAGCACCCGGAGGAAACCCACGTGGTCACCAGGAGAACGTACAAACTCCATACAGGCAGTACCCACAGTCAGCATTGAACCCGGATCTCTGGCACTGTAAAGCAGCAACTCTATCACTGCACCACTGTGGCACTCAAACTGCGATCAATTATGAAAAGCTGAGAATTAATATTATCATCAATTGCACAGAAACTGACGTCAAAAGTTAGGAGTTATCTTTAGCTTCTGAACAGTCCTTCCATAAGCTTAGGTACTGTCCAATTCACCACTCGCCCATTGTGGACATTGGTCTTTGTCTCTGGAACTGATGCGCCACAATGCTGAGAACTATATTCTGCACTCTGTATCTTCCTCTTGAGTTTGACAATTGCGTTTATGTAAAGTATTGTCTGATACCTCGATACACGTGACAATTTATTATTGTGCATACATTCTGGCTTTAGGCTTAGTTTTATTAAACCTAAAGCGAGTAATGTGAGCCCACATCTGGAGTATTTCGCACACCATCAGAAGGATGTTAATGTGTTGGAAAATATCTGCAGTTGCTGGGGATCTAAAATAAAAAACAGAGATTGTTGGAAATAATAAGAGGCCGGAGTGATTCCAGTATTTTTTGGTTTTATTTTAGTGTTGGAAGCAGTTCGAGAAAGTTTACAAGACACCGATAGTCTTGGGAGGCTGGAGAGTATATGCAGAATCTGGAATTAAGAGCACTGTTTAAAAATACGTTGTCATCCATTTGAGAGCAAGACGGGATGCATTTTGTTTCTTGAAGTTTTCGAGTTTTTGAAACTCCCCTTTTTCAAAGGGCACTGGAAAAAAGGTTTTGAATATGTTTAACAAAAAAGTTCAGTGGCTTTTTGATAGGTGAAGGGATTAAATATTACCATGCGACCAGAGTTGAGGTTCTAATTAGATCTGCCATGACCTTATCAAATGGCTGAGTGGTTGAAGATTGAGTGGCTCTGTGTGTAGCACTCTGGTTTGTGGTAGAGGCGAAGGAGAGGAGGGAAGAAAGGTAGAGAGAGTTAAGCCCCTGTCCCACTTACGTGTCCTTGGCACGCGAAGGTCCCACGCGATTTCATGCGCTCGCACAGCCGTCTGGAGCGCGTGACGTCATTTGAAGATGGACACAAAATGCTGGAGTAACTCAGCGGGACCGGCAGCTTCTCTGGAGAGCAGGAATGGGTGACGTTTGGTGTCGAGACTCTTCCTCAGTCGGAAAGAAGGGTCTTGACCAGAAACATCACCCATTGCTTCCCGCTGCCGGTCCCGCTGAGATACTCCAGCATTTTGTGTCTATCTTCAATTTTCTTGGCCCCGCTCTGGGAGTAGAAGTGGGGGCGGATCCGGACCGCAACGGCCGTGAGCCCCAGGCCGAGCTCGGCGATCGTTTGCCTGCTTCTGCTGCTGTTGGAGGTGAGACGTTGCGTCGCGCCAGGGTCTTGGGCCTGTCCCACGTTTGCCGTCAGTTACGTGACAGGCCGTTGGCGTGCGAAGATTTTGTTCACTACAAAAATTTCGGAGCCTCGCGCGATGTCGCGCACAACTACATACCCCTCCGCGCTTCTCAGTGGGACCGGCCCCGTGCGGCATACGATGCCCGTGCGCCGAGGTCGCGTAATTTGCGTGCCAAGGACACGCAAGTGGGACAGGCCCTTTAGTCATACATCTCGCAAACAGGCCCTCTGTTCAACTCGCCTATGCCGACCAAGATGCCCCATCTCAGCTAGTCCCATTTGCCCATTCCTTCAATTCAATTCAATTCAATTCAATTCAAGTTTAATGTCATTGCACAAATACAAGTATAGGTACAACGAAATGCAGTTTAGCGTCATTCGTAGTGATAGCGATATAGAAAAACAAATGCAGTGGTAGCAGTATGGAAAATAAATAAATACAGGGTACAGACAAATCTATCAGCTGGGCTCCGAGTTCAGCAGTCGGATGGTGTAGTTGAAGAAGCTGTTCTTCGTCCTACTGGTGCGGGACCTGAGGCTCCTGTACCGCCTCCCTGATGGGAGGAGGGCAAACAGTCCATGATTAGGGTATGAGGGGTCCTTGATGATCTTCCCGGCCCGCTTCAGGCACCGTTTTCGGTGGAGGGCATCCAAGGCAGGGAGCGGGGCACCGATGATGTACTGGGCGGTTTTCACCACCCGTTGTAATGCCTTCCTGGCCAAGACCCCTCACAACATTTGCTACCCATATACCTTTTAATGTATATTAAATGCTGTTAGAGTACCTAGGGTACACAAAAGGCTGGAGAAACTCAGCGGGTGCAGCAGCATCTAAGGAGATAGGCGACGTTTCTTCAGACTGTTAGAGTACCTACCTTGCCAACCTCCTCTGGCAGCTCATTCCATATACTGACCAGCCTCTGAGTGAAAAAGTAGCCCCTAGAGTTCATATTAAATCTTGCACCGCTCATCTTAAACCTATGTCCTCTGGCTTTGATTCCCTTGCCATGGGTAAAAAATCTTATCTATTCCCCTCTTAACCTCTAAAAGATCACCTCTCAGCCTCCTGCACTCAAAGGAATAAAGTCCTAGCCTGCCCAATCTCTCCCTCAAGTCCAAGAAACAACCGCACAAATCTTCTCTTATTGAGAAAGAGACTTAGATAAAGAAATACAGCATGGTAAGACCCTTCAACTCACCGTGCCAGCCATACACTTCTAATTCCACATTAATCTCATTAAACATATTTTTCCGTACATTCTCACCAGTTCCGCATGGTAGGATGCTCTGGAAGGTTACATTGCATGGGATTCAGGGAGAACTCGGCAACTGGATAGAGAATTGACTTCATAAAAGGCAGCAGAGGGTGATGGTGGAAGGTTGTTTTTCAGGCAGGTGGCCTGTGACCAGTGCTGGGCCCATTGCTGAGTGTGGTTTATATCAATGATTTGGATGAGATTGTACAAGCATGATTAGTAAGTATGCAGATGACACAAAAGTAGGTGGCATCGTAGATAATGAAGATGGTTATCAAAAATTGCAGCAGGGTCTTGATCAGTTGGCCAGGTGGGCTGAGGAATGGTTGATGGAGTTTAGTACAGGTAGTGCGAGGTGTTGCATTTTGGGAAGTCATACCAGAGCAGGGCCTTCACAGTGAATCGCAGTGCTCTGGGAAGTGCTGTGGAGCAGAGGGATCCAGGGGCACAGGTACATAGTTCCTTGAAAGTGGCGTCACAGGTAGAAAGGGTGGTCAAGGAGGCTTTTGGTGTGATCACCCGTTCTATGGATCACACTAGTTCCATGTTAGCCCACTTTCTCATCCACTCCCTACACCCTAGGGGCAATTTTACAGAGGGCAAATTAACCTACCCGGCTTTAGGAAATGGGAGGGAACCGGTGCACCCGTACGAAATCCACACGGTCACAGGAAGAACGTGCAAACTCCACACACAGAGAGCACCCGAGATCAGGATTGAACCCAGGTCTCCTGCACAGTGTGGCAGCGGCTCCACCAGCTGTACCTTTGTGCTTTATGAATACTGCAGAAAACACATCAGCAGCAAAAATATGACAAATATGAAATAGAAATAAAATATTAACAAAAAGAAGCAAGCCTATATGTGAACTTAACTAATTTCTCGCACTGAATATTTCATTAAGCAACATTAAGATTTATTTAACTTTACAGAGCGGTAGTCAGATAGATAAGTACCTTTCTGATTCAGTTATAAATACGTATTAAAAATAAATTACCTTCACAAGTTCCAAAGATTAATTTCGATTTGATTTTTTTTCAAAGCCTGTGCTGGATTGGCTAGATATTTTCTCTGCAGGTAAATCTTACAGCACAGCCTCATCTAGTGGCTGCAATTTACAGTTGATTCACGGGAGACTTCAGGCTCCATGAGTCAACCCAGAACACAAGACAGAGTCCCATGGTTGGAATTAAATAAGAAATTCCTTCATTTGGAACTGGAGATGAATGTTTGGAATTCACTGCACCAAAAGCCAGTGACTGCTGAGTTGATAACTAAATGCAAGATTGGTAGATTTTCATACGGTAAGAGCGTTAGGGATTAAAAGGGTACATGGATACAGTTAGTAAAGTATTAGCTGGAGTAACTCAGCAAGTCACGCAGCATTGCCGGAGAAGATGGATTTAGGTTGGGACCCTGCTTCAGACTGATCGAGTGGGGAGGGGGCGGGGAGAAAGTTGGAAAAGGGAGGCAGCACAGTGATGCAGTGAGGGTTGCTGCCTCACAGCGCCAGAGACCCGAGTACAGGCGCTGTCTGTACGGAGTTTGTACGTTCTTCCTGTGACCGCGTGGGTTTGCTCTGGGAGCTCTGGTTTCCTCCCACGCTCCAAAGACATGCAGGTTTGTAGGTTAATCGGCTTCTGTAAAAATTGTACATGTCCCTAGTGCGTAGAATAATGCGTGTTCAGGATGATCGCTGGTCGGCATGGACTCGGTGGGCTGAAGGGCCTGTTTCTGTGCTGCATCTTTAAATGTCTAAAAGGTGGGAGCTTGCCACAGCCTGTCAAGTGATAGGTCAGGGGGGTTGACTGGCAGACGGATGGGGTGAGGCTGGAGGAGCCAAAAGAGTGTCAGGTGAGGAGAGAAGAGGAGGAGTGAAATGGAGCGCCAGAGAGAGGGATATGGGTGGAAGGGGATGGGGGGGGGGGGGGGGGGGAGAGGAAATACGGGACTCGTGGATGGGAAAGGAGGGTGGAGGGGTGGGGGGACTAGGGAGGTGGGAGATGGGTGTGCAACAGGGTGGGAGGGTCGGTGTGGGAATCGGAAGGGGAGTTAAAATTGTATAATATTAGTCTTGATGTGACTGATTGGCGCAGCAGGTTAAGGTGGGTGGGGAGCCTACCTGTGCTATTTTATGTGAAAGATATAGAACAGCATGGAGTCATCCATGGCAAGAGAACCTACTGCTCCAGGAGGAAATAAAAGCTTTCATCTGAACATAACCAAATGGGCATTTGCTGTACCCTCCAGCAGGAAAGGACACAGTGAGAAACTTGGGCAGTATCACATTATTTCTGCTTTGATTCTTTGAAAACAGCCCCTCATTCTATATGGATAACATGATTACTTTATTTTGAACAGTACTCTTGCCTCTGGCTCAAGACGTACGTATTTAGAGTCTAAAGTCATACAGCACAGAAACAGACCCAACTCGTCCATCTAAGCTAGTCCCACTAGCCCGCGTTTGACCTATAGCCCTCTAAACCTTTCCTATCCATGTAACTGTCCAAAGGTCTTTTAATTGTTGTTATACTACCTGACCTAACTACCTCCTCTGGCATCACGTTGCATACACCTACCACAGCACTTTGTGTCGCATTTGTGGTTCAATGTAACCCTCTGTCTTTTAAATGGTGTTATTGTACCTGCCCCAAGTACTTCCTCTTGCAGCTCGTTCCATACACCCACCATCCTCTGTGTGTAAAAGTTGCCACTCAGATTCCCAACATATCTTTCCCCTCTCACCTTTAACCTATGTTCTTCTCCATGTCTAGATTCCCCCATCCTGGAAAAAGACCGTGCATTCACCGTATCTATTCCCCTCCCATTTTTATACACCTCTATACGATCACCCCTGAGCCTAGGAATAAAGTCCTAACCTGCCCAAACTTTCCCTATAGCTCAAGCCCTTGAGTCCTGGCAACATCTTCATAATTTTTCTCTGCACTCTTTCCAACTTAATGACAACGTTCCCATAGCAGGGTGACCACAACTGAACACAGTTCTCCAAGTGCGGCCTCACCAACATTTTGCACAACTGTAACATAACGTCCCAAATTCTATGCTCAATTTGGTCATTGTCACTGTGCGGTTTGTTGGAACTTGCACTGTGTTGTCACTTTTGCCCACTTTACGACAATGAACACAGTTAAGAAAAGTTCTTCACTGGCAGTGAAATGTTTGAAAAGTCCCAAGGATGACAAATAAGCCAGGAAAATGGAGGTTCTTTCTTTCTTCCTACAATCAAAATGGTTTCCGCTCTTGAGGGATTGCTCGTGGGGCAAAAGCAGCACTGCCAGCAGACGCGGGCACACAAGGACAGGGAGACTGGATGTGAACGATGAGGTACTGGGAGTTACTAGTCATCAAAGACTGGCTGTTGGACAGAGGAATGAATGACTAATTCCTTGCTGCACACCACAAACATGCACTGACACATGGAAATTACTGTGAAGTATGGTCCTTGAAGGGAACTGATTCCTACTTGAACACGGCCCTCTCAAGTCTCAATGCCAACGTGTGATATATTTAAAGATTGCATCTTTTCGTCTTCTTAAGAGGTGGGAGAATCTAGGATCACAGGCTATAGCTTCAGAATAAAAGGATATACCTTTAGAAAGGAGATAAAGAGAAACATAGAAACGTAGAAATTAGGTGCAGGAGTAGGCCATTCGGCCCTTCGAGCCTGCCCCACCATTCAATATGATCATGGCTGATCATCCAACTCAGTATCCCGTACCTGCCTTCTCTCCATACCCTCCGATCCCCTTAGCCACAAGGGCCACATCTAACTCCCTCTTAAATATAGCCAATGAACTGGCCTCAACTACCCTCTGTGGCAGAGAGTCCCAGAGACCCACCACTCTCTGTGTGAAAAAAGTCCTTCTCATCTCGGTCCTAAAGGATTTCCCCCTTATCCTTAAGCTGTGAAGCACCTTGTCCTGGACCTCCCCAACATCGGGAACAATCTTCCTGCATCGAGCCTGTCCAACCTCTTAAGAATTTGTAAGTTTCTATAAGATTCCCTCTCAATCTCCTAAATTCTAGAGAGTATAAACCAAGTCTATCCAGTCTTTCTTCATAAGACAGTCCTGACATCCCAGGAATCAGTCTGGTGAACCTTCTCTGCACTCCCTCTATGGCAATAATGTCCTTCCTCAGATTTGGAGACCAGAACTGTACGCAATACTCCAGGTGTGGTCTCACCAAGGCCCTATACAACTGAAGTAGAACCTCCCTGCTCCTATACTCAAATCCTTTTGCTATGAAAGCTAACATACCATTCGCTTTCTTCACTGCCTGCTGCACCTGCATGCCTACTTTCAATGACTGGTGTACCATGACACCCAGGTCGCGCTGCATCTCCCCTTTTCCTAATCGGCCACCATTTCTTCAGAGGAATTTCTTTAGGCTGAGGGTGGTGAATCTGTGGAATTCATTACCACAGAAGCCCGTGGAGGCCGCCAATGGATATTTTTTTAGATTGACAGATTCTTGATTAGTGTGGGTGTCAGGAGTAATGGGGAGCAGGCAGGAGAACGGGGTTGATAGAGAAAGATAGATCAACCGTGATTGAATGGTGGAGTAGACCTCATGGACCAAATGGCCTAATTCTGCTGTTATAACTTATGAACAAACTTTTGAAATATAGAAACCAACAGATTACAGTTGTTCTAATGACCGAGAAACAGGTCAATCCACCTATTTGCTTTTGGAAAAATATTCCAATACGTTAACACGAACGCCTAGGAATGAAGGTGACCACAGAGAGTGGTGAACACTGCCCGGTCCATCACAGGTACTGACCTCCCCACCATTAAAGGGATGTACAGGTGACACTGCCTCAAAAAGGCAGCCAGCATCATCGATAACCCACACCGCCCTGCCCTCGCTCTCATCTCCCAGCTACCATCGGGAAGAAGGTACAGGAGCCTGAAAACCGTGACCTCAAAGTTCAAGAACAGTTTCTTCCCAGCTATCATGAAGCTCCTGAACACTGCACAACACTGACTATGATCTTCTATGGAATCTGCTTTGGTTGCACTACTGTCTCCTGTTTTGGACTATTATGGTCTGGTTACCTTGTATTACGTCTTAATAATTTGTTGTATTATTGATTATTGTATATTTAGTGTGTCATTGTGTTTACTGACCTGTTAAATTGCAGCAGATAATGATATTGTTCCTTTTCTGGTACGTATGACAATTAAACTCTCTTGCACTGTAGATACAGCGTTCTTTAGTATACCATTAATTCCCTTTTGCAAGTTACTAGGAATTGGCTTCCATTGCTGTTTCAGGCACCATGTTCTCACAGCACCAGAGACCTGGGTTTGAACCTGACTAGGTGCTGTCTGTGTGGAATTTGTATGTTCCCCCTGTAACCGGGTGGGTTTTGACCGAGTCCTCCCTGGTCGGTGAGGACTCGGTGGGCCAAAGGGCATGTTTCGGTGGTGTATCTCTACAGTCTAAACTCCTCAAGAGTACCTTTTGCCAAATGGATGTATTGGCCTTCCTACTATTTGCAGGCTCACCCACACATGGGCTGTTAATCAATAATGCAAGATCAATCATCTAGCACAGAATAGGGAGTGTTACTAAATTAATACAGCCAGGATCAATAGGTGGTATAATGGTGCCTCACAGCTCCCGTGAGCAGGGTTGAATCCTGAGCTCGGGTGCTGCCAGTGTGGAGTTTGCATGTTCTTCTCGTGACTGCACATCGATTGGTTAGCTCATTGTCTGTGGTTAATTACCCCGAGGGTAAAGGGTTGGTTGGAGAATCAGGGCGGAGATGATGGATAAGCGAGAGAAAATTGGTCGAGCTGCTGCCTCACAACTCCAGAGACCCAGTTTTGATCCTGACTTTGGGTGCTGTTTGCGCATTCTCCCTGTCACAGTGTGGGTTTCCTCCCACATCCCAAAGGCATGCGGGTTTGTAAGTTCTGTATATTGCCTCTGTAAATTGCCCCTAGTTTGCAGAGTGGATGAGAACCCGGGATAACATAGAACTGGTGTGAACAGGTGATGGACAGCATGGACTTGGTGGGCTGAAAGGCCTGTTTCCATGCTGCATCCTTCAATCAATCAAAATACGTTATGGGAACATTGGATGGACAGGATTGTTCTTTGAGATAGCTTAATTCAATCGACTAAATAGCCTCCTCCCTAGCGAGACATGTAAGACTGTGACTCCTGTCAGAAACGAGGCAGCTCAATAGCTTTAAAAAAAGTATATTTTTGCCTAAGCAAAATAAAAGCAACAGAGCACACAGATGGTGCCTTATCAACCTCCTACTAAGAATAAATATTTCTGCACTAACGATTGTGCTTTATTTAAGTAACGATGCCGCACTAATGTGGATTGTTCGTGGAGCTGATTTTCAACTAGTTATCTACGCACAATAGATCAATTGCCCATTAGTAGAACCATTCGATTTCAACCCCCTCTTTCTCAGCAACTATGATGTACTGTGGACTTTGCTCTGGCTGCACGAGAGACTTGGGATTTGCACCGTTATGTTGACTGGTATTATTAATAATTAATTTATTCTTTTATTGATTATTATATATTTATTTGTGTGTCATTGCATTAATGGGCTTGTTAAGGTGCAGCAAATAAGAATTTTGTTGCCAGTATATATGACAATAAAATAATCTTTTCTCTTTTCTGTAGCTCCGTTTTGTTCTCATGTTGGAGCTTGTTTTAGTACCAAGCTTTTGCTCCTGTAGTGATGTCAGTGGATGGGATCTGATTCATGGTTATGCCTTGTGCAAAAGGGAATTAACGCTACACTGGAAAAATCTCGATCCACAGGGCAAGGGTGTTGTAAATGTAAATATGCCAGCAACCGAACAGTTAATAAGTTAATAGGGATTATTACTTGCTGCAGTTTTGCGGGTCCGCTAAAGCAATAACACACCAATAAATAATCAGTCAACGTAGACCCAAGGAACTGCAGATGCTGGTTTACAAAAAAGTGCTGGAGTCGCTCAGCGGGTCAGGCAGCATCACTGGAGATCATAGATCGAGGCGATGTTTTGGGTTGGGACCCTTGGGGAGAAAGCTGGAAAAGAGGGGTGGGGGCGGAACAAGTCTGGCAAGAGGTGGATACAGGTGAGGAGGGGGGTGGTTGATTGGCAGATGGTAGGACTAAGACTACCGATGAAAAAGCCAAGAGGGTGTGATAGAGATAAGGATAGGAGGTGTGGAATGTGAAACCAGAGTAAGGGATATCGGTGAAAGGGGATGAGTGTGCAGGGGGAAGGGGAAAGGGGGAAATGGGTGTGCATTCAGGTGGGGCCAGGGAGGAGAGGGGGATAGAGTGTGTGGGAAAATGGGGGGGGGGCTTGTTTGTTGATTAGTTACTTACAATTGGAGAATTCAATGTTCATACCGTTGGGTTGTGAGCTACCCAAGCGGAGTATGAGGTGCTGTCCCTCCAGTTTGTGTGTGGCCCCACTCTGCCAAAGGAGGAGGCCCACAACAGAAAGATCAGCGTGGGAATGGGAAGTTAACATGGTTAACTCAATAATCAATAATACGAGGTAACCTGATCAAAACAGTGCAAAACAACAAGTATGCCGTTTGTTATCCCCGTTTTTTATGGCACAGTGACACAGCAGGTAACAATTCTGTTTCACAGTGCTACAGATCTGGGTTCACGGGTGCTGTCTGTGTGGAGTTTGCACCGTGACCGCGTGGGTTGCCTCCGGATGCTCCGGTTTCCTCCCACATCCTAAAGACGTGCTGGTTTGTGGGTTAATTTGCCTCTTTAAATTGTCTTCAGTGTGTAGGGAGTGGATGAGAAAGTGGGATATCATTGAACTTGTGATCGATAGTCGGAGTGGTCTCAGTGAGCCGAAGTGCCTGTTTCCATGTAGTTTCTCCAAACGAAACGTTGGAAAAGAGGGATTCAGCGGAGACGGGATGTAGGGATTCTCAGGAAGTGAAGAGTTAACAGCGTTCTGGTTGTGGTTAATGGCCATGTTACAGTATGCAATGTTACAAATGTCTCAAAGGGGAAGGTGATTGGAGAAGTCAAGTGGAAAAAGTCCCTTTTGCAATGAAGCGCTCACACCGTGCTCCAGCTCTCTCTGTAATGCCGCTGACAGCCATGCAAAATGAAGTTTACGCAGCATTATTGCCGGGTTAAAAATAATCCGATGACATTCATGCACCAGCCTACCAGCCCACACAATCACGTCGGCTGCAGATTGCCTGTTCTTCAGGAAACTAAGCAGCACTTATCATTAAGAGTCACGTAAAACAAATCTGAACACATGCTCCATCAATCTCAATGAATTTTAAAATCTCATTTTTCTGCTCATTTTCTTTTCCTTGTTACTTGGCAGCAGAAATTAGCAACATTTGCAGCAAGCCCACTTCAAGAGAGAGGTCCTCTAGGCTTGGGTCTGATGGTCTCCATGCCTGAAGCGATACACTGGCCATTCACACCACTCATCCAACCTAGTGCTTACACTCCCAGCACAGTGTCCCATCAAACACCATAAGCCCAATAATCCCCTTTGTTTTGTCATCATCTTGCCACCCATTCTGTTACGCTCTTGATATCTTCTTCTTCTTGCGTGTGGCATGCGCAGCCTAAAGTTGTAAGGCAACTTGTTCTGTTTGATGTTCTGATTATGCACAGATTGCATTCGTCGAAACAGGGTGGACCACATGAAGGTTGCAATCTCCCACCCAAACTGCTTGATATTACGGTTTGGAACTGAACTCAGAACAGTACAGCACAGGAACAGTCCCTTTGGTCTATAATGTGTGCACAGAACATGATGCCAACTTAAACTAATCTCCTCCTCAAGAGAGAGTTAGATTTAGCTCTTAGTGCTAAGGGAATCAAAGGATATGGGGAAAAAGCCCATACTGGGGTACTGATTTTGGATGATCAGTTATGATCATATTGCTGGCTCGAAGGGCCGAATGGCCTACTCATGCACCTATTTTCTATGTTTCCATGCCTGCACATGATCCATATCTCTCCATAACCTGCATATCCAACTGCCTATCTAAAAGCCGCTGAAATGCCGCGATCGTATCGGCCTCCACCACCACCCCTGGCAGCGTAAAAACAGGCACCTTTACTAACTGTGTAAAAACTTGCCCCACACATCTCCTTTAAACCTTGTCCCTCACACATTAAAGCTGTGCCCTCTAGTATTTGATTTTTCATTCTGGGAAAAAGATTCTGACTGCCTACCCTATCTATGCCTCTCATAATTCCATACACCTCTATTAGGTTTTCCCCTGACATCTGGCATTGCAGAGAAAACGATCCAAGTCTAACCAACTTCTCCCTGTAGCTAAAACCCTGTAGTCCAGGCAACATTCTGGTGAACCTCCTCTCCAAAGCCTCCACACCCTTCCTGTAATGGAGTAACCAAAACTGCACGTAATACCCCAAATACAGTTAAACTAAAACCTTTCATAACCTTCTTACGCGCAATGCCCCGACCAATGAAGATTAGCGTACCACATGTCGTCTTCACCACCCTATCTGTCTTGCACTGTCAAGAGGTTATCCACTTGGACCCCGAGATCCTTCTGTACGTCAGTGCCTTTAAGGCTCTACCTTTAACTGCATATTTTCACTGTGCCTCTCAAAGTGCAACGCTTCACACTTGCACCGATACAACTCCGTCTGCCATTTCTCCGCCCATTGCTGTAGCTGATCTATAGCCTGCTGTAGCGTTTGTCAGCCTTCCTCATTGTCTACAGCGCCACCAACTATTATTTTTTTGAGTCGTATGCAAACTGTCCAACCCAACCCATCTACATTCACCTCCAAGTCATTTTATCCGTCTCACCAACAGCAGAGATCCCAGCACCGATCCCTGTGGAATACCGTTGGTCATAGACCTCCAGCCAGAAGACACCTGTCCTTGGAATTCATTGCCACAGACGGCTGTGGAGCACAAGTCAATAGATATTTCTAAGGCGGAGATTGACAGATTCTCGATTAGTAAGGGTGTCGGGGGTTATGGGGAGAAGGCAGGAGAATGGGGTTGAGAGGGGAAGATACATCAGTCATGATTGAATGGCGGAGTGGACTTGATGGGCCGAATGACCTAATTCTGCTCCTAGAACCTATGAACTTCCACCGTAGCCCTCTGTGGGTAAGTCTGTTATGAATAGGAACTACCTTAGTCGTGCCTCTGCACAGCGAGTGCCTCACTGAAGGTTTTCTGGAAAGTCAAATGCAATGCATTGTCTGCATTAAAATCAAAATTATCTTGTATTTTGTTTAAAAAGCTCTAAGATTCATCAGGCATGATTATTTCCCTTGTAATCCATGCTGACTGTTCTTTATTATACGTTTCTCTTTTGCTAATGATTTTTATTGCCTCTTTAAGCAAGGTTTCCATTATATTTCCCATCACTGGTATTAGGCTAATAGTTTCAAGCTCCTTGGCTTTGTTCATCTATGCTTTTTACACCAGAAATCACAATGGTTATTTGAGTCTACTGGCACCTATCACTGCCCTCAAGAATTATAAATGTGTAACAGAGACACAAGGAACGGCAGATGCTGGAATCCTGAGCAAAACACAAAGTGTTGGAGAACTCAGTGGGTCAGGCAGCATCTGTGGAGGGAATGGACGGACTATGTTTCAGGTGAGGATGCTTCTTCAGACTAGGTCTGGGTTTAGGTTTAGGTTTATTAATGTCACATGTACCATGGTACAATGAGTGGCGGGGGGAGGGCTGCCACATGTGGAGACAGGTAGGACTGTTCGGTCAATGTTTGTAACTTTGTCGGTACTGAAAAAGTGGTGACACTTGTGTACTGCCCAGGTGAGGTCCGCAGTATGATTTTACGGGTTGTAGGCAGTAACAAAGCATTTCACTGTGTCTAGGTACATGTGATATTGAAGTATCATTGAATCATTGCGTGTGGAGCTGAATGCTGTGTGCCCCATCAGCCACCACCCCTTTGCCTCTTTGGGGAAGGTCATCAATAGAACAACTGAGGTCTGCCTCGTCTCAGCAACTTGGCCTGGGGCTCTCCTGTAGCCTAGGCAATTGCCCCGTCCATCATTCAGCCTGTCTGGTAAATACCACAGCACAGTAATTATGTAATAATTCTGCCACTGTGCTCTCCCGACACGTTTATTGTGTGTATCCCTAGGTAGCTCAGCCACCAGATTCATCTCCCATTATTTACAGCTCCATAAAACAAAAATCATTTCAATTTTCTTCATTTAAATTTCCCTCCTCGCTGCACTTATGCCCCTTTTGTTTTTCTTTGATTACTGACGTTACCAAATGTAATGTTTTTTAAATACATTTTGATTGTGGGCTATTACGAGCTAGATTGTTACTCTTGGTGGACTTCTGTTGCTGTCATTTTCCTCCATTTATCTTTCATTTCAAGTTTATTTTCCTTCAATCCATTCTCATTCCCTTAAAACCAGAAGCAGGCCAATATATGGTCCTTCATCTTGTCCTCCTCAATCTATAGCTTCAACATTACTCACTACTTTTGGCTGCTTTTCACATAAGCAGCCTGAAGTAAGGTCTCAACCTGAAAATTCATCAATCCATGTTCTCCAGAGATGCTGCCTGACCCGCTGGGTTACTCCAGTACTTTGTGTATTTTTAAAATATAAACCAGCATCCACAGTTCCTTGTATCAACAAAATCAAAGACTTGTCCCATTCCAATCATTCCTTCTTCATATGTTCGTAAGTGATATAAGCAGAATTAGACCATTCAGCCCATCAAGTCTACTCCGCCATTTAATCATGGCTGGTCTATCTCTCCCTCCTAACCCCATTCGCCTGCCTTCTCCCCTTAACCCGATACCTGTACTAATCAACAATTTATCTATCTCCACCTGAAACATATCCATTGACTTGGCCTCCACAGCCTTCTGTGGCAATGAATTCCATCTCCCTGCTCCCATCGCACAAAAGGTACAGAACTCTGTCTGTCTGATTTATTCCTCTCATGATTTTGTACGCCTCTATAAGAGGTGTACGTTGTTGAACTTTAAGCTCAGGACTGAGGGACCACTCAAACGCATGTGAAGTATAGCAAGGAATTTCATAGCAGCATGTTGAATTGAAGACCTTTCATTAGAACTTACAACAGATAGTTTGGTGCTTTACTGTTGGCGAGGGCCTGCTGTGTGTAATTTGGCTGCTGAACCTCCTCTTTATCACAAGCTAAACATTGGCTGTGAAGTACCATGGATCATGAAGGCTCTGTAAATGCTTGAAATGGAAAGTTCTGACAGGGCTTAGCAGGTGGTACACATCTGAGGAAAGGAACAAGTAGAGATAACACTTCAGGTTAATGCTATCAAGACTGGATCAGTTGCCAGATTTGTGATGTTTGTTCCTTTGCTTTTTATAACGACATTTTCTTCTTTTGATATTCCGTTCTGATTCAATTCTGGAAATTCTGAGCTTCCTTGCTGTTTTCTGCAGATGCAAATCCCTTATTTTATCTTATACTTTACTATAACTCTCCTTATACCTATGTCAACCGAGAGAGACTGACATTTAGCCCTTAGGGCTAAGGAAATGGGTATGGGGAAAAAGCCGGAATGGGGTACGGATTTTGGATGATCAGCCATGATCATATTGAATGGCGGTGCTGGCTCGAAGGGCCGAATGGCCTACCCCTGCATCTATTTTCTATGTTTCTATGATGTTGTCCCACTTCTCCCTGCCTGACAGAAGGGACAGAAGCTTGAATACACGCACCACCAGACTCGGGAACGGCTTTTTAACCTTCAAGCTTTTGAACAGTCCTTCCATAAGCTAAGGTGTACTGTCCGATTCACCTCTACCCCATTGCGAACTTTTGTCTCTGGAACTGATGCGCTACAATGCTGAGAACGATATTCTGCACTCTGTATCTTGCCCTTTGCTCTACCTGTTGTACCTGCATTTGACAATTGTATTTATGTGCAGTATTATCTGATCTGATTGGATAAAGTGCAGAACAAAGCTGTTCACTGTATCTTGATGCACGTGACAATAATACACCTAAACTTGAGAGTTTTCCTTCACCGGATTTTGCCACAGAAACCCTGGCCGCATTTGTTGCAGGCTGCTACTTGCAACCTACATGTTTAAATAAAAAATCAATCATATATGTAGCAAGAATCACAATTAAAGCCATGGAGTCATACAGCATGGAAACGGCCCGCCTCTGACAGGGAATGGGACAGGTGCTGAAGTGGGGAGGACCAGCGGGAAACAACAGAGCCGTTATTCTCTCCTTTCCTTTGCTTTCCCTTAACTATTCCGGCTTTCACAAACTTTAGCGTCATACAGCATGGAAACCAGGCCCTTTGGCCCAACTCAATAACACAGGAAAGGCTTAGAGGGAGGGTACACAAAAGGCTGGAGAAACTCAGCGGGTGCAGCAGCATCTAAGGAGCGAAGGAGATAGGCGATGTTTTGGGTCGAGATCCTTCTTCAGACTGCTTAGATGGATATGGGCCCAACGTGAGCGAATGGAACTAGCTTAAATGGGACATCTTGGTTGGCGTGGGCGAGTTGAGCTGAAGGGCCTGTCTCCGTGCTCTACGACTCTAAGAAGCCCCATCCACGCTAGTCTCACTTCCCTGCATCTGGCCCATATAAAGTAATAAGTGATAGGACCAGAATTAGGCCATTTGACCCATCAAGTCTACTCCATCATTCAATCATAGCTGGTCCTTTTCTCCCTCCTAACGCCATCCTGCCCTCTCCCCATAACCCCGACACCCGCATCCCACTAAACCTCTTCTATCCATGTATCGACACATCAGCCCCAACGCAAGCCCAACATGGACTCTGTAAAATTGGCCCCGTTAAATCCATGTGTCCTTTAATTATTGTCTATGCTGACAAACGACTCGACTCATTTTAACAGATCCCCCCAACATACAGATTGGCGAGTTAACAAGCGCGCAGTTCACAAGATCGTTCCTTTAACCTTTCTCGAAGATTGGAATCTGTGACTACATTGCTCCCCTGTCCAATGAGCTGTAAAAAAAATCCCATCACACCGTCCCAGGCCTCTGTTCTCATTTATATAAGTACCCTTGGACACATTCCATCTGCTGCTGTTGTATTTGGTTTTAGCAAGGCATTTATTTCTTAAAACAACCTTTGCATTAGTGACCTCTATTGTCTCTGAACCAAAATGAATTCACTACTACTCTCATTATCAAGGCATCAAAAGCATTTTATTCTGCAGGGTAAAAAATAATGTTTCGAAGGGTGAGTGTGCAAGTTTTAAAGTTGAAATCTGCATTCCCGCTGAAACTCAATAGTATATTTCTGAGCGATTGGATATAAATTGGCTGTGCATATGCCTTGCAGATATGTGTCACCTTTGTGAAAACGTGGGCAAAGCACACGTTCAACACCAGAAGTTAAATTCAAAATTCGCAGTTAATTTTTTTTTTGATAAAATTGATTTTTGTATTTAGTTAACAAGTAAATTAGCGATGAAACGTTTAGGTTAAACCGTTTGTAACACTGCGGGATTAGTGATTACAAGGCAGTTGGGCTCACAGGAGGGCTTTAGACTGTAAAACAACACACACAAGCAATCAGGTGGTGCATTTCATTCAGATGAAGTGTGAGATGGGATTTTAGACAGTGCATTAGCTGAGAACAATCTCTCAGTCTCTTCCCAACCCCTGGGGTGTCAAGGCAGATGTTCGCAACTAGCAACTTATGTGTGAACATATCTACTGAGGGATTGAATCAGTAAATATTAAAGATCGGAAGGAGGCCATTTGGCCAATCAAGTTTGTGCTGGCTTGTTCAAACAAAAAACAAATGAGTTCCACTCTTTTCCAATATCCCCGCAATATTTTCTCCCTCCGTCGAGTATTTATCCAATTGCCCTTTGAATGCAATTTCTCCAATCTCTTTCCATCAGCTCACACTGCATTCAAACTCATATCTATTTATTCGATAGAAACCGTTTTCCTCATGTGGCCTCTGATTCTTTCGCCAATCTCCTCAAATCTGTTCCCTCTGGCTATCAACCTGCCATTTTGCTGAATTGCGATCTCTACACAATCTTAAACACATGGATCAATAACTAACGCGCTAGCGAGCGGTATAGGAAACCCGACGGTGGGGAAGTGAGAGGGTGCGACCTCATTTAAACCCGCAGAGGTTACGTGAATGGGAGTCAGTCCTGGGAATGAGCTATCAACCGTACAACTCAAAGATGCCCATTTCAAACTTGACCTGTGCTGAGTTTGACCAACGCCCAGTCCATCACGGGTACTGGCCTTCCCACCATCCAAGCAATCTACAGGCGCTATCTCAAAAAAATACCCAATATCAGCAAAGAACCACACCTCCCTGGCCAAAGTGCTGGAGTAACTCAGCAGGTCCGGCAGCATCTCTGGAAAACACGGATAGGTGATGTTTTGGGTCGAGACAGTTTCTCAGATTATTGTGGGGGGGGGGGGGGGGGGGGGGGGGAAGAAGAAAGCTAGAAGAGGGGACAGGGGGATAATAGGTGGACGCTGGCGAAAACGGTTAGAACAAGGAGATTCTCCTTTTATTTCAGCAATGGTCTAGCATGGACTGTGTTTATACTAGGTACTTTGGTTTTACACTATGATGGCACTTATTAATTTATTGTGCTGATTATTAATTTATTGCATTATCGGTCATTGCATATTTATTTGTTGTGTAATTATGTTAATGGGCCTATAAAACTGCAGCAAGGAAGAAATTCATTATTCTATATCCGGTACAAATACCAATTAAACGCAGTTGATTCTTGACTCTTGATCATACAGTACATTATAACTTTTATATTGCATTGGCTCCCGATCAATAAGGTCATCGCTTCTGTCCTGGCTTTCACGGAAGCCGGCTCAGTGTACTCAGGCATTTATAAATCAGAATTCATTAGCGGTTTTGATCTGTGCAATATTGCCCACCGTGAATGCTATGCAACCAGCTGAAGTGGGACATTCAGGCGACATAACAACCTGATGAAATAAACATGAACATCTACATTAGCCGGCAGTCCTCAGATGTTTTTCCCATTTCCGGAACGTGTTAGTCCCTGCATGGGAACATTAGGGCAGATGCTGTGCACCATCCAGGAACTCACTCTCAAGCCATCCTTTCTGACCAGGTCTGAACGGTGAACCGCAGGAGCCATTTGCCCAGCCCTGAATTATACACAAAGTAATGCATTTCCCAGCAAGAAGTAGGAGCAATTAGCAAGAATGCTGACTGATTTTCCCCATCTTGTACCTGAACCGACTGTCAACGCTAACCCTGGAGATCAATTAATGCCGATGTTTTAGTTTCGTTTAGAAATACACTGTGAAAACAGGCCCTTCAGCCCACCGAGTCCAGGCCGACCCGCGATCCCAGCACACTAACACAATCCTACACATGACGGACAATTTACAATTTTACCAAAGCCAATTAATATACATATCCGTGCGTCTTTAGAGTGTGGGAGGAAACCGGATCACCCGGAAAAAACCCACGCAGGTCACAGGGAGAACGTACAAACTCCGCACAGACAGCGCCCATAGTCAGGATGGAACTCGGGTCTCTAGTGCTGTAAGGGAGAAACTCTACCATTGTGCTACCGTGCGTTTACATATATTGGGCCAAAAGCACAGTTTAATAAACCCGAGGTGTGGTTGTTATTGCAACAGTGAAAAGTATGGGAGATAGAACACAGAACAGGCCCTTCGGCCCACAATGTCCGTGCCGATCGTGGTGCCAAATTAAATTAAATTTCCACTGACTGTAACTGATACAAATCCCCCTATTCCGTACATGTCCATATGCCTGTTTAAAAGCCTCTTAAACGTCACTATCGTATCTGCCTCCACCAGCTCCCCTGGCAACACGTTACAGGCACCCACCATATTCTGTGAAAAAAAAATTGTCCTACACATCTTCAATAAACTTTCCTCATCTCATTTTATAGCTAAGCCCTCTAGTGTTGTACGTTCCTTGGGGAAAAGGTTCTGTCTGTCTACCTTATTTATGCCTTTCATAGTTTTATATACTTCACAAATTATAGCAGCAGAATTAGGTCATTCAGCCCATCGAGTCTACTTCACCATTCAATCATGGCGGATCTATTTTTTCCTCTCAACCCCATTCTCCTGTCTTCTCCCCATAACCCTTGATACCCTTTCTAATCAAGAATCTGTCAATCTCCGCCTTAAAAATAACCAATGCATATGGCCCCCATAGCCGTCTACAGCAATGAATTCCACAGATTCACCACCCTCTGACTAAATAAATTCCTCCTCATTTCCTTTCTAAATGTAGGAGAAGGCCTTTTATTCTGAGGCTGTGCCCTCTTGTTCAAGATTCTCCCACTAGTTGAAACATCCTCTCTACGTCCACACTATCCAGGCGTTTCATAATTCGGTAAGTTTCAATGAGGTCCTCCCCTCATCTTTGTAAAGCACAGTGCCTTCAAACGCTCATCATCCGCTAACCCAATCATCCCCGGGATCGTTCTCGTAAATGATCAAGTCTCCACTCGGCCTCCAACGTTCCAGAGAAATAATCTCTCTACTTCTGTTGCCCTTGTCATGCTCTCTGTGCAAGCACACATGCACACACACGCACATATGCGCTCACAAACACATACACACACACGGACACATGCGCACACACAGACCCATGCACAGACACGCACACACTAGAAGCTACAGCAAGGCTTGTTACTATTCCACTACCTTAGTCTTGAGACGTCTATGATTATCAGCTGAGTGATGAGTCTCTGGTGCTCAATGTCACCTTCTTTGGAGACAGCACACTAACAGAGGCTGCAGGCAGATGCAGTGTGAGGCTGGCAGCCGGCTCCCAGCTGATCAATGAGACCAGAGGAGCATGGCTTGGTTTGACAGGGGCGCCCCCAGGCACACCTATTGTCAAAACCATCACGGAGATTGAACGGAGACACAAGAGACTGCAGGTGCTGCAAACTGGAGTGTGAACTATGGAGAGGAATCGTTTTCTTCTAACGTATAAAGACACAAAGTGCTGGAGTAACTCAGAGGGTCAGGCAGCATCTATGGAGAACATGGATAGGTGACGTTTCAGATCGGGACCCTTCTTCAGATTGATTGCAGGGGTGGGGAAGGAATGGGCGACATAGTGGCGCAGCGGTAGAGTTGCTGCCTTGCAGCACCAGAGTTCCAGGTTCGATTCTGACTATGGCTGTTATCTGCATGGAGTTTGTACGTTCTCCCTGTGACTGCTTGGATTTCTCCCGGTGCACTGGTTTCCTCCCACACTCCAAAGAGGAATGGTTTGTAGGTTAATTGGCTCCTGTAAATTGTTCCTAGTGTGTCAGATGGAACTAGTGCACGGGTGATTGTTGGTCAGCACGGACTCAGTGGGTCGAATGGACTGTTTCCAGGCTGTATCTCTGAAAGTAAAACTATAACTGTCTTCGGATTTGGGAGAGGGGTCCCACCCAAAGCATCATCTGTTCATTCCCACCCTACACGCTGCCTGTCCCGCTGAGTTCCACCAGATTTTAGAAGTTTCAGTTTCTAGTCTCTGCATTCTTTTTTTTCTCAGTTTAGGCCTTTCGGCCCAACTCGTCCACGCCAACCTAGATGCCCCATCTAAGCTAGTCCCATTTGCCCACATTTGGTCCATGTCCCTCTAAACCTTCCCTTTTGTTAGCCAAAAGCACATTTAAATTTGTTAACCTAGCTCATCTTACCTACTTTCTCTCGTTCCGTATACCCACCACTCTGTAAGCATGCAGGTACAGCAGGCAGTGAAGAAAGCAAATGGCATGTTGGCCTTTATAACAAGAGGAATCGAATATAGGAGCAAAGAGACCCTTCTGCAGTTGTACAGAACCCTAGTGAGACCACACCTGGAGTATTATGTACAGTTTTGGTCCCCTAATTGGAGGAAGGACATTCTTGCTATTGAGGGAGTGCAGTGTAGGTTTACAAGGTTAATTCCCGGGATGGTGGGACTGTCATATGCTGAGAGAATGGAGCAGCTGGGCTTGTACGCTCTGGAGTTTAGAAAGATGAGAGGGGATCTCATTGAAACATATAAGATTGTTAAGGGTTTGGACACGCTAGAGGCAGAAAACATGTTCCCGATGTTGGGGGAGTCCAAAACCAGGGGCCACAATTTAAGAATAAGGAGTAAGCCATTTAGAACGGAGACGAGGATACACTTTTTCTCACAGAGAGTGCTGAGTCTGTGGAATTCTCTGCCAGTAGAGAGAGGGCAGTGGAGGTGGGTTCTCTGGATGATTTCAAGAGAGCTAGATCAAGCTCTTAAAAATAGGCTGAGTCAGTGGATAAGGGGAGAAGGCAGGAACGGGGTACTGATTGGGGATGATCAACCATGATCACATCGAATGGCGGTGCTGGCTCGAAGGGCTGAGTGGCCGACTCCTGCACTTATTGTTTATTGTCACCCTCTGTGTGAAAAGGTTGCCTCTCAGATTCCTATTAAGATCTTTTCCCTTACAATTTAAACCTATGCCATCTAGTTCTTGATTTCCCCTAGCCTGGGGAAAAAAACTTTGTGCATTCACCCTATCAATTCTCCTCATGATTTTACACACTCTATAAGATCACGTCTCAGTCCTCATGCACTCCTAGAAATAAAGTACTAGCCTGCCCAACCTTTCCCTACAGCTCAGGCCCTCGAGTCTTGGCAACATCCTCACATATCTTCTCTGTACTCTTTACAGTTTAATGGCAACAAGGTAGAGTTACTGCCTCACAGCGCCAGAGACCCGGGCTCGATCCTGACTACGGGTGTTGTCTGTGCGGCGTTTGTACGTTCTCCCTGTGACCGTGTGGGTTTTCTCCAGGTGCTCCGGCTTCCTCCCACACTCCAAAGATGTACAGGTTTGTAAGTTAATTGGCTTCGGTAAAGATTATAAATTGTACCTAGTATGTAGTATAGTGCCAGTGTATGGGGTGATCACTAGTCGGCACGGACTCGGTGGGCCGAAGGGCCTGTTTCCGCACTGTATCTCTAAACTACACTAAACTAAATCTAAGCTCTGGCATTGGGAAACTAATCAAAACTTTAGATGATATTTGGCAAGGATCGTAAATAAAATGCAGTCTTGTTGTGGAGCAGTGATAGAGCTCATACTAAATTATAACACCCTCCATGTATATATACTGAGGGTAGAGGATATTTGTCATTGCATTCATAGACAGTAATTCACAGACAGCCATTTAACATCGCACACAAAGAATAATGACTTTAACTATTCCAGAATTGTTATTGCCAATCTGACTGCTGGGCAGAGTGGAGTACTCATTCATTGGATGCTTGGCCCACAGGGCTGCATCTAACAAGATTGTGGGACATTATACATGGCGAACATAAGTGATACTGAAACACAGTGTTGAAGGAACTCAGCGGGTCAGGCGGCATCTGTGGAGGGAATGGACAGACGACGTTTCGGGTCTGAAACTAGTCTTCCTCAAACTCTCCCCCTGAATCACTTTAAACCTGCATCTCCTGGCCCTCGAACCATTAGCCAATGCTCGTCCCCCCCACTACTGTTTTTCTGGCCTAATCTCTTTTCTCCAACTCCTCCACCTGCCATTAGTCTGAACAAGTCTGAAAAGTCGTCTGTCCGTTCCCTCTACAGATGCTGCCTGACCCGCAGAGTTCCTCCAGCATTTGGTGTTTGGTGTCACTTATGTTCACCGTGTAAAATGACCCACAATCTTGTCAAGTAGAGTCGATGCCTTACAGTGTCAGAGACCCGGGTCCGATCCTGACTAAGGGACGGCAGTAGGACTGTCTGTACGGAACTTGTCAGTTCTCCCTGTGACTGTGTGGGTTTTCTCCGGTGGCTCTGGTTTCCTCCCACACTCCAAAGACGTACAGGCTTGTGCGCTGATTGGTTTTGGTAAAATTGTAAATTGTCCCCAGTACGTAGGATAGTGCTCGAGTACGGGGTGATCGCTGGTCGATGCGGACTCGGTGGGCGAAAGGGCTTGTTTCCCCACTGTATCTCTAAATTTCATTTCGGAGTCACGTGAGTGACTTCGTGAAGAGCCCGCCGGCACGCATGCGCGACATATCGTCGCAACGCATTGCTGCCGACAGCTGGCGGTGGGGCGCGCTCCTCGCCAGCCCTTCAAAAGGAGCCGCTTAGGTAAGTTAAACTAACCTTAAGTTGGTTGGCCCTTGCTGTCGGTTTTGTCTTTCAGCAAGGGTGCGGATTGGAGTGTTCAGAATGTCTGGACGAAGAAGTCGTGGCCCGGCGCCCTCATCGTTTCCACCTGGGGCCGGGAAGAAGGCGGGGAAGTCATTGCCGTCTGCTGCTGCAGGTCGGGACCCGCTGAGTCGCCACAGCTCCGAGGAGGAGTGCGTGGAGGAGGACGTCGGGGTGCCTCCTGAAAGGGTGGACCCTGCCACAAGTTCGCCTTTGGCGACAACGGGGAAGGGGTTTCGTGCTGCGGCCCGACCCCCCTCCGCTAGCCCTTCATTAAAAGGCAGCAGAGGCGCCCGTAAGCCTAACCCGGTCCGGGCCAAGGCTCCACCAGCCGCCATGGAGCGGTCTGGTGCAACGGCGGGACCTGGGTCGTTAAGGTCTGCTACCCAACTCCCAACCCCCGCCGCCGGGACGGGGGGCTTGGGTACGGTCCCGCCTCGGTCGCCGAGTCCCCCATGGATGGGAGGACGAGACCATGCGTCGGCACCGTCCGAAATGCGGACAGCCGGCAAGCCTGTGCGGGCGTCGCTCCATGCTTCTGCTGGAGTCGACCCCAAGCCGTCAGGGCCCTTTGTGGCAACGGCTTCTACTCCTGCCAAGAAGAGGCGGTTGGACACCCTGCCCGCACGGGACTCGCACGGTTTCGCTGCGGCGGCCGAAAGCGATCCATTCCGGCACCGAGATCACTTCTCTGAGGTGCGGGCCGATGATAGGAGCCCCGGCATGTTTTCTGAGCCGGAGGACTCCGACCATCCGAGTGTTCAGGATGGGGGGGCGTATTGACCGCATCGAGCGGCTGCTGGAGCTGGTACTCCATAATCAACAGCAGTACGCACCCACGGATATCGTCCGGCACAGGGCCGCCTCGCCGGTTTCTCTCATCAGCGAGCCACAAGGGGAAGAAGGGTTTGACCCCACCCCAACACCGTCGGAGCCACCGACAGCTGAGTTACTGGACGTGGCAGCCAAATTTGCTGCACCAATTACAACTGGACTTCCGCTCCAGCCAAAGCTGGCAGCAACAGTGGACTTTCTCACAAATCATCGGTTGCAGGAGGAAGTACTCTCACAGGCCACTCAGCGCCACAAGGCCCCGTCCAACTGTAATGCCCTCAACGTGCCACTGGTCAATACGCCCATATGGGGCAACATCGGCGTGGCTGTCCGCCATCAGGAGGTTAAACTCCAGCGGATCCTCAAACTCCTCACGGCCGGTATTACCGCCTTTGCGCGGTCGGTCGATGGAACGGACCTGTCATTGGATCAGGAGGATGCGTTAGCACTATTATGTGCCACCCAACATGAAATCAACGATTTCCGGAAGAACAGCATCCGTCCGTCTATCAACCCAAAATTTGCAGGGTTGTGTAAGCCACCGCCGCCCCCACCGCCCCGACAACTCTTCGGGGAAGACCTTCCGAAGAGGGTCAAGGAGCTGGACGAGGTAGCCAAAACGGTGGGACTTATGCGATCTCAGATCGCCCCCAGACCGATGGTGCCAAAAGCTCCCCCTGCTCGACCGCGAGGTCCGGTCGCATCAGCATCAAGACCATATGCTACTACTCAGCACTACTACCAACAGGGCCAGCAGCAGCGGTCTTTTTTAGGGTCAGGCACACAGCGACCCCAGTGGAAGATGAAGCCATCTTATCGTCAGCCCAACCCAGCACCTCCTCGGCCACCCAAGCATGTCAGGGACCGCCGGTGACCATGGAGGTAAGGCGGTCTGGGTTTCTTTCCCCTGCCCCTTTAATTTCACATGTGGGAGGGCGACTCCGGTTCTTTGCTAAAGCTTGGGTATCAGTTACTTCGGATAAATTTGTGTTACAAAATGTTCGGGGTCATTCTATTGAATTTATTGACGGCAAAATTCCTCCATCCCAGCATATGCCTAAACGGAAGTTTACGCTGTCTGCTATTGAGCAGGCAGCAGGCACGGCTGAAATTTTTCGTTTGGAACAAAAAGGCGTGATAGAGAAAACTATTCACGAGCCCATTGAATTCGTCTCCAATATATTTACTAGACCAAAAAAGGATGGAGGTTGTCGGGTGATTATTGATTTGACCCAGTTGAATACCTTTGTAACATATACACATTTCAAAATGGACACTTTTGAGACAGCCAAATCACTGATTTCGCATGGTTGCTTTATGGCATGTATTGATTTAAAAGATGCATACTATTCAGTGTCCATCCGGAAACATCACCGGAAATTTTTGAAATTTGTCTGGATGGATCAGCTCTGGCAATATCGAGCCTTACCAAATGGGCTTACTACTGCCCCTAGGCTCTTTACTAAATTACTTAAACCTATTATGGCCAAATTACGCATAGAACATCATATTGTCATGGCTTATTTGGATGATATTCTGATTATTGGCAATACTCTGGAAGCAGCTGAAAGCGCTGTTTTAGCAACTGTTACTATATTTCAGCAACTAGGGTTTATAGTTCATCCAGAAAAATCGAAGTTTCACCCATCCCAGGTTATGGATTATTTGGGTTTCACGGTGGACTCTATTCAAATGAGGGCCACCATTCCATTTCACAAGGTGGAGGATGTCTCCCTTGCATGTCAGGATCTCGCATCCGCCAGTATACCATCTATTCGGCATACAGCTAAGATAATTGGGAAAGTCATAGCTTTATTTCCGGCAGCCCGGTTTGGGCCTTTACATTATCAAAACCTGCAAAGGGCCAAAATTATTGCGTTAAAAAAGAACGCTGGTCATTTTGACAGACCTATGGAGCTGCCTTCTGATGCTAAGGTTGAGCTCCAATGGTGGGTGTCCAATATTGGCAGGGCATTCAAACCCATTGTTGTGCCCAATCCGGTGGTATATTTGCAAACTGACGCAAGCTCTCTAGGCTGGGGAGCTGCGGACAGCTCTTCTAGTTGTGGAGGCAGGTGGGATCCCCTTGAAGCTAGCATGTTGCTAGTACAAGGGATTAACTATTTGGAGCTGCTTGCCGCATTTCACGGACTGCGGGCATATTGTGCTCATCTTAGTGGCACTCATGTCCGTCTCCAAATAGACAACACCACAGCGGTGGCATATTTAAACCATATGGGCGGTACCAGGTCAGTCTCTTGTGACAAATTGGCTAATACTATTTGGTGCTGGTGTATTAATTGAGATATTTGGATTTCAGCCACCTATTTGCCAGGTAGGCTTAATACTGTGGCAGACACCAGGTCACGCAAATTCAATGATAGTATTGAGTGGATGCTGCATCCTCAAATATTTGCCCAAATTACAGCCAAATTTGGCCAACCGGATATCGACCTTTTTGCGTCCCGGTTGAACCATCAGGTACCGACATATGTTTCATGGGAACCAGACCCTGGGGCATTAGCGATTGATGCATTCTCGCTAGACTGGGGGAAGTGGTTTTTCTATGCATTCCCCCCGTTTTGCCTCATCAGTCGGGTATTACAAAAAATCAGGATGGATTCTGCCAGAGGCATTCTTGTCATACCCGACTGGCCTACACAGCCTTGGTATCCGGTGGTCTCTGACATGATTAGTCAACCTTGGGTCCCTCTAGAGGGTTGCCCGCATGTGGTTTCTCACCCTGTCTCAGGGGAGTTACACCCCTGCCATGCCTATTTAAAATTACTGGCTTGCAGGTTCTGACCAGGCCATGGATGCAGTATGGCCTTACCACCCGGACCATGAACACCATTGGAGCATCCTGTCGAGAGTCAACCAGGCGGAGATATCTCTCCCACATCACCAAGTGGGAAGCCTACTGCAGTCGCTCTCACATCACCTATGACGATGTCTCCATAGCCGACGTCCTGGAATTCCTCGCGGGGTTGCACCATGATGAGCACTTGAGTTATAGTGCCATCAACAGCGCCAGGAGTGCGCTATCATTCTACCTCAACATCGAGGTTGGATCAAACAGGCTAGTGTCCAGGCTTATGCGGGGAATATTTAATCTCAATCCGCCTACACCACGCTACAACATCACCTGGGATGTCAGGGATGTGCTTACCCTGCTCAGGTCGTGGTCACCCATGGAAGGGTTACAGCTGGACCAACTCACTATGAAATTGGTGATGTTACTAGCGCTGACTTCAGCACAGCGGGTTCAGACGCTCCACAAACTACGTATTGACAGGATGACGTCGACCCCTGGAGAAGTAGTCTTTTTCATCGATGAGCTACTTAAGCAGCATAGACCTGGGTGCACAGGGCTGCAGCTGAAGTTCCCGGCATACCCTGCAGATGCTCGGCTATGTTTAGCCACTCACATCCGTTACTACATCAAGGTGACGAGGAGCATCAGAGGAATGGAGTTGTACCTGCTTGTCACTCACAAACGACCTCACCATCGAGTGACAGTCCAGACGATCTCCAGGTGGCTCCGGATCGTCCTGGCTAAGGCAGGTATTGACACTAATGTGTTTAAATCCCACTCCACCAGGGCTGCATCTACGTCGGCGGCGAGGGTCATGGAGGTACCCATGGACCATATCCTCGCCACAGCAGGATGGGCGAATGAAGCTGTGTTCCAGCGTGTCTATAATAAGCCTGTTGCTGCTCCCCTTCAGTTTGCAGAGGCCGTGCTGAACGCCGGGTGTGAACGTGGGGATGTCCCTGATTAAAAGGGCGTTATTTGTTGTATTATTAATAAATCTTCTTTGTGTTTCAGTATAACCTCGTTTCATCAACTTGTTTACTCCAATCCATCCTTGCTAGTGGTGTGTCCGCATGGACGTTGTCCAGGGCGTGTAATCACAGAAGCTTTGAAGTCTTCACGAAGTCACTCACGTGACTCCGAAATGAAATAGTAAGATTGAACGAGAACTTACCAAGTTTGAAGGTTGATCTTTATTTCATGAGGAGTTGCGGTGAGGGATTTCGTGCCCTCCGCTCCCAACCCTCGATCATCTTCAGCTGGTAATCAGAGTCTCTTTAAATCTTACTATGCCAAGTCATTTCTGTTGTTGTTTCTGTGATTCCACACCGCTGCTTTGAAGAATGTCGCGCATGCGTGCCGGCGGGCTCTTCACGAAATCCCTCACCGCAACTCCTCATGAAATAAAGATCAACCTTCAAACTTGGTAAGTTCTCGTTCAATCTTACTAGTCTTTCCCTCTACAAATGATGCCTGGCCCGCTGAATTACTCCAGCAATTTGTGTTTTGCTCAAGATTCCAGGGTCTCCGTAAGTGATACCAACACGCTTCATTAAGTGACAACAACACACTTCAAGGTTGTCGCCATTTAACAACTGGTAGAGTGTCAACCAAGATCTGTAAATGTTACACACACACACTCAGCGGTTGCACAGGCTACTCCGAAGGACACGAGACTCCAAATGTTCAACCTACCTCGAGCTTCCTTCAGCTTTTGCCGCTCTGCCTCTCGCTCTGCCTTGGTTTGATTGCTTTTTGCTCCCAGTCCCAGGGCTCCAATGACCAGCCTTCGAGCAAGCATGGCGCTAGTCTGAGGTCTCTCCTTTGTCGGAAGGAGAAATTCTAAACATAAGAAGTGGGAAAGAAGGATTTACTTTATATTTATTTAACCCAACAACACAAGCCACACGTGTCACGCTGAGAATTGGTTAAACTGAATGGATCTTTCCTCCTGCTGTCAACAGAAGCAGCATATTGACGGCGGGGAAAAAAAGGCAATAACTCATAGATAATAGCACATTTAATACTGGTATACACATTGGTTATGACCGCATTAAAACAATTACATTTATTTTCAATTATGCGTTTTTTCGTAAATCATTCTATAAAAGCTGAACAAGAATTACTTCAGAAAATGTGAATTTATAATCATATTGCCGAACAGCACTGTTTAGAGGTCACTAAATCTTTCATAATAATGGGTTAGAATACATTTGAAAAAATAAATTATTTTTGCACGTCTTTATGCTGTCTTTTTTAAATCAAAACTCTGCACACTTTGTTTGATGTCTTGGATCAA
Organism: Raja brachyura; assembly: GCA_963514005.1. Next base: position 18,560,708 of record OY740795.1, read on the forward strand.
ACAGTCTGCTCTTGATATCTCACACGATTCTGCACACATAAAAATCCCCACCATCTTGGACCCGACGTGGGGGAACCGCTGGGGGGGAGCAGCATGCTTTGTAACTTTGTCAGTGCCGCAGGTGGCTGCTATTTGTACACATTGTGTATGCAAGCAAAGAATTTCACTGTGCCTCGTCACATGTGACAAGAAAGTATTCCTATTCCTAAATCATTTAGATGATCGCTCCTCTGCCTTCGATAGGTAAAACAGGCAAATATACATCCAGGTCTTTCTCTTGCCCCTGAATAAGCACATTCGTCATGCATTATTCAACTAACTGGTTACAAATTGCCAAATCATTAGCCACCTTTCAGTGCCTAATCATGGAAAGAGTGCAGAATTTCTCAACGACCTGCGCAAATAATATAGTCAGGAAAATTACCTGTGAACCCTGGTACTTCAGAAAATAAATGCCATGGCTTTGTGCATCTCTAAGTGAGAAGTGGTGTGTGATTTTAAATTTAATCCATCTCTAGCAGCGGTTTTAATGAGGCATTTTATCCAATTGGAAAATGTGATATTCAGCTGCAGTTCAGAGTCCGCATTCAACAGCCACCGGGCTGCTCTAGATACTTTAGTTTTACTTTTAAAGATACAGCATGGAAACAGGTCCTCCGGCCCACCGAGTCCACGCCGACCATCGATCACCCGTTTGCACTAGTTCTATGTTATCCCACTTTCCCTACACACCAGGGGCATTTTACAGAGGGCCAATTAACCTAGAAATCCACACGCCTTTGGGATGTGGGAGGAAACCGAAGCACCCTGAGGAAACCCACGCGGTCACAGGGAGAATGTGCAAACTCCACACAGACAGTGCCTGAGGTCAGGATTGAACCTGGGTCTGTGGCAGTGTACCACAGTGCCTCCCCATTTGGTTTGATATTATGACCCAGGACTCAACCACTTGAGGAACAATAACAACCCTAAACTGTCTATTTCCTGGCCTGGGTGCAAGTGTTAAACTCACATTTGCAGTTCTGATGAAAATGGAGCTACAATTTTAATTGCATCTAGAAATCAGTGAGAATGCCGTGCACAGGGCCTGTTTACATGTTGTATGATTCCAAGACCAAATTGTCCTTATCGACCAAGTTGCCTAACAGAGCTAGTCCCACTCACCTGCACCTGGCCCACATCCCTCCAAATCTTTCCTTTCCTTGAAAATGTCCAAATGTCTCATAAATGTACCTGTCTTGATCACGAGCATAGATGGGGCATCTCAGTAAATTGAATCCATCTCTTGTCCATGTCAACCAAGTTGCCAAACCACAAATTCATAAACAAATGTCAGAACTGCGCCCGCATGGATGGGGCACCTTGCTCAGCATGGACAAGCTGGGCTGAAGGGCCTGTTTCCGTGCTGTATGACTGTACGATCTCAGACAGCATCTTTGTATGGAAATGGAGAAGTGATGCTTCGGGTTGGAATCCTTCTTCTGACCGGTAATTGCTTCCCCTTTATGGAGATGGTTTCGATGGTTTTGAAGATTATCAGTTTCCGCAGAGCTTTGTTTTCACATTCTGGGATTCAATCAACCGTCCACCAATGTCCTGCCAGCAATGCTAACGCCCACAAGGATTGAAATAATAAAACTTGCAGCTGAGAACGAGTACCCAGGTGGTAATGTGGATGATACATTAAAACTAAAAGTCCACTGGTTTTTAATTATAAAATCCTTGTTTTATTAATGCCTCACACAAAGGTGAACTGCTGATTTGGGTGCAGTGCAATTGTGAAGAGATAATTCAACTCTGCACACTGGGAAACATGCAAAGCATGCCTTTCAGGATCAACTGTTGCCTTGCAGTTCCAGTACACTGGGAATCTTAATGCACCGTTCAATGACAGGATTATTATAACACAATCCCCATAATAGAATCAGGCAGTTATGATTCCAAGTGCAGCTCAGAAAGTGCCGTTATGTCGATCATGAAACTATTCTTCCTGGCTGTTAATACATCAAATTTCCTTAAAAGAAAATCACTAATATTGCAAATCTGAAATAAAAGCATCAGCATTCAGGGAGAGCAAGAGACTAACAGTTCAGCAACGTCAGATAATGAGCTTGTTATTCCCATTTGTATCTTCATTTTGCCTGGCATTGTCATTTCTCCCACTGTTTAATCTCCCACTCTATAAAGGACTGGCCATTTCGTGCTTCCCCCTTGTTTTAGAGATACAGCGGGGAAACAGGCCCTTCAGCCGACCGAATCCGCGCCGACCATAAATCGCCTGTACACACTAGTTCTGCGTTATTCCACTGTGGCATCCTGCACACTAGGGGCAAATTACAGTGGACCATTTCACCTATAAACCTGCACGAGGAAACCCATGCGAAAGTAGAAACTGCATACAGACATCACCCGTAGTCAGGATCGAATCCGTGTCTCTGGTGCTGTGAGGCAGCAACTCCACCACTGCGCCACTGTGTCACCCAGCAAGGGCAGGGAACAGATTTTCCTTTGAATTTTTATTTATCCAGCTCTTTGCTGTTGTGGTGTTCAGACATGGTCGCTGACAGGATTCGATATCAGACCCATCCACTGGGATTTAAATCCAATTTCAGACAAAGCATTGAGTGGCAGAGAGAAACAACAGGTCTCTGTCAGAACCAGTTAGTAGACAGACAGATTCTTTTTCCCCACAGTGGAAATTTCAAAGATTAGAGCATTATGGTGAGAGGGGCAATGTTTATGGGCGGCACAGTGGCGCAGCGGTAGAGTTTCTACCTTAGAGCGCCACACCTGGGCTTGATCCTGACTACCGGTCTGTCTGTCCAGAGCTTGTATATTCTCCCTTTGACCTCATGGGTTTTCTCTGGGTGCGCCGGTTTCCTCCGACACTCCAAAGACGTAGAGGTTTGTAGGTTAATTGGCATTGTACATTGTGAATTGTACCAAGTGCGTAGGGGGCGATTGCTGGATGGCACGGACTTGGTGAGCCAAAGGGTCTGTTTCTGCTTTGTATTTCTAAAGTCTGCATTTTAGAGGAGGTGTTCGAGGGAAGTATTTTACACAGAGGGTGATGGGTGCCTGGAACGTGCTACCAGGGGTGGTGGTGGAGGCAGATACGATAGTGGTGTTTAAGAGGCTTTTCAATAGGCACATGGATGGATATGCAGGGGATGGAGGGATATGGATTACTTGCATGCAGACGAGACGTAGTTTAACTTGGCATCATGTTTGGCACAGACATTGTGGGCAGAAGGGTTCATTCCTGTAGTGTACTGTCCTGCTCTTGATTAGTACGGGTGTCAGACATTATTGGGAGAAGGCAGGAGAATGGGGTTAGGAGGGAGAGATAGATCAGCCGTGATTGAATGGCGGAGTAGACGATGGGCCGGATGTCCTAATTCTACTCCTATCACTCTTCTTTATTCGATGGCAATCAGAATGTGATTTACTCCGACGTGATATCCAGAGCGGGTATTGACCTTCTGCACAAAACTTGCAGCATTTGTTCCGTTTTAATACGCTCCTGTGCTAATACTGTTCCTGATCTCAGCTCTTATGGTCCACAGTCTGTTTTACCGCCCTCATTAACTCCATAGGGACGAGAGTGGGAATTGATAGTGGTTCCCAATCATGGTCCATTGCCAAACACACAAGGGACATAGGTGAAAGGTGAGAAGGGAAAGATTTAGTAGGAACCTGAGGGGCAACTTTTTCCATACAGAGGATGGTGGGTATATGGGACAAGCTGCCAGAGGAGGTAGTTGAGACATGTACTATAACTTGTACCCCCCGAAGGCCCGTCGCCTGGTGATACTGGGAGGGAGCCGCTGGAGGCATCGGACGTGTGGAGCAAGGATCGGTAGGAGAGTGAACTGGGGTAATGGTTCCCAGAGCATTCAGGGCACAAAGATGACGTGACAGAGGAAGGCCCTGGGGCGTACTTGGATTGGGAACTGCTCCAGTAGACCGAGCACGTGTGGGCGGATCGGACTTTGGAAATTACGCCAAAAGATGGAGGCAAACCAGCATGTGTAAATTTGCGAAATGAATGTCACTGTGCAGTTGCATATGTGACAAGCAAAGCTACACAACATTTAGAAGACATTTGGATACATTCATGGATAGGAAAGGTTTGAAGGGATAAGGGCCAAATGCGGGCAGCTGCAATTAGTGTAGGTGGGGCATCTTGGTTGGGATGGGCAAGTCGGGCCGAAGGGCCTGTTTCGGTACGACTACTATGACAGCACAGGTCTGGTCACTCGCCAGTCCCAGCGTGTTTCGGGCACTTCAGCTCTGTATCACAAGATGTCACTGCGCATAGCAACACCGTCTCCACCAGACTAAAGTACTGCAGCTGTTTGAAATCTGGAATAACAACACAAAATACTGCTTGTCCAACTCTTCCCTTATTTGCTCCTTCAAAGTCTTGAATATAACTGCTGCCGATGTCCGAATGAGAGCTAAGTATTGAGCTCCCGGTAACCTTGCTGATGCAGAGTGGCTCCTATGAAGTGTAGAATCAATTAATGAACTTTTAACCATCTTTTCAGGATGCAGTCATCCCTGGAAACGCCAGCATTTATTGCCCATTAAAATATATGTATTTTAAAAGACATTTGGACAGATATATGGATTGGAAGAGTTTAAGGGGCTATGGGCCAAATGGAACTATCCCAGTGTGCCAACGTTATCGGCATGGGGAAGGAGGACCCTCGGGTCTGTTTTTGACCTGTACAGCTCCACGACTCCATGACACGATGTTTGTGAATACCAGAAGGAGCCAAATGGCATCCGGGCTAGGCCCATTTGCCTGCATTTGGCCAATAACCCAGTTCAGTTTAGTTTATTGTCACGTGCACCGATGTACAGTAAAGAGCTTTTGTTGCATGCTAACCAGTCAGCAGAAAGACAACACATTATTACAATCGATCCATTTACTGTGTATAGATACATGATAAGGGAATAACGTTTAGTGCAAAGTAACAGCAGCAAAGTCCAATCAAGGATAGTCCGAGGGTCATCAAAGAGGTAGTTCAGCACCGCTCTCTGGATGTGGTGGGATGACTCAGTCGCCTGATAACAGCTGGGAAGAAACTGTTCCTGAATCTGGTGGTGTGCCTTTTCACACTTCTACACCTTTTGCCTGATGGGAGAGGGGAGAAGAGTGAGTGGCCAGGGTGTGACTTGTCCTTGATTATGCTGCTGTCCTTGCCGAGACAGTGCGAGGTATAAAAGGAGTCAATGGAAGGGACACAAAAAATTGGAGTAACTCAGCGGGACAGGCAGCATATCTGGAGAGAAGGAATGGGTGACGTTTCAGGTCGAGACCCTTCTTCAGAGGTTGGTTTGTGTGATGGTCTGGGCTGTGTCCACAATTTGCTGCAATTTCTTGCGGTCTTGGATGGAGCTGTTCCCAAACCAACCTGTGATGCATCCCGATACAATGCTTTCTGCGCTGCATCTGTAGAAAAAGAAACCCTTCCTATCCATATATCTGCCCAAATGCCTTTTAAAAGTCATCACTGTATCCGCTTCTATAGATTCCTCTGGCAGCTGGTTCCAGATGCGGACTGCCCTCTGAGTGAGAAAGTTGCCTGAGGTCTCTCTTAAATCTCTCCCCTCTCACCTTAAGCCTGTGCCCTTTAGTTTTAGAATCCTCTACCCCGGGAAAAAGACTGTGTGCGTTCACTTTATCCGTGTCCCTCATGATCTTGTACACCTCAACATGATAAATGTTTCCAGCATTTTCTGTTTTAGCTTTGATCTACAGTGCATATTAACTGAAATCATAGTGCTAATTTATGCGACCATTGCAGAAGATGAGAGCTATTTTTCTCGTCAGTCTGTTAAAGTATGCTGATATTAATACAGTTCTTAGAAACAAAACAATGATGACAGATTGATCATCTAAAATTACCATTCCAAACGTTGGAAGGGATGTGACAATTTAGAAACAAGTCAACAACAATTGACAAAAGTCATTTGGACAGTACAGGGATAGGAAAGACCCCTCCGATCACAGAGTCTGTGCCATTCAGCCCACAACATTCAGTACAAAAGCACTATCCTACACACTAAGGACAATTTACAATTTTTAACAGAGCAAATTAACCTACAAAACCTGTACGTCTTTGGTGTGCGTGAAGAAACCAGAGCACCCGGAGAAAACCCACACGGTCACAGGGTGAAGGTTCTAACTGCATACAGACAGCACCCATGGTCAGGATCGAACCGGGTCTCTGGAGCTGTAAGGCAGACACCCCTGCCACTGTGCCATTGTTTTGAGGGATGCGGGTCAATCACGGGTAAATGGGACTACTATGGATGGGACATCTTTGTTGGCAGGGTCGAATTGGGCTGAAGGGCCTATTTCCGTGCTGTATGATTTTTGCAAACATTCTTCATCTGCAATTATTGAACTCAATGCAAGGCTATAAAAGGGTCTGGTTAGAAGATGAGGTTTCCTTGTACGTGCAGGAGGCTGAGGATGTGGAGAATGGAGAGGGAGCCGGATCACACAATGGCCATCTCCAGCATTTTGTTTCTGATTTTCAGCACTCCTCCCAGATTCCCATTGTAACTTCTTGCAAAGCAAGAATTTCATTGTCCTATCAGAGACATATGACAATAAACTCACTTGAACTTGAACTTGAGGTACCTTCTAGATCTCTTTTACCTTGCACTGTTAGTTACCCAATCACCCCTGCTGGACCTTCCCCTCCCTCGGCATAGTGACGCAGTGGTAGAGTTGCTGCCTCACAGCACCTGAGACCCCGGTTCGATCCTTGCTATGGGTGCTGTCGGTACAGAGTTTACACGTTCTCGTGCATGAAGGAACTGCAGATGCTGGTTTAAACTGAAGATAGACACAAAAAGCTGGAGAAACACTGCGGGTCAGGCAGCATCTCTGGAGAAATGGAATAGGTGACGTTTCAGGTTGTGACCCTTCTTCAGACCTGTACTTTTTGCATGGGTTTTCTCCCACACTCCAAAGACGTAGGTTAATTGACTTTGGTAAAATTATAACGTCCCTAGCGCGTAGGATAGTGCAAGTGCATGGGGTGATAGCTGGTTGGTGCGGTTTTAGTGGGCCAAAGGACCTGATTCGGCTCTGTATCTCTGAAGTCTAAAAGTCTCGCAAAACTGGTTCAGGTTTTTCTGGAAAGTATGAAATGAAACCAGGAAATGCAAGAAGCAAAGAAAAAGTCTGACTTAGCAGGCCACGAAGCATCTGTGGAGAGATGAAGCAGAGAAGGACAGTAAGTACTGGAGTAACTAAGTGGGTTAAGGTCCTGTCCCACTCCGGCGTCATTTGAGCGTAATTTAGACAATAGGTGCTGGAGTAGGCCATTTGGCCCTTCGAGCCAGCACCGCCTTTTACACGCCATAATTTACGCGTCACGACGCACGACGAGCACGTGATATGTGGTGACGTGGGCAGTGATTTTGGGATGTTCAAAATCTTTGCGCGCCATCCGCGTGACACGCAAATGACGGCCAAGTGGGACAGGTCCTTTAGGCAACATCTCTGGAGAACATGGATAGGTGACGTTTCGGGTCGAGACTCTTCGTCAGGCTGATTGTAGGGGAGGGGAGAAGAAAGCTGGAAAAGCGGAGAGGCACGACAAAATGTGGAGGTCGACACAGGCAAGGGGAATTTTTTGACGAGCAAATGGTTGGAACAGAGGCCAGAGATAAAAACAATAGGTGTGAGGTGTGTTTGAACAGTTGTAGATTGTGAAGCCAGGGAAAGTAGAGAAACAGAGTTGGTAGTTATGGTCCGAAATCCACTGAAAGACCTCCTCCCCCCCCCCCCCTCCTCCCCGCTGAGTTTCTCCAGTTTTGTCTACCCTTTGATTTTTCCAGCATCTGCAGTTTTTTCTTAAACAGAAAGAGAAAAAGCTCTCTTAACAATGATTGTGTTTCTCTTCCCACAGGAACTCTCTGATACAGTGTTTTCTCATTTTATTTCAGATTTCATACATCTTCAGTTATTTAATTTTTTTTCATGATAGGTCCTTGGCCCGAAATGTTAGATCCGAATCGCTTTCTGCCGATGCTGTGTGTTTCTTGCATTGTATCTATTTTATCAGTAATTTTTTACTTCCAGAAACAGCAATATGATTACAACCAGACAATCTGTTAGTGATATTGATCGAGGGATAAATATCGGGTTGGAATAGGGATAAATCTCATCACTTCAAAACAGTGCCATGCCATATTTACAACCCTTTGTGGGAACATGCAGAGTTCAACCCAATGAGAAATTACAGGGAGACAGGGAGAGAGCGCTAAAGAGAAATGATTCATAGAACAAACAGTACAGCAGTGGCACAGGCCCTTCGGCCCATAACGTGCGTGCCCAACACGACGCCAAGACAAATTCTTATCTCTCTGCACATAATTCAAATCCCTCCCTTCCCTGCATCCAAAAGCCTCTTCAACGCTACAATCATGCCTGCCTCCACCACCGCCCTCAGCAGTGCGTTCCAAGCACCCACAAACCTCTGTGTAAACTTTGCCCCTCTCACCTTGAGACTATGCCTTCCGGCATTTGATCTTTCCAACCTGGGGAAAAGGTTTGACTATCTACCCTAGCTACGCCTCACATAATTTAAACACCTCTCCCACTTCCAAACTAGGGATAACAGACCCTTCAGCCCACCATGTCCACCGATCACCCGTTCAGTAATTCCCTCAGTAGTTGCTTGCCGTCATCGGTAATGCTCCAAGTACCGATGCTGGAGCCAGGCCGGATTACACCAGCAGAAAAGCAACCTACACTTTACATGCGTTCTCATTTTGACAAATGTGGGTCAGATTATTAAATTGTCTCTTTAATCAGCAAACTGTGGAGGCCTTAATTGACTGCAATTATAGTCTTTCTCTCACCTGCACAGCTTCTGGCCTTAACCTTCGATGATCTAGATGCTTGTGACAAAGGTCGAGTCTTCAACATGGGATGCTTGGTACTGATGGCGTCTCGAGCTACGGAGAAAACAGCCGTGATTAATTGCCACTTGAGGAGCAGCAGTAAATACAGCTAAGCAAGGCGTTTCTGCCCTAATTAACGTTATTGAGCTGCCGGACCTGGGTGGATTCCCAAGGTCAGCAGGCACGTAGTGAAAAGCACCGGCAAGGAGCCGACATTCCATTTACCGGTCCCCTCGTGTGGCATGGGGACATTTCCAACCATCGCAGTAGCATGAGAAAGTGCGGGACCGGCACGCTACAGTCTTGTTTCTCCAAGAAGGTGTTCCCTCTTTGCAGCATTATGTTTTTTATGTCCCCATTGTATCTTAATCTAAGTTCAGATGGAGAGCGCAGAAACAAGGATGTGTTTCATGTGGCGCATCAGTTCCCGAGACGAGTTCCAATGTCCGCAATAGGGTTGAGGTGAATCGGACAGTACTCTAGCTTATGGAAGGACTGTTTAGAAGGATGATAACAGAGGGGAAGAAGCTGTTCCTGAGTCTGGGAGTGTGCGCTTTCAAGCCTCTGTATCTTCTGCCAGACGGGAGCGGGGAGAAGGAGGAATGACCGGTTGCTGTCCTGACTCCATGTTACTAAGTTCTCCATCTCCTTATTGTGCCCCGTCTTGCCGCCACAATGGTGCGGGGCCGATACTCAGCAGTGTTTAGTTTAGAGCATGGAAACAGGGCCTTCAGCCCATTGAGTATGCGTATGACCAACGATCACCTGTACGCTAGGTTTGTGAGTTAATTGCCTTCGGTAAAGTTGCAAATTGCCTCTAGTGTGTAGGATAGTGCTAGTGTACACGGTCATTGCTGGACAACGCAGACTCAGTGGGCTGAAGGGCCTGTTTCTGCGCTGTATCTCTAAACTAAACTATACTAGTTCTATCCTACACATTAGGGGCAATTTACAGAAGCCAATTAAACTACAAACCCACACATCTTTGACGGAAACCGGAGCACCCGGAGAAAACCCATGCAGTCACAGGGTGAACGTGCAAACTCTGTACAGACAGCACCCGTAGTCGGAATCAAACCCATGTATTTTTGCTGCATTGTGAGGCAGCAACTCTACTGCTGCGTCACCATGCTGTCCCAAAGAGGTTGTTTCCCCAAGAAAGAGCTCTCTGTCTGCACATAGATTAGAATACATATGGGACAAAGAAACAGTGAGGGCATTGCCAATCCGTTTAAAATAAAATAAGCATCAACGGCTACCATTAATAGAAACAATGAAGAAGTTAGGGGAGAGAAAATCCTTTGGTTGAAAATGAAATGATTGCAATGCATGAGGAGACTTGCATTGAAGCTCCCGGTATGGAGCAAAGCTGGTTAATGAATGAGAGAGACACGGACACTGTTTCTTTCACTCTTTCCCGCTGCGTTTTGTGTCTACCCACTGTTTCTTTCTCTTCACTCTATCTGGGCGGCATTTCATCTGCGCAGCACGGTGGTGCAGCTGTAGCGTTGCTGCCTTACAGTGCCAGAGACCCGGGTTCTATCCTAACTACAGGTGCTGTCTGTATGCAGTTTGTATTTTCTCACTGTGACCGCATGGGCTTTCTCCGGGTGCTCCGGTTTCTTCTCCCACTGCAAAGACGTGCAGAATTGTACGTTAATTGGCTTTATAAATTGTGTCTTGTGTGTCGGATAGAACTAGTGAGGGTGATCGTGGTGGGCGCGGGCTTGGTGGACCGACGTGCCTGTTTCCATGCTGTATCTTGAAGACTGCAACTGAAAAACTAATGGGCCTGTCGCAACGGCGCAAAGCCAAGATGATACAGACACATACCGTGATGAACAGGAAGGTTGGCGCTGTAATTAAGACGGCTAGCACAGTGTACGGTAAGTCCTTTAAAAGGGGGGGGGGTGGAGAAGGGGGGAGAGGGAGTGGTGACAACTTTTAAGAAGCCAGACAACTTTTAATAAGCCAGAGATATACAGCTGTGAAGTTCGTCTGATATTTAACATTACGGGTCGGTTATCCTTGGTTCTGAAAACACCTGCTTACGTCTTTTTCCCCCCAATGAGCCAATGAAAATGATCGGTCGGCAAAGGCGATTAACTAAAACTACCTACGACGACCTCAACTACGTATAACTACATGGCGACCACACTACTACTGCACCTACGACTACAGGATTATCGATTATCTCCATGGCGACCAATTTTCAATATTTTGAAAAATGTGCGGCAACCATACTGAGGCCACGGCTAGTTCCCAGAATGCGGGAACTCCTCGTGACCATGAAGGAGACTCACCAGAGACCACCAGCGAACATGTGGCGAGCGCAGAGTCTCCTGCACTCGCCTAAAAAGTTGCCTTCGTGGGACAGGCCCAAGTACCTATTGTACTTGAGCTTGGCTTGAATCTATTCATGTCTAGTATCATCTGAATTGATAACAGCACGCAATACAAAACTTTTCATTGGATCTTGTAACTTCACTGAAACGTACAAGTCAACAAGCATGTGGTGAAAAGGAACTGGAGGTGCTGGTTTACAAGTTAAAAACCCAAAGTACTGGAGTAACTCAACGAGTCAGGCAGCATCTCTGGAGAACATGGATAGGAGACATTTCTGGTTGCCTCATTGCAGGAATGATGTGCAGGCTTTGGAGGGGATGCAGAAGAGGTTTACTTAAATGATGCATCAACTAGCTTGAGGCATAGAGATTGGATTGTTTTCCCTGGAAACCTGGATTGTTTTCTCTGGTACAGCTGGAGGTTGAGGGGAGACTTGATACACCTATATAAAATTATGACTTCCATAACTAGGGTAGACAGTCAGAATCTTTTTTCCCCGAGTGGAAATGTCAAAGGTGGGGGGGGGGGGGGGGGTGTGGGTAGGGGCATAACTTGAAGGTGAGAGGGGTAATGTTTAAAAGAGATGAGCAGAGTGGTGGGTTCCTGCCTGGGGAGGGTGGTGGAGACAGATATGATAATGGCATTTATGAGGCTTTTCAATAGGCTAGTAGACATGCAGGAACGTAGGGATAGGGATCACATGCAGGCATATGGCATCATTTTCGGCATAGAAATTGTGGGCCGAAAGGCCGTTTCTATGCTCTATGTTCTAACTATCCCTGCATTCAAAACAACTGTGATTTAATCAGACCCGATCTGATTTCTTTTGACAAACGACTGATTCGAGAATGTAGTTTTCCTCCAATCAATACTGTCCCCAGAATATTTCATGGAAGAGACAGTGATGGAAGTAAAATTGAAACGAGTTAATGAAGGAACAAGAGCATTTTTGCAATCATCTGCTCTGGAGCTATCAGTGTGTCTGGGCTAGTGGATCTGACATGGTGTTGTTCAGCGAGGGAGTGACAAAGATGAAGCATTGAACACGGGAAGCTCAGTCAACATTGGACAAGTTAACAGAGGCCAGTGCAGCACAGGAACAGGCCACTCGGCCCACAGTGCCGACCATGATGCTAAATTAAACTAATATTCTCTGCCTGCACGGGATCCATAGCCCCCCCATTCCCTGCACATTCACTTGCTTATGGAAAAGCCTCTGAAATGCCACTATCGTATCTGCCTCTACCACCACCCCTATCATTCAGTATCATTCAGACACCCACCACATTGCAAAAATACTTGCCCCGCACATCTCCTTTAAACTTCTTCTTTCCTGTTGCCAGGGCTTGAGGGCAGACATTATGGGGAGATGTTACGCAAGCTAGGATTTTATTCCTTAAAGGGCAGGAGGCTAAGAAATGATTTTATAAAGGTGTATAAAATCAAGAAAGGAGTAGACAGGGTGAATGCAGACTCTTTTACTAAGAGTAAGGGAATCAAGAACGGGAGGACATAGATTTAAAGTGAGAGGGGAAAGATTTAATATGAACCTAACGGGCAACTTTTTCCATACAGATAGTGGTGGGTATGTGGAATGAGCAACCAGAGGAGGTAGCTGAAGCAGCTACAATATCAACATTTAAAAGACACTTGGGCAGGTACATGGATAGGAAAGGTTAAGTGGGATATTGGGCAAACAAGGGCAAATGGGACTAGCTAATATGAAGCATACTGGTAAGGATGGGCGAGTTGGGCCGAAGGGCCTGCTTCGGTCCAGTGGGACTTCTGTGATTCTATGCTATATTGCAGGATGCAGGAGTTTACGTATGGGTGAGAGGGAGTCAGGTAATAATGTGCAACGAGCGTTTGGACACATGACATCAGAGGCAAATGGCTCCAACAACAGCTAGCCAAGACCCTCCATGTTGGGGCAAAAATCCTCTGACATGAACTGGTACGTTATCAGACTACTGAACAGTCCTGACATACATACGGGTTAGCCCCGATCTCCCAACCTACCTTCATTGTGGAGGCTGGACCTTTCCTCTCCTCCCATACGTACGGGTTAGCTCCGATCTCCCGACCTACCTTCATTGTGGAGGCTGGACCTCTGTAACTGTAGTGCTACAATGCTACAATATTCTGCACACTGGGGGCGGCACGGTGGTGCAGCGGTAGAGTTGCTGCCTGACAGCGCCAGAGACCCGGGTTCGATCCTGACTATGGGTGCTGTCTGTATCGAGTTTGTACATTCTCCCTGTGACCACGTGGGCTTTCTCCCACATTCCAAAGACATACAGGTTTGTAGGCTAATTGGCTTGGTGAAATTGTAACTTCTCCCTAGTGTGCGTAGGATAGTGCTGGTGTGCGGGGGATCACTGGTCGGCGCGGACTCGGTGGGACGAATGGTCTGTTTCCGCGCTGTACCTCTAAACTAAACCTGTTGTTTTCAAAAGAGCCCCAACCCAAAACGTCACCTATGCATTCCCTCCACAGATGCTGCCTGACCCGTAAGGCCTGTTTCCGCGCTGTACGACTCTATCCTTGTGCTCCACCAACGCCACCAGGAATGGAGCCTCCCATGGACTTTCCCAGGGTAACCTGGAGTCAGAAATTGGCAAAGTGGATGATCCCACCTTGCCAGTGGGTGATCTTCCTCCTGCCTCGTGTTCCCTACCTCATGGACAACACCGGATGCCTCTTCTGATGCCAACTCTTTCCTCCCCCGCTTACTGGAGCAATTTTAATTGAGATGAGATTCAACCTTCAGTGGATGTCAGGACGTTTGAGAGATGTTGATCACCTATACTCTGGAGCAGTTGTGCGCCACAGATGCTGATAACAATCAAATGCTGCTGGCTGGGAGACAAATCCATTTGCTGAGTGTGCAAAGGCGTTTCATTATCCATATTTAATTCAGTCTTAAAAATGATTTACTACTGAAAAGTCATCATGCACAAGCCGGCAGAATGGTGCCAGATAGAGCGTTCTAATAAATTATGCTGCAGTGCAAACCTTTCCGTAATAGCTTGCTGCTAGCTCTTTATCTTCAGCTATAGCAGCGGAAGGATGGGTGCTTAACAGGATCTCCCTTATGGAAACAGAGGAACAAACTAAAATAAGATCGGGAAAAAGTGCTGGAGTAACTCAGCGGGTCAGGCAGCATCTGTGGAGAAACAAGGAACTGCAGGTGCTGGCTTCCAAAAGAAAACACAAGAGTGCTGGAGTAACTCAGCGGGCCCTGCAGGATCTCTGGAGAACATGGATGAGATCAGATAGGTCACCTATCCACGTTCTCCAGAGATGCTACCTGACCTGCTAAGTTACTCCAGCACTTTGCGTTATACTTTGTACTGGAGTATCTAGCTAAACCACAATCCAGATGAAGGCTCGAGAGTGTTTCATTGTCAAATGTCTTTTCTTGTAAAGCAGCATCTGCAGTTCCTTGTGTCAACAATAATAAGATACCTGGTTCATCTAGGATTTGCATCCTGTGAAGGAGATATATGGTAGACTCACATTAATTGGGCATACGAGTCAGGAGGAGATATTGCAGCTTTACTGAACTTTGGTTAGGCTGCGTTTGGAGTATTGTGTGTAGTTCTGGTCACCCCATTACAGAGGGAATGGGAAGCTTTGGAGAGGGTGCGGAAGAGGTGTACCAGGATGATGCCAGGATGATGGGATATTAGCTCCAGGGAGAAGTTGGACAGACTTGGATTGTTTTCTCTGGAATGCCGGAAGTTGAAGGGAGGTCTGATGGAAGTATATAAAATTATGAGAGGCAGAAATGGGATAGAAAGTCAGAACTTTTTCCCAGGATGGAAAAATTAAATACTAGAGGGCATAGTTTTAAGGTGAGAGGGGCAAAATTTAAGGAAGATGTGCGGGGCACGTTGTTCACACAGGTGGTAGGTACTTGGAACTGGCTGCCAGGGATGGTGGTGGCATTTAAGAGACTATTGGATTGGCACACTGCTATGCAGGGAATAGAGGGATATGGATTATGTGCAGGCACATAAGTGTTTGTCTTGGCATTATGTTCGGCGCAGACTGTGAGCTGAAAGGACTGTTCCTAGCTGTACTGTTCTATGTGTATGATCAGGGCAGGGCAGGAAATAGCCCCTCCTGTTCACCTTCCCCTTTGCTCTATCTATTGTACGAGTTTGAACTGATTGTATCTATGTATGGCATATCTGATCTGTTTGGATAGCATGCAAAACAAAGCTTTTCACTGTACCTTGGTGCGCGTGAGAATAATAAACCTAAACCGTGGTAGGGTTTCAGCAGGTCTATATAGAGTTTGAACCATTCCCATGGACAAGATCCCCAAATTACAAAGGGAGAAAGTATTGGAATAAATTAATATAAAGAACGAGGGTTAGAATTTCCACAGGCGTTCTCCAGCTTTCCAATGTAATCTCTGCAATTTTGTTATGATTTCTAACAACACAGACCAGTACAGCACAGGGACAGGCTCTTCGGCCCACAATGGTCATGCCGAACATGGAGCAAAGTTAAACTAATCTCCTCTGCCTGTATCTTGGTGAACTTGCAGGGATGGGGTTGGGAACATCCTCAAGAGGGAATTTCTGACCCCAATCTAGGTTTTAAGGACACGGGGTTGGGCATGAAGCCTCTATTTCAGATGGGGAAGGACCACAACATTGGTCTTTCATCTCCCATCCATATTGTCTCTCTGGTGACACGGTGTGGCAGGCGGACATGTTAGGTGAGGGGTGCAGGGCGCTTGAAAGTGACACTGTCCTAAGTGCAGTTTCAGAGTCATCATGCTTGCAATAAAGGATAATTATATTGGGATTAGTTCTGCTGACAGTTGCAGGACATAAAACTGGTCAGGGTCATCAAGAGAAGGAACTAAGCCATTAGGAACAGCTTGAGAATGTGAGCTTCCAGAAAAATGTATTGATAAATAATCCAGCATGACCTCGTGATCATAGGGGCATAGTTTGAAGGAGAGGTGCGTGGCAAGTTGTTTTTTCGACCAGCAGAGTGGCACAGCTGGTAGAGCCAGAGACCCAGGTTTGATGCTGACCTTGGGTGTTGTGTGTGTGTGTGGAGTCTGCACGTTCTCCCTGTGACTGCCTGGGCTTTCTCTGAGTGCTCCGGTTTCCTCCCACATCCCAAAGACGTGCGGGTTTGTAGGTTAATTGGCCTCTGCAAATTTTCCCCTAATGTGCATGGAGTGGGTCTAAGGGACGAACTGCCAGGGGAAATAATGTATAGAGCGGAACTGCAGACGCTGGTTTAAACTGAAGACAGACACAAGAAGCTGGAGTAACTCAGCGGGTCAGACAGCATCTCTGGAGAAAAGGAATAGAATGGGTCTCGACCTGAAAAGTCACATATTCAATTTTCTCCAGAGATGCTGCCAGACCCGTTGAGTTGCACCAGCTTCTTGTGCCTGTCAGGGGAAGTAGTTGAGGCAGGTACATAACCAACATTTAAAGGATATTTCTACAGGCACATATAGTTTTGAGGGATATGGACAGGTAATTGGACGAGCTTAGATGGGGTATCTTAGTCAGCATGGACATGTTGGGCCGTCGGGTCTGTTTACGTCCTGTATGACTCCATAACTGACATATGTTACCTTATTGAATGGTGGGCAAAACACAAAATGGTGGAGGAACTCAGTGGGTCGGGCAGCATCTGTGGTGGGAATGCACAGACGACGTTTCGGGTTCAGGACCCTTCTTGATTGGAGTAGCGTGGAGAAAGCTGGAAAATAGAGGCAGGGGCGGGACAAAGTAACTGAATGTTGGAGCTGGCATAAGAGGCCAAATGACCCACTCCTGCTTAGTTTAGTTTAGTTTAGAAATACAGCATGGAAACAGGCCCGTTGGTTCACCGAGTCTGTGGCGAACAACGAACACCCTGTAAACTAGTTCAATCTTACATACTAAGGACAATTTACTGAAACCAATTAACCTACAAACTTGCACATCTTTGGAATGTGGGAGGAGCATTGAGTATAGAAGCTGGGATGTAATGTTAAAATTGTACAAGGCGTTGGTGAGACCAAATCTGGAGTATGGTGTGCAGTTTTGGTCGCCCAATTATAGGAAGGATGTCAACAAAATAGAGAGGGTACAGAGGAGATTTACTAGAATGTTGCCTGGGTTTCAACAGCTAAGTTACAGAGATAGGTTAAATAAGTTAGGTCTTTATTCTCTGGAGCGCAGAAGGTTAAGGGGGGGACTTGATAGAGGTCTTTAAAATGATGAGAGGGATAGACAGAGTTAATGTGGACAAGCTTTTCCCTTTGAGAATAGGGAAGATTCAAACACGAGGACATGACTTTAGAATTAAGGGACAGAGGTTTAGGGGTAACATGAGGGGGAACTTCTTTACTCAGAGAGTGGTAGCGGTGTGGAATGAGCTTCCAGTGGAAGTGGTGGCGGCAGGTTCGTTGGTATCATTTAAAAATAAATTGGATAGGCATATGGATGAGAAGGGTATGGAGGGTTATGGTATGAGTGCAGGCAGGTGGGACTAAGGGAAAAAAGTTGTTCGGCACGGACTTGAAGGGCCGAGATGGCCTGTTTCCGTGCTGTAATTGTTATATGGTTATATGGTTAAACCGGAGCACCCTGAGAAAATCCACGCGGTCAAAGGGAGAACGTGCAAACTCCATACAGAGAGCACCCGTAATCAGGATTGAACCCGTAGTCCAGGACTGAATCACTCTGGCAGTGTGAGGCAGCAGATCTACCGCTTTGCCACTGTGCCTCCCTAACCTGTATCTATATCTGATGTAGTGTTAACACTGACATTTTATTTTAACCAGAATAGCTTTTGAAAGAAGCAGCTGAATAAATGGGAGGAAAACATTGAGAACGGAATGGGGAAAGCCTGAAAATGCAATACCCTGGTGGTGAATTTATAGAGGCACCCATTGCTGAAACGCTTCATAATTTGATGCAAGTTTCAGAAGCAGGAGAGATGCCATGCATGGGTGAATCCTTTTGTTTATGCAACTACTGTGGGTTATGTCCACTGTTTTATTTATGTAGCAGCGGTGTTTGGGGACCACATATCTGTTTCCTCATCTGCTGGAGGGTGAATATCTACACACCCTTTCAAAGAGGGAGATTCACCTGGCAGTAGCAAAATGTTATACATTTAATATCACGGCATTAAAATAGATTGGAGGTTAAAAACTGGTAACATGCACAAATTATAACGGTTCAAATGATTGTGCAAACAGACAATGCCTTAACTGGAAGATGACCATCAAAGCTGTGGCATACTGCACTTTTGTGCTACAAATCAATAAGAAAATTATATCGAAGGCTTTATTGAGTAAAGCTCAGCTATTGATTTGTAGATAGCAACTATTTATGCACAATGCATGCCTAAAAACATTTTTGCCGCCTTTTTGTCCCGAACAGTTCAATCACTGCTGCGAATAGAGTCTGGTTTGACTTCAAGCATTGCATGTCACTCCAGCAGGTCCCAAGAGGCAAGTGCCTGAGACACAGATAAGTTTAAGTCAAATTAACGAGGGAGATAGGAATAAGATGCAATGATTAGGAGAAATGAAGAGAAGTGGGAAGGAGCATATGCAGAGAATTAACACGGCGTGGACCATTTGGGCCAAATGGCCTGTTCAGTCTCTGTAATTAGGCACAGTAGATTAGTCCAATCAGAAGCTGCAGCTCATGAACCATGGTCATCTGCTCTCAAACAGCACAGTGCTCTGTCCCATTTGCGTTCACCTCCCTTCCTCCCTGTATTATGCCATCACGGGCCCACAGGCTAATGGGGTTGCTTGCTGGAGGATGGATTATAAAATGGATCACAAAGATTTATGAGGATGTTGCTCGGACTCGACGGCCTGAGCTATAGGGAGAGGTTGGGCAGGCTGGGACTTTATTCCTTGGCGCGCATCTTTGTAGAACAGAGTTTTCTGAATACGATATGAGTGCTCTCCCCACATCATATAGGATTCAGAAAACTGTGTTCTACAAAGAACAGAGTGACAGCGCCTCCAGATACCCCCAGGGCAGAGAATTCTACAGATTCACCAGTCTCTGACTGAAGAAACTTCTCATCTCCATTCTAAGCAACCTTTCCTTTTCGTAGAAAGCATACTGGCGGATTGCACCACAGCTTGGTTTGGGAACAGCTCTGCCCAAGACCACAAGATATTGCAGATGTAGCCCAGTCCATCACACGGACTGGACTCTTCACCATCAACTCCATCTACACCTCACGCTGCCTAGTGAAGGTGTCCAACATAATCAAAGACTTGTCCTACCCGGTCATTCCTTCTTCTCCCTGTTCCTGCCATGGAGAAGGTACAGAAGCTTGAAAGCGCGCACCACCAGACGTAGGAATAGCCTCTTCCCCTCTGTTATCAGGCTTCTGAACGGTCCTTCCATAAGCTAGGTGACTGCCTGATTCACCTCTACCACATTGGACTGTGGATTAGATGTGCTGAGGACAGTATTCTGCATTCTATCTTCCCCTTAGCTCTACCTGTTGTACTTGAGATTGACTTGATTGTATTTATACATAGTATTATCTGATCTGTGTGGATAGCAGGCAAAACAAAGGTTTTCACTCTACCTCGGACACGTGACAATAATAAATCCTAATCTAAAGCCTGTGCCCCCTGGGTCCACGCCTCCTCGACACAAGGAAGCATCCAACCTGCTCCCATTGCATGTCCAGCTCTTCAGAATTTTGATAGTCGTGCTGAGATTTCCTATCGTTCGTCTAAACTCAAGAGAATGTCATCCCATACTCAATGTCTGCTAGTACAGCATGATCACCATCCTAATGCCCCTGTCCCACTTAGGAAACCTGAACGGAAACCTCTGGAGACTTTGCGCCCCACCCAAGGTTTCCGTGCGGTTCCCGGAGGTTTTTGTCAGTCTCCCTAATGGTCGAAAGTGGTTTCCGTTTAAAAAAATCGGTAATTTTTTAGTCGAAGCCAGTTCCGATGCTAGTTGAAGGTGGTTGCCGGAGGACAGAAACCTCCGGGAACCGCACGGAAACCTTGGGTGGGGCGCAAAGTCTCCAGAGGTTTCCGTTCAGGTTTCCTAAGTGGGACAGGGGCATATAACAAACTGTCTAGTGAATCTTTACTGCACTCCTTCAATGGCAAGTACAACCATTCTTCGGTAAGGAGACCAAACTTGTGCATAATGCCTAAGGTGTGGTCCCATCCTGAATCATACAGCAGGGAAACAAGCCTTCTGAACCAACTTGTCCATGCTGACAAGATACCCCATATGTACCTGCATTTGACCCATATCCCTCTAAACCTTTTCCATCCATGTCCCTGTCCAAGTGTCTTTTAAATGTTTTTGTACCTGCCTCAACTACTTCCTCTGGCAGCTCATTCCATGTACCCACCGCCCTCTGTGAAAAAGTTGTCCCTCAGGTGTATATTAAATATTTCCCCTCTCAGCTTAAACCTACGCCCTCTGGCTCTTGATTCCCCTACCCTGGGTAAAAGACGCATTGCTTTCACCCTATCTATTCCCCTCAAGATGTTATACACCTATTTACGATCACCCCTCAGCCTCCTGCACTCCAAGGAATAAACTCCTAGCCTGCCCAACCTCTCCCTATTGAGACGCAATTGAGACGGAGATGGAGATGGATTCCGACGCAGGAATCATTGTCTCCTCAGCTGAGCCTGCTTCTCCTGCCTCAGTCATGTTCGATGATCAGCCCATGGCTCTGATTGTGTTTCCATTAATTTAATTTGTATTGTTAATCATCAATAAAGAATAATTTGATTAGAGACGAGTGGTGTCACTGAGGCACTGCACAACTGCAGTAAGATTGTTTTCTCCTGCACTCTCACAGCGAAGGCCAAAATGCCATTTCTTCTCTTAATTGCTTTCTGCACCTTTATGATCGTTATCGTGTTCCTAAATTCCGTAGTTTCCGGCATTGATCCTGTGAACTGGAAAGAAGTAAATGTGACCTCGTCGGGGGAGTGAAAACAGGGAAGCCTTGTGTCAGTGGCAGAGGCGTGCTGAAATCCTCAATGAAGCACGTCATGAGTGAACATCTCAAAGAATACAGTGCACCGTGACACAGCGGTAGAGTTGCTGCCTTACAACAGCAGCCGGAGACCCGGGTTCAATCCTGACTACGGGTGCAGTCTCTATGGAGTTTGTACGTTCTCCCCGTGACCACATGGATTTCCTCAGGCGCTCCAGCTTCCTCCCACACTACAAAGGGGTGAAGGTTTGAAGGGTTCCGAACCGAAACGTCACCCATTCTTTTCTCCAGAGATGCTGCCTGACCCACTGAGTTACTCCAGTATTTTGTGTCTATCTCAGGATTGTAGGCTTCTGTAAATTATCCCTCGTATGTAGGGAATGGATGAACCAGTGTACAGGTAATCATTGGTCGGCATGGACTTAGTGGGCCGAAGGGCCTGTTCCCTCTTTGTATCTCTAAACTAAAGTAAAATAATAGAAATAAGGAACTGCAGATGTTGGAGAGACACAAAGTGCTGGAGTAACTCAGCGGGTCAGGCAGTGTCTTGGGAGAACATGGATTGGTGACCTTTCAGGTCGGGACTGGAGCCCGACACAGCAAGCTGCCATCAATTGCAATGCAGTAATTATTAAATAATTTGTTCTACCGATGTTAATCCAAGGATAATAAATCGCAAGGGTAACAAGAACTCATTAGCTCTTCTTTGAAACAGTACTAGAGAATATTTCATGATTAGCAAGAGCAACACTCCCTCAAGGCTACATTGGGTTTGAGCTCGATCTTTTCACTCGAGTCTGTCGTGTGAGATGAAGCAACTGTCCTCTAGAAACCAGGAACTGCAGATGCTGGATTACAAAAGAAGACACAGAGTGCTGGAGTAACTCAGCAGGTCAGGCAGCATCTTTGGAGAACGTGGAGAGGTGACGTTCGGGATCAGGAGCCGTCCTCAGACTATTGTAATAGGGAGGGAGAACTGTGGAAAAGTGAGAGGGTGGAAGGGCAAAGCCTGGCCGGTGATAGTGTGTACAGGTGAGGGGGTGAAGGGGTTGTTTGGCAGATAGGTGGACAAAGGCTAGAGATGAGAAGGAGGAGAGCGATGTGATGCTGGATGAAGGGATACGAGTTAATGGGCATGGGGGAGTGGATTGGGAGTGGGGTGATGTTGCCTAAATTTCAATGTTCGGTTTTGTTTGCCTCAGAGTAAAAAGAACGCACCTTAAGAAAGGAGATGAGGAGGGATTTCTTTAGCCTTCTTCTTGCGTATGGCGTGCACAGCCTAAAGTTGTCGGACAACCTGTTCTATTTGATCTTATTTGATTGTGCACGCCAGGTTGATTGCATTCATCGAAACAGGGCGGACCACGTGAAGGTTGCAATCTCCCTCCCCATTTCTGTGGAATTAGTTGCCACGGACGACTGTGGAGGCCGTCATTGGGCATTTTGGTCGGAGATTGAGAGATTCGTGATTAGTATGGGTGTCAGAGGTTATGGGGAGAAGGCAAGAGAATGGGGTTGAGAGGGCTAGATGAGCCATGATTGAATGGTGGAGTAGACTCAATGGGCTGAATGGTCTCATTCTGCTCCTAGAACTTATGAACTTATACCGTTGGCTTGTAGCTGCCCAAGCGGAATATGAGGCGTTGTACCTAAATATATTCTGCAGCCTGCGTTCAAGGTTTTTATATTCCGTTCACTAAAAAGCATTTGAGATCTTCATGGGGTATATGCATCTTCATTTATAAATTATATTGCAAACACTGATTCAAATCCTGTTTTATTAAGAGAGTTAGCAAAGCATTATGGATTTTATTATTTCTGAACCAAGAGCAAGATGTTAAATATCTGCTATTTAGATCTTGTGCTTGTTTTTTTTAAACAGTTAATAAATCTGCTTTGAGAGTGGGACGACTGGTTGTTGCCTGGAGAATGTAAAAGGGCGCTGATGGGAGAATTATACCCAACAGGGTATAATTTCTGATGTTTGACCCTGGACGATATTAACACTTAAGAGTCTAGAGCAGCAAGCACTCACTTCTGGGAGTGATCTTGACGAGAATTATCTGACAAGCTAAAAATCGCAGCATGCAATTTAACATTTCACCTGCAGAATGAGTTCACAACGACCATAAGCAGTCACAATTTCCACATCAACACAGTTCATTTAAAGTTAATATTCATAGCAACCTCATGCTAACTATTTAACCGCTGTGCTTCATGAACAGAGTAGATGTGGAACTTTAATCTTTTGTATAATTTACTTTATCTTGAAAAGCTCAGACCATTACTCTCCCTCCGGTCATCCCATCGGCGGATGATAACTCCAGCTCTATGGGGTCTCTGCACTCACATAGAAACATAGAAAATAGATGCAGGAGTAGGCCATTCGGCCCTTTGAGCCTGCACCGCCATTCAATATGATCATGGCTGATCATCCAACTCAGTATCCTGTACCTGCCTTCTCTCAATAACCCCGATACCTCTAGCCACAAGGGCCACATCTTACTACCTCTTAAATATAGCCTCTTACATGAACTGGCCTCAACTACCTCCTGTGGCAGAGAATTCCACAGATTCACCACTCCCTGTGTGAAAAATGTTTTTTTCATCTCGGTCCTAAAAGACTTCCCCCTTATCTTTAAACTGTGACCCCGTGTTCTGGACTTCCCCAACATCGGGAACAAGGGTTGCTCGATCCCAGATATTAGTTGGGTTCGTGAATAAATATCAAACTTGGTTTGGAAACAGCTCTGCCCGACGCTGCAAAAAAATTGCAGAGTTATTGACGTAGCCCAGTCCATTACACAACCCCCCCCCACCGTTGACTCCATCTACCCATCACGCTGCTTCAGGAGAGTAGTTGACTCCAATCATTGATCACCCCTTCACATTAGTTCTATGTTATCCCCTTTCCCATCCACTCCCTACATACTACGAGCAATTTACAGAGGGATAATTAACCTACAAACCCGCACGTCTTTGTGGTGTGCGAGGAATGCGGAGCACCCGGAGGAAACCCCCGCGGTCACAGAGAGAGCGTGCAAACTCCACACACAGACAGCATCGGAGGTCAGGATCGAACCCTGGCTTCCGGCGCTGAGAGGCAGCAACTCTGCAGCTGCAACAGCTTTGAGATAATTTAGAATCCACCCACATAGCAAATCCTTCATATGCCAACTCGTCCACTGTGTAATTCCAGCATTCTCTGTGCTGCCTAATTTAAAACTCTAGTTATTTTGGCTTTAACCTTCCTGCCCTAATGCAATTGATTTCAGACAGGTGGCTCACACTATCTCCACTTACTATTCAGACCATCCAGTGGGGAAGGAATGATAGCCTGTCAGCCAATGATAAACCCCGCAGTCTGCATCTGTTAGTAAACTACTCAAACACATCATTGTCACAATTTACGCCATCGAGAACCCACTCAAATGAATGATGGCTTTGCAGCTATCCGACAGTCATCCATTATCCCACATCCACAGTCACACTGCTGCAAAATGGGGCGATGCTTGTGTGGAGGAGAGACCCGAGCCAGGGAGTGTCAGTCCTATCACCTGGCATTGCAAACAACACAAGAATGAGCACTTCTCTCCCTCTTTATTCTGTCTGTGGAAAAGACATGGTCTCCATCCAATTCAGTTTAGCGTAAGTGAATGATTGGTGAGGCAAGATCTTAAATTACAGCTCTTCTGCTCCAGCACCAGAACATGAGGAAACAGAAGAACAGCTCCCAACTCTCAGACACCTCCTCCTACTTATCCTTGGACCATGACCCCACAAACGAGCACCAGGCCACTATAGCACCATCACTGATTTCATCACTTCCGCTCCCTGCTCTCCCAAGCCTCCAATCTCATCGTTCCCCAGCGCCGCACGGCCCGATTTTACCTTCTCCCCAAAATCTACAAACCTGACTGTCCTGCCAGACCCATTGTTTCTGCCTGTTCGTGTCCCACCAAACTTATTTCCACATACCTCGACTCCATCCTATCCCCCCTGGTTAAATCCCTCCCTACCTATGTTCAAGATACCTCACACGCTCTTTGTCTACTCCATGACTTCCGTTTTCCAGGCCCCCAGTCACTCTACACCTCCATCCCCCATCAGGAGGGTCTTAAAGCCCCCTGTTTCTTCCTCGACCGCAGAACCAACCAATCCTCGTCTACTGATACTCTCCTCCGCCTAGCGGAGCTGGTCCTTCCCCTTAACAACGTTTCGTTTGACTACTCCCAATTCCTCCAAATACAAGGCGTAGCTATGGGCACGCGCATGGGCCCTAGCTATGCCTGCCTCTTTGTAGGGTACGCAGAACAGTCTTTGAACAGTTCAAGGCGTACCAGGGCCCCATCCCCGACCTCTACCTCCGCTACATCGACAACTACATTCGTGCTACCTCCTGCACCCACACACAACTCACTGACTACTTCCATCTGGCACACAAATACACTTGGACCATTTCCCTACCATTTCTAGACCTTACTATCTCCATCGTACGTGATAATCTACTGACCAACATCCACTATAACCCCACTGACTCCCATGGCTATCTGGACTACATTTCTTCCCACCTGCTTCGTGTAAGGACTCCATCCCCTACTCCCATTTCCTCCGTCTGCGCCACATCTGCACCCAGGATGAGGTGTTCCACACCAGGGCATCGGAGATGTCCTCATTCTTCAGTGAACGGGCGTCCCCTCTTCCACTATAGATGAGGCTCTCACCAGGGTCTCTTCTATACCCTGTCACACTATTCTCACTCCCAATTCCCCCACTCGTAACAAGGGCAGAGTCCCTCTTGTCCTCACCTTCCACCCTACCAGTCGTCACATAATCCTCTGACATTTTCGCCACCTCCAACGGGATCCCACCACTGGCCACATCTTCCCATCTCCTCCCCTGTCTGCTTTCCGCAGAGACCGTTCCCTCCGTAACTCCCTGGTCAATTCATCCCTTCCCACCCAAACCATCTCTTCTCCTGGCACTTTCCCTTGCAACCGCAGGAAATGCTACACTTGTTGCTTTACCTCCCCCCTTCATTCAAGGGCCCAAGCAGTGTTTCCAGGTGCGGAAGAGGTTCACCTGCAACTCCTCCAACATCATCTATTGCATCCGCTGCTCTAGGTGTCAGCTGCTTTATATCCGTGAGACGAAGCTTAGGCTTGGCGATCGATTCGCCCAACACCTCTGCTCGGTTTGCAATAACCAACATGATCTTCCGGTGGTTCAGCAATTCAACCCCCCCTCCCATTCCGAATCTGACTTTTCGGTCCTGGGCCTCCTCCATGGCCAGAGTGAGGCCCACTGTAAATTGGAGGAGCAGCACCTTATATTTCGCTTGAGCAGTTTACACCCCAACGGTATGAACATTGACTTCTCTAATTTCAGGTAGTCCCTTCTTTCTCCTCCCCTTTCCAGCTCTCCCTCAGCCCACTGTCTCCGTGTCTTCCTTTCTTTTTCCCGCCCTCCCTACCCTCACATCAGTCTGAAGAAGGGTCTCGACCCGCAACGTTGCCTATTTCCTTCGCTCCATAGATGCTGCCTCACCCGCTGAGTTTCTCCAGCATTTTTGTCTACACTTGATTTTCCAGTATCTTCGATTTTCCTTCTTAAACAGCTCCTCACGGTAGCTTACGACACAGCTGTATGAACATCGATGATGGACGCACAATGCTGGAGTAACGCAGCGGGTCAGGACGCATGTCTGGAGAAACAGAATAGGGTCGGAACCCTTCTTCAAACTGAAAGTAGAGATGAGGGGGGGAGAGGCAAACTGAAGGTGAGAAGAGAGATGCTGCCTGACCCGCTGAGTTACTCCAGCACTTTGTGTCTATCTTCAGTATAAACTAACATCTGCAGATCCTTCCTATACCATATGAACATTGAATTCTCGAATTGTAGGTAGCCTCCCCCCCACCCCCTCATCCCTATGTGTGCACTCATTTCTCTCACTAACATCCCCCTTTAACCATCCCGTGGACCTCTTCCACCTATATCCCTTCCTCTGGCATTACATTTCACTCCTCGTGTTGTTACTGGCGAGCAAAGCACCAAGGCAAATTCCTTGTATGTATGGTGCCCTGAAATGGGGGGGGGGGGGGGTCTATGTACAAACACTACTGTAATTTCTACATGGTGAAACCAAAATGTATAAAAATGGCCGTTATTAAAATCTGACGTGTGCACTTTGTCCATGTTAATTTTTTCTACTACATATCTCAAATTGTGGAGTACAGAGGCAAATAAAGCTTTATAGGCACTGTTCATGGCTAATAAGATTTATTCAATTTCCTCTTCAGGCAATGCCTGGAGCATTGTGTACAGTTTTACTGGAACCTTTACTCAAACATATCTTATACCCCTTCTAAATGAAGTGTTTAAGATGAATAAGAGGGTGGGAGGGATGATAAGCTTTTTAATTGAATTCGTTGAAAGATACAGTTTGAAAACAGACCCTTCGGCCCACTGAATCCACGCCGACCATCGATCGCCCGATCACACTAGTTTCAGTTTAGTTTGTTGTCACATGTACCGAGGTACAGTGAAAAGCTTTAGTTGCGTGATTACAATCGAACCATTTACCGTGTATAGATACATGATAAGAGAATAACGTTTAGTGCAAGGTAAAGCCAGCAAAGTCCAATCAAGGATAGTCCAAGGGTCATCAAAGAGGTAAATTGTAGTTCAGCACTGCTCTCTGGTTGTGGTGGGGTGATTCAGTTGCCTGATAACAGCTGAGAAGAAGACTCCCTGAATCTGGTGGTGTGCGTTTTCATACTTCTATACCTTTTGCCTGATGGGAGAGGGGAGAAGAGGGAGTGGCCAGGGTGCGACTCGTCCTTGATTATGCTGCAGGCCTTGCCGAGGCAGCGTGTTTAATAAATGGAGCCAATAGAAGGGAGGTTGGCTTGTGTGATGGTCTGGGCTGCGTCCACAATTCACTGCAATTTCTTGCGTTCTTATGTTATACCATTTTCTCATCCATTCCCTACACAATAGGGGCAATTTACAGAGGGCCAATTAACCTACAAACCTGCTCATCTTTGGGTGCAAGAGGAAACTGGAGGGAACCCAAGCGGTTACAGGGGGAACGTGCAAATTTCGCAAAGACAGCACCTGAGGTCAGGATTAAATTCGGCACTCTGGCACTGTGAGGCAGCAGCTTTGATCACCAAGCATCCAAGGCTGGAGATCAGTTGAATATTTCTGATGTGGGTATCTACAGGTTTTTGGGAGAAAGTGTTAAAGTGTAATTCAGCACGGAATTAGGCCCTTCGGCCCAACTCATCCATGCCAATGAAGATGCTCCATCTACATTAGTCCCACCTGCCTGTGTTTGCCCCATATCCCTCCAACTGTTTTCCCGTCCAAGTACCTATCCAAGTGTCTTTTAAATGTTGTTATTGTACGTGAAACCAAGGCAGATAAACGGAGTTCACAGATCAGATCAGTTATGTTCTAGCTGGTTAGTGGAACAATTTTCAGAGGTTAAACAGACACCTTATTTCAATCAGAATTTTGTCAGAGTGAGGCCCAACGCAAGTTGGAGGAACAGCACCTCATATTTCGCTTGGGTAACCTACACTCCAGCGGTTTGAACATTGACTTCTCTAACTTCAAGTAGCCCTGGCTCTCACTCTCTCCCCATCCCCTCCCCCTCCCCCTTCCCAGTTCTCCCACCAGTCTTACTGTCTCCAACTACATTCTATCTCTGTTCCTACCCACTCCCGACATCAGTCGGATGAAGGGTCTCGACCGGAAACGTCACCCATTCCTTCTCTCCAGAGATACTGCTTGTCCCGTTGAGTTGCTCCAGCATTTTGTGTCTACCTTATTTTAATGTTCCTATAACTCTCTTTCAGTCCGAGGCATTACATTTAGAGTGATCCTCATCCTTTCTGCAGCGCTCACTCCTATTTACTTCCCAGTGGAATAGAAACTGCAGAGTCGGCCCAGTTTCTTAAAGAGGGTTTGTCCACATTTGACTTTTAGGCATATTTGTAGTTCACAAGGTGCATAAAAATGTAGGTGGGTTTCTGATGGTCTATTTATAACACCGAACGTTGTCAAATGAAGGAACGCTGTGCATCTGTTGCATCTGACAATCCATTAATGCAAATCTACCTTTGACAAAAAAAAAGGAAGTGCATTTTAATTTTTAGCACCAACATCACTCAGCTTGATGAGTGCAAAGCAATTCTCTGAAGGAAACATGATGAAGTGAGCGCTCGTTAGTCACTTTACACATGTTGCTTGCAAAAAGGCAGCAAAAATAAATGACAAGAATCAGAAGCATTTATTCAAATGCCAGGCACATTTTAGTTATCAGCAGACAACAGCTGGCTGCACCTAATGCAACATTCAAATAACCTCCCATGAAATAAACTGTACTCCCAAATTAACATTGGACCTTTATACATACAGATTGGAAACGTTTCTCCCCCAACCCCACCCCCCCCCCCCGCCCCCCCGCCACATCCAGGTGTTGTCTCGTGTCTGTATGAACACGTACGGATGTTTACCCATGGTGAACAAACGGAATACACGATAACAGGTCGGAAGCGAAGAGACACAAGAGACTGCAGAAGCTGGGATCTCGAGCAACACACAAAGTGCTGGAGGAACTCAGCGGCTCAGGCGGCATCTCTGGATGATGGTTCGAGTATGAAGAAGAGTCCGAACGTGAAACGTCACCTTTTCTCTCTGCACAGATACTGCCTGAGTCGCTGAATTCCCTCCAGCACTTTGCTCTTTTTTTGAGGACAGAAACAAGGGTCGGTTTTTGAAGAAATTAATCCAAAAATGAAACCGACTGCAAGTAAAGGAGATTCTTTAGAATATATTTAAGACGTTACTGATTTTTCCAAACCACGTGCCCTTCCATTTAATTTTAGGAATGATATTGTTTTTAATGTTACTGCCAGACTTACCTATTTTCCTTCCCATAGATTTGGTTCGTATTCCCTGTAGCTCAAAACTTGAATGTATTAATGTACAGTATTTGTCTGATTTGTTTATCCAAACCCAACCCAAAATTTCACCTATTCCTTTTCTCCAGAGATGCTGCCTGACCCGCTGAGTTACTCTAGAATTTTCCGTCTATCATCACTAGGATGTTACCTGGGCTCGAGTTATAGGGAGAACTTTGGGACAATTTTTGGAGTACAAAAGGCTGAGGGGTGACCTTATGGAGGTGAACTGAGGCAACATACTGTGAATACTGGAAACCTGGGAAAAAAGATACAAAAAACATCCATCTGATCAGAAGCACTCTCCGAGCAAGAAACATATTGAAGTCCAACGTCCCTTCATTAGAATTCCAGGTTCATCCAACTTTTCAGGATGGACCAATGTCCTGACATAGTCATACGCCACTGAAACTGGCCCTTCGGCCCAACTTGCACTCGCCCACCAAATGTTAACTTCCTTTTTCTTTTCACCGCCACTGCCTCACTTGCTAAACATGTCCAGCATTTTATGTTTCCATTTCAGCAATGCGTCCTGGCAGTATTTAAAAAAAATAGGTTTTCAACCCCAAATCCTTACAACATGGGAAATTTGCTCGTTGCTTTGCTCTTCAACAGCTATTAAGGGCCTGTTCCACTTTCACGACCTAATTCACGACCTTTTTTACTCGTGGACATTTTTCATCATGCTAGAAAAACGTGATGCCACAAGCACCCATGACCTACCTACGACCTCCTATGACCTCGTTACTACCATGCTGCGACTATGAGTCAAGGGCAAACTTGGCAGAAGTCGTGAATTAGGTCATGAAAGTGGGACACGCCCTTAACTTAGAACAGAAAGAACTGACTAAACCAGCTAGAGAGGGGTCTTGACCGACCTCTACCTCATTGGAGACCTTTGGACTATCTTTAATTGGACTTTACAGGACCTTATCTTGCACAAGACATTATTCTCCTTTTTCTGTATACTGTGGATTTCTTGATTGTAATCATGAATAGTCTTTCCGTTGACTAGATAGCACGCAACAAAAAGCTTTTCACTCTACCTTGGTATATGTGACAATATACAATAAACAAACATGTCAAAATGAAAATGGTCAAAATGGTCACCACACCTCTGTTCCGTCTTACGCAATGTACTTTAGAGATACAATGTGTATACAGGCCCTTTGGCCCACCGAGTTCACGCCGACCAGCGATCACTCCGTAAACACTATCCTACACACTAGGGACAATTTACAATTTTTACTAATGTCAATTAACCTAAAAACCTGTACGTTTTTGGAATGTGGGAGAAAGAAAACGGAGCAACTGACCCACGCGGTCACAGGGAGAACAAATTTCCCACTGCCAAAATTTTTGATTCTGAACCTTATTTTGTGCCATACATAAAAATCCCTGCTGGAAAAGTTCAAATATAGAACAATAATTTAGTTAGAACTCAAACATACCTGCAATTGCACTTGAAAATAAACCCAATGCATGCGTGTCATCCACCCATTTGATATCGAATCCTTTTTTCCTGCCAAAAAAGCACTCACAGTTATTAAGAGTTCAAACATTTCCAAAGAAGAATTAGACAGCTGTTATAATCAGGTCTATTGAGACAAGCAGAGACAAACATTCAGGATACCCAACTGTATGGTTAGAAAAGGCAGCATTTGACTGAACTTTGCTGATCACTATTTCAAGCTTTGGCTTGGTTTAGTTTAGAGATACAGCATGGAAACAGGTCCTTCGGCCCACTGAGTACATGCTGACCATTGATCACCAGCTCACACTAGTTCTATGTTAATCCGCTTACTCATCCACTCCCCACACAATAGGGTGCAATTTACAGAGGGCCAAATGACCTAAAAAAACGGACATCTTTGGAATGTGGGAGGAGACCTGGAAGAAACCCACGCAGTCACAGGGAGAACGGGTAAACTCCACAAAGACAGCACCCGCGGTCAGGATTGAGCCTGGGTCTCTGGCGCTGTGAGACATTGGTTCTACCAGCATGTGTTGCCCCAACTGGTTTTGGTTTGTATACTTACTTTAACAAGCGAGCATTGAATTGATCTTGAGGGTTAAAAAAGGAGAAATTAAAAGTTATGCATTTGGGTAAAGAACTTACAATGCCCTCCATAATGTTTTGGCCAAAGACCCATCATTTATGTATTTGCCTCTGTTCTCCATAATTTGAGATTTGTAATAGAAAATAAATCACATGCGGTTAAAGTGCACATTGGCAGATTTTATTAAATTGTATTTTTATACATCCTGGTTTCACCATGTAGAAATTACAGCAGTGTTTATAGATAGCCCCCATTTTCAGGGCACCATATTGTACACACCATATTATTACACAGGTAAGTAGGAGTGATCTTACACAGACCAAAAGGAACAGATCTTTCAGTCATTATTTCCAGTTTAGTTGGTTCTTTATTGAAGTAGTTGTACAAACAAAGAGATGAACGAACCAGGTTTTCCTTAGTCTGCTTACAAGTTGTAGCTTTCTGTTCTCCCCAATCTGGTGAGAACTGTACTCCCCACCCCTGTGCCTGGTCCGATTACCCCTCTGTCCACTATGCCCATATGCATGCGCCCCTCTGTGCATTTAATGACCGCCTGTAAGTGTCTAAAACAATACTGCAAGATATATCGAGACAAAATAATATAATATGCCAACAGTAGCTAGCCTAAACGTAAATGGCTCCTACACACCGGCCCCTAATTGTTCTACATATATAACAAAACAATTACCAATAAATATTAAAAGGAGCTATAAATGCTTTAAATGTTATCAAAAACAAAGGTATGTACTTTGTGTTGGCATTTAATCTTCTTTAGTGATTCATCAATCTTCTTCTCTTCCTCCTTCTTATCCTTCTTGCCGCACCTACGTCTCAGCTTCTTGTAGCAGACATATCTTAGTTATCGGTCTTTCCAAGATGTTGTTCTTCGTCTAAAATCGAACTGTGCGCACAACTGTGTGTCTGGTATGGGTCACCAATATTCTGCCCATGAGCCTGGAGCCTCGTGGTGCAGTGGAATCAACCACCAGAACAATGTCACCAGGAGCACAGATTCTCCTCACGCTTGACCATCATTGTCATTCTTGGATTACAGGCAGGTATTCTTGTGTCCACCGTTTCCAAAAAAGATCTGCCATATATTGCACCTGGCTCCATCTGCATTTAATGTACAAGTCTTCCTTCACAAAGAGTCCAGGTGGTAGTACTGGCTTAGTCTCCAACAGAAGAGGATTGTTTGGTGTAAGTGCTTCCAGGTCCATTGGATCATCAGAAATCTTGGTAATGGATCGATCATTTAAAATAGCTTCAACTTTACAAATTAAAGTTTGCAATCCTTCATCGTCCAGAACTTGTTGTTTAAGAACAGAGTGCGACACACTTCGAAGCATGCAAATCAATCGTTCGCAAACACCACCGTGATGGGATCCTGCTGGAGGGTTAAAATTCCACCTTATCCCTTGCTGAAGCATATCATTCTGGATCTTGTTCTGATTCAACCCATTGAGTGCTTCTCTCAAGTCCCTTTCCGCTCCGATAACATTTGTCCGATTGCCATTGTCTGATCTTAAATATGAAACTTGACCTCGTTGACAGATGAATGTTCGTAGTGCATGGATGCAGGAGTCTGTGTCAAGTATAGATGCAACTTCAAGATGTACTGCCCTGCTTGCCATGCAGGTGAAGATTACACCATACCTTTTAAGAAGACTTCGTCCTCTCTTGATCTCTATAGGACCGAAGTAGTCTACTCCTATATCTGTAAATGGAGGCTTGTCTGGTAGAACCCTCTCCAGGGGCAAGGCTGCCATTTGTTGTTCTCCAACTCTTCCCCGTTGTCGTTTACACACAACACAGTCTGTTATGACCTTTCTTGCTGCAGATAATCCCGTATCTTTTATGGAGGCGAGACAGCATATGATTTCTTCCTCCATGTCCAAGCTGTTCATGCATATGTCATAACAGTGGTGTTATGTGAAGGTCCTTCGAGAGAATATTAGGATGTTTGGCCACTTCAGGCATCGCTAGTCTATTCAGGCGACCACCTACTCTCAGAAGTTCATCATTCAGCACCGGATCTAGCTTGTCCAAATGACTGCTTTTTTGACACCATTTTTACCAGCTTCTAATGCTGGTAGCTTTTCTTTGAATCGTTGTCTTTGACTGAAAGAGATGACTGTGCTTTTTTCTTGGAGAAGATCTTCAGGACATAAACACTGTCCACGGAATGTTGCCTTAAAGACTTGCATCTCCTTATCAATCTTTTCCTTTAGTTTGCCAGGATCCTTTTCAAAGCTACTCATTGCAGTCTCAATCTCCTTTCTTTTTCGAGTCAACTGCAAGAGTGTTGTCCTTACTTTAAGAAGCCAAGCTGCAGCAGTCTTCAGATTCCTCCAATGATGACAAATAGGTAATCAGAGAGTTTGTGGGGTTCAATGGATCCTTGACAATGACCTTCATTGTGATGTCTTGCTTTATTTCTGGATCATTAGCAGAGATTACAGATTCCAAGTGAAGTTTTGGCCATCAGAGAAACTGGCTTACAGAGAAACTCTGGTCCCTTGATCCATCTCTTGCTGCTTAAGAAGCCATCTGCTGTTAGTCCTCTAGAGGCTTCATCTGCAGGATTTTCCTTTGTGCCAATATATCTTCATTGTGATACATCAGTAGCATCCCTTACAAAAGAGATCCTGTTTGCTACAAATGTTTGTAAGCGTTTGGTTTTCTTGTTGATGTACTTAAGCACTGTTGTGCTATCGGTCCAGAAGATGGATTTGTCCAGTTGAAACTGTAAATCCTTAAGCAGCATTATGTCCACTCTGACAGCTAGGACTGCAGGTGTATGCTCGATTCTGAGAATCATCATTTGCTTTAATGGTGCCACTCTGGATTTTCCTATTGTGAATGCAACATGCACTTTGTTATCGTCTTCCCGTCTTAGATATGAAACAGTACCGTAGCTACTTTCACTTGCATCTGAAAAGTGGTGCAGCTGTGCATATCTGATTTAACTAAAGCTTGCAGGCTTCATGCACCGGTTCACTTTAAATTCCTCCATCTTGTTGAGATCTGCTAACCATCCTGTCCATTGCTGAGAGTAGGCTTGGGGTATGTTTTCATCCCATCCGAGTCTTTCCTTACAGAGCTCCTACATGATCAGCTTGGCTGGCAGAGTAAATGGTGCTGGAAATCCTAAAGGGTCGTATATAGAGCCAACCACGGACAAGATGCCCCGTCTTGCGCATGGTCCTTCCCGTGCAGCAATTCTGAACTTGAACACATCTGTTTCAACTCACCAGTGCAATCCCAGTGCTCTATCCATTGGCAGGTTGCCTTTGTGCAAGTCCAACTCCCTGGTCCCCTTGGCTCTGTTTTCTTGTGGAATGGTTGCCAACATGGCTGTTGCTGATCCACTTTGACAGCATGAATCCTCCCATTTGGCAGAGGGAAGGCAGGTCTCTTGCCATTTGAACTGCTTCCTGTTCAGAAGGCATGGTTTTTAAACAATCATCTACATAGAAGATGTTCTTTACTGTGTTTGTCACCTCTGCTGGAAAGTGTGCCTTGTTGGCTTCATCGGTCTTCCTTAATGTAAAGTTTGCACAACTTGGTGACGACATGGCTCCAAGAAGACGTACCTTCATCTGGTATTCAACAAGATCTTGCTGCACATCACCCTCGGACCACCACAGGAATCGCAAACAGCCAATTTGCTTTTCTGATACCTCGACCTGATGGAACATTGCTTTGATATCAGCCATCAAAGCAACCGGTTCTTGTCTGAATCTGATGAGAACTCCAATGAGTGAGTTGGTCAGGTCTGAACCCTGCAGCAGTTGGCAGTGAAGTGATGTTCCTTTGAAGACTGCTCCACAGTCAAAGATCACCCTTAAGGTTCCTTCCCTTGAGTGATACACCCCGTGGTGAGGGATGTACGAGAGTTCTCCATCACTTCGATTCAGCTGGTCCACTGCTGCCATTTCAGCATAACCATTGTCAATCATTTCTGTGAGGAAAGATGTATATTCATCATGAAATTTCTTATTCTTGCCAAACCTGCGTTTCAGGCTCTGGATGAGCTGCTCTGCAATGCAACGGTTATTTGGCATGCTGACACTTTCTTGTTTGAAAGGCAAGTCAAGACAATAGTGTCCATCTATCATCTTTGCTGAGCGATTCATAATATCCAAGAACTTTACCTCTTCTCTGGACATTTTCTCTGTTTCCTTGCTGGTTCTTCCACTGAAGTCGTGATTGTATTGTTTGACCAGTAGCTCCTCTAGGTTTACAATGGATATTTGATTGACAGCAGCAGCAAGGTAGCCATTTTCATTCTTGCTTGTCCTTCCTCAGGGGACCATAGATGAGCCACCCCAATAGGGTCTTCGTGGCGAATGGTCCATCCCCTTGGCTGTTGACCAGCTCCCTCAGTTCCAATACCTTTGAAGCATTTGTTCCGATGAGTAAGTCGATGCCAGAGCCTATTTCAGGAATCTTGATATCCTTCAAGTAAGGCCATTGTATCAGGTCTTCCTGTCTGGGAATGTTTAGCTGAGAAACAGGCATGGTCTTATGTGTGAACATATCAGATAGTTGTATAAAATCGTCTTTGTCCAGACTAGATATTTCCAAACCTGAGATATGATGACTGATCTCAGGCTTCACTTGCTTCATGGTACGCAAGACAATACTAGTCTTTTGCCCTGTAATGTTCGGCCTTCTCATCAAGCTATCTGTGCAAAAGGCAGATGAACTTCCATGATCCAAAAATGCGTATGTTTGCAACACTGTGTCCCCCTTGTGGCAACAGAGAGTTGTGAGTCTGTGGAATTCTCTGTCTCAGAGGGCGGTGGAGGCCAGTTCTCTGGATACTTTCAAGGGAGAGCTCTTAAAGATAGCGGAGTCAGGGGATATGGGGAGAAGGGAGGAACGGGGTACTGATTGGGGATGATCAGCCATGATCACATTGAATGGGGGTGCTGGCTCGAAGGGCCGAATGGCCTACTCCTGCACCTATTGTCTTTACCTGTACTGCTACTATGGAGAAAATGCAGGTTTCTTCACCGGCCCCAATCTGCCCACACATATGAGGAGAGGAAACAGCATTACTCACAATTGGCTTCTCATTCTGTTCTGCATGCTCCGGCTTCTTATCTTTCTTCTTCTGTTCAATGTGAAGTATTACAGGATGATATTGGTTGCACACATCACAAGTCAAACAACTCTTGCAGTCTTTGCTCATGTGCCCTATCTTCAAACACCCAAAGCAGACTCCCTTCTCCTTTGAGAAGTCTATTCTTTCTCTGTGCCCTTTGTTCTTGATCTGTGGACACCGCCCCAATGTGTGATCACTTCTTCTTGATCTCTTGTCCTCAAGCACATAAATCCTTACATTGGTTACTACCAGCTCCATCACCAGTTCCAGCTGTTCCATCTCTCTTTCCAACTGTTCCTCTTATGCCTCAGTCTCTCTTTTCAATTGCTCCTTCTCTCTATCCAATTGTTCCCCTTGTGCCTCAGTCTCTCTTTTCAACTGCTCTGTGCCTCAAGCTTGCGCAGGGAGAAGAGAGCTCTCAGCACCTTGTCTTTCATCCAGTCTTTCCATCACCTTTGGAAACTTTCATTGCAGTTTATCAACAAGAGAACCAAAGTTGTGCCAATGAAAGTCAACAAAGCCATCATGAGATTGAGAAACAAGAATAAAACTGTTAGAGACATTAGCCAAACCTTAAAGGCTTACCAAAATCAACTGTTTGGAACATCATTAAGACGAAAGGGACTGGCAGGCCAAGGAAGACTGATGACAGAAGAATTCTCTCTATAATAAAGAAAAATCCCCAAACACCTGTCCGACAGATCAGAAACACTCTTCAGGTGTGGATTTGTCAATGACCACTGTCCGCAGAAGACTTCATGAACAGAAATACAGAGGCTACACTGCAAGATGCAAACCACTGGTGAGCCGCAAAAATAGGATGGCCAGTTTACGGTTTGCCAAGAAGTACTCAAAAGAGCAACCACAGTTTTTGGAAAAAGGTCTTGTGGACAGGGGAGATGAAGATTATCATATCAGAGTGATAGCAAGGGCAGAGTATGAAGGAGAGAAGGAGCTGCCCACGATCCAAAGCATTATGGCTGCTGAAGGTACTGGCTCACTTATCTTCATTGATGATACAACTGCTGATGGAAGTAGCATAATGAATTCTGAAGTGGACACATCCTGTCCGCTCATGTTCAAATAAATGCCTCAAAACTCAAATATCCTTTAATAAAATCTGACAATGTGCACTTTAACCATGTGTGATACAGAGGCAAATAAATAAATGATGGGTCTTTGTCCCAAACATTATGAAGGGCACTGTATGTGTAAGAAGGAACTGCAGATGCTGGTTTAAACGGAAGAAAGACACATAAAGCTGGAGTAATTCAGCGGGACAAGCAGCATCTTTGGAGAGAAGGAATAGGTGACGTTTCGGGTTTAGACCGTTCTTCAGGCTGAAGGTGAAACTTGACCCATTCTTTCTCTCCAGAGGTGCTGCCTTTCCCGCTGAGTTAGTCCAGCTTTTTCTGTCTATCGTGAATAAAGAACTTAATTGGCTTAATTTTGTAACTGCTCCCATAAACTCCAGTGTAGTCCCAATCTTCCAACCTACCTCATTGCGGATATTGCACTTTTCCTTTACAACAGTAACACTATATTCTGTACTCTGCTATCTTTCTCTTTGCAATACCTGTTGTACTTGTGTACGGCTTGCGTGTACTTGTGTTTGATTTGACTGGATAGCACGAAAACAAAGCTATCTGAATACGTGACAATAATAAACCAATAATGTAATGTAAATAAAGTGAAGGGTGAGATGTAATGTAATGTAAATGCCCAACGCCC
Organism: Raja brachyura; assembly: GCA_963514005.1. The sequence continues at coordinate 18,599,848 of OY740795.1, forward strand.
CCCGAGGCCAAGAGCAGAGCTGGTTTATGTGCCTGCGCCTCGTGACTGAGGTCAGGTGACCTTCTAGAAGTTTCAGTTCGTGTTTCAGATTAAATCTTTCTTACAAGATGTCGGACGTGTATTAATTGTGCTAGTCACAACAGGGTCTGACAGCAGACATTACATGGTGTCAGAAGAAAAAAAGGAAAGAAAAGAATGGCAGGACTCAAGCCACCGGGACCACTCTCCATGCAAGGGAACTTGGCCAAGGATTATAAGGACTGGATAAGGGCATTCCAGCTGTACGAGACGGCAACAGAACTGACAGACATGACGTCACATTCGGTGATATGCGAGATGACGGGCATGCTTGCCCGAAATGGCATTCCTGACTTGGTGATGACAGACAACGCAAGACAATTTGACTGTGCTGAGTTTCGCAGGTTCCAGGATGACTGGGAATTTGCCCATGTCACCTCAAGTCCCATATATCCACAGAGCAACGGGCAGGTGGAGCGCTGTGTGCAAACCATGAAAAGTATCAATTGGAAAGCCAAACGCAGCGGCCGTGACCCGATGTACGCCATCCTCGAATACCGCAACACCCACCTTGACGGGACAGGCGGTTATGCCCCCTCACAGTTACTGAACAGTAGACTGATAAGAAGCAAATTGCCATCGCCTCGATCGCTCCTACTGCCACATCATGTCCCCCCCCATGGGACCACAACTGGCCGTCCAGAAAGAAAAACAGGCAGCATACTTCAATGAGAAGCAAGTGTCGAGCCGCTGTCGTGCTCAACAACAACAGGTGTGGTGTCGTGACAAACAAACCGAGTGGCAACGTGGCCGGATTGCACGAGAAAACATGTCCCCTTGGAGCTACTTCATTTCTACACCGAGCGGTACCGAGTACCGCCGAAACAGGAAGGACATACGACCTGCGCACAAAGCAGCTGAGCCATGCCCTGGCAATACGCAGCGAACCAGCACAAACACTCTCCCACACGGAAGAGCCCCTCTCCCAGAAGGAGCTAATCTCCCAGACTCAAGAGAACAATCACAGGCCGCATCACAAGGTAATGTGTTGGGGAACCTGCTCGAAACGTGCCAAGTCACACTCACACACAGCAGAAATACAAGACAGAACGTGTCGGAAATACGACTCGCATGAGAAGTTGGCGATTGTCAAGACCCCCAACGGCTTGTTATGTAAAATAGCTAGGCGATGATTTTATAGTTTTTAGTATGAACAGCACTGTTAATTGTGGTACTTTATCCACATTAAATTGATTAAAGGTTCAAGTTATTAGTATTGAAAATAGGTTGCATTGACCCCAAAGTGAACGGGGAGATGTAATGTAAATAAAGTGAAGGGGGAAGAATGGTAAACGGTAGGGAATTAATGAATGCTGTGGAACAGAGGGATCTAGGAATAACTGTGCATAGTTCCCTGAAGGTGGAATCGCATGTAGATAGGGTGGTAAAGAAAGCTTTTGGTGTGCTGGCCTTTATAAATCAGAGCATTGAATATAGTAGGGAAGTAATGTTAAAATTATAAAAGGCATGGGTGAGACCAATTCTGGAGTATGGTGTACAATTTTGGTCGCCTAATTATAGGAAGGATGTCAACAAAATAGAGAGAGTACAGAGGAGATTTACTAGAATGTTGCCTGGGTTCCAGCAACTAAGTTACAGAGAAAGGTTGATCAAGTTAGGTCTTTATTCTTTGGAGCACAGAAGGTTAAGGGGGGACTTGATTGAGGTCTTTAAAATGATGAAAGGGATAGACAGAGTTGACGTGGATAAGCTTTTCCCATTGAGGGTAGGGAAGATTCAAACAAGAGGGCATGACATGAGAATTAAGGGACAGAAGTTTAGGGGTAACATGAGGGGGAACTTCTTTACTCAGAGAGTGGTGGCTGTGTGGAATGATCTTCCAGCAGAAGTGGTGGAGGCAGGATCGATTTTAACATTTAAAAGTAAAGTGGATAGGTATATGGACGGGAAGGGAATGGAGGGGTATGGTCTGAGTGCAGGTAGATGGGACTAGGGGAAAATAAATGGTCGGCACGGACTGGAAGGGCCGAGAAGGCCTGTTTCCGTGCTGTAATTGTTATATGGTGATATGGGAGATGTAATGTAATGTAAATGCCAGCGCCCCCTGAGGCCAAGAGCAGAAACCTGCGCCTCGTGACTGAGGTCAGGTGACCTTCTGGAAGTTTCAGTTGGTGTTTCAGATTAAATCTTACTTACAAGATGTCGGACGTGAATTCATTGTGCTAGTCACAACAGGGTCTTACAGCGGACATTACAAATACCATAAAACTGCCTTGCAATACTGACTCTCCAATTTCGCACAAGCAGAAATCAATTGAAGGTGGTATTGGAAGGTTATTGCGTGTTGTACCCATGCAGGTAGAGGGGAGGAAATAAATAGAGGGGGAGCGTGCAAGAAAAGGGAGATCACATGAGAGAGGAAGAATGCATAAGAGAGGGAGCACAGAAGAGAGAGCGCGAGAGAGGGAGAGAAAAAGAGAAAGTGATGGAGAAAAAAAAATCAGCTGCAAAAATAGTGAAGAAAATGGAAATCAGGTGTTCTTCACAAGGATGAGGTGTGGGGCAGGCATGGGGTGGGAGGTGGGGAAGGCGGGGTTGGGGTAGGAAGGCAGGGGGTGAGGGGGCTATGGAACAAGGGGGTGGGGAAGGGGCGGGATGCGGAGTGAGGCAGGCATGGGATGGTGGGTGGGGAAGGTACAGGGTGAGGTGTGGGGAAGACTCAGGGTGGGGGTGGAGATGACAGGGTGGGGGATGGGGAAGGCATAGAGTGGTGGGGGGGGTAGGGAAGGCATTGGCTAAGGGGTGGGGAAGGCACAGGGTGGTAGATGGGGTATGGGACGGGGTGCGGCAGACATGGGATGGTGGGTGGGGAACATACAGAGTGGGAAAGGCATAGAGTGGGGGGGGGGTAGGGAAGGCATAGGGTAAAGACACTTGGGCAGGTACATGGATTGGGGGATAAGGGCCAAATGCAGGCCTGTGGGGTGAAGGTAGATGGCGCATCTTGGTTGCCCTGGTCACAGGGTGGGGCTGGAAGTTGAATGTTGCTCCTCTTGTTCTAGAGACGTTAACGATACTGGAGCACTATTAATCCAAAACCTATCCACCATCACAATCAATAATATATTTCATAAAGAGACAGAACACAAAGGAAACAGTGAAAGCTCTAATGTCACCGCAAAGAAAAATCGCAGAAACGGAGTAATTAACAACAGATAGATATACTTCCCCAGAACTGTGGAATCATCAAATCTGATTCCCTTCCTTCCAACACAAAAGTAACAGTGATACACTGCCTTAGCAATGAATCTGATTACTAAAGTAATGGCATAATTATAAGGTATTTAGAAATTAATTTTGCGCAACTGAATACTGAACTTGTAATCTCTGATCATAATGCAAATAACTAAAGGGAGCACACAATATGGCTTGATTAGAGAGTCAGACAGGTTTATATCGCATCTTATCAACACTCCAAGCCACTTCACACTGAAAAACTTGGCGGCAGCCTGCAGATCGCTGCAGCTGTTTTGTGTCCGCCGATATTCCACGCAACCGCAGTTAAAGAAAATAACACTATTTTGGGGTTTACTGGTGAGGAACATGTTCTGTTCAGGATATCAGGAGAATTCTTTTTTGGTCAAAGTCCAGTGCATGCGCGAGGTGTTATGGAACGGTGTGCCAAGAGGTGCCGACGTTCTTCTCCTCGCCCGGCCACCTCTGTGCCCCAGGGGCTCCTCTCGCAGCCAACTGTGAGACCGTGGGAGATAAGACCCCGGTCCGCGTTCCTTCCAGCCTCGCTCTTCACGCCCGTCATGGCCGGCTCCCCCCTCTTCGACACTCTGGTCTTCGAGGGGGCCTACAGGAACTTCCTGCGTCCGGCCGCGTGGCCCACCGGGTGTTGCAGGCGGGGTCCAGGCCCGCGGCGGGAGAGCCAGGCCTGCTGTTGAGTGCTTTCCATGGTTGAATGGGGAAAATGGGTTTCTCATCTCCGTATAATGGTCAGACAGCTCGGAAACAGGGCCTTTGGACGAACTTGTCCATGGCACCCAAGATGCCCCATCTACGCTCACCCCACAAGCCGGAGTTTGGTCTAAACCTTTCCTATACATGTACCTGTCCATGTGTCTTTCAAGTGTTGTTACAGTTTGGCCCATATCCCTCTACACCTTTACTATCTATGTACTTATCCAAGTGATTTATAAATATTGTTATCGTACCTGCCTCAACTAACTCCTCTTGCAGCTTGTTCCATATACCGACCACTTTCTGTATGAAAATGTTGCCCCTCAGTTTCCCATTAAATCTGTCCCCTCACCTTAATCCCATGTCCTCTGGTTCTTGATTCCGCTACATTGGGTAAAAGATTCTGTGCATTCACCATATCTATTCCCCTCATGATCTTATACACCTCTAGGGGATCACCCCTCAGTCTCCTGTACTCCTAGGAATTAAGACCTAGCCTTCCAATTCTTCCCCTACAATTGAGGCCCTCGAGTCCTGGCAACATCCTCGTAAACAAAGGACAAAGGACATTTATTGTCACATACACCAATTGGTGTAGTGAAATTTGACTTGCCATGCAGCACACAAATAAAGATAAGACACAACACTAAGGCATTAACAATGAACATAAAAACATCCCCCCACAATGGTTCCCAATGTAGGGGAAAGCACAAAGTCCAGTCCCATCCCCAAGTCCACCCATAGTCAGGCCTATTGAGGCCTCCGCAGTCGGCGCTACGGCGGCCCGATGTTTTAGGCCTTCTCGCCGGGTGATGGTGCTCCGGCGTCGGGAGAGTCCTCACAGCGGCTTGGGACACCTGGAACGGCAGCTTCCCTACCGGAGTCCGTGGCTTCCGAAGCCGACAAGGCCGCGCCGGATGGAGCTCCACAACTGGCGATCTCGCCGAGAGATCCCAGGCTCCCAATGTTAAAGTTCAGCGCTGCCGCCCGCAGCCGGCCGCTCCACAGACCCGCAGCTCCGCGATGTTCACCTGCGATCTCAGCATTCTGCAGCTCCAGCGCGGCGACCCAGGCAAGGTATCGCCCGCTCCGCTCCCCGATGGTGCTCCAGCGCCGAGCCGCTGTCGAGGCCGTGGTTCTGAGCGGCCCCCTCAGGAAACGCCGTTCCAGGCCCGCTGGTAGGCCACGGGGACGGGCGGAAGTTGCAGCCCGGAGAAAAGCTGCCTCTCCGACCAGGTAGGGACCAGGAAAAGCAGTTTCCCCCTTCCCCCCCACCCACCCCCACATAAAAAAGGCTAGGGCTCCAAAAACAAACACTAAAACTCTTACTTACTAAAAATAAAAGAAAGAAGTTAAAAAACAGACAGCTGCAGCCTGGGCAGCCATACCAACTGGACGGCGCCCCCGTGTGATGGAAATGGGTTTTAGGAACTAGGGGTACACTAAGGTCCATGAGGCTGAGGTTGGGAAGGAAGGAAGGGGGGGGGGGTTTAATGTGCGGTCATACCCATGTAAGAGTACAAGAAGGCATAACTTGTTTATTATGTATTTATAATATAGTTTATTGTGTACTATATGTCATAGCTGCTTTCTTGCATCCGTCTCCCTCTCAGACGGACGAAAGCAATGATCACAGAGTGGAAAAGGTGCCGTTTTGGGTCAAGACCCTTCTTCAGACTGACAGTCAAGGGACAGGGAAACGGGAAATAAAGGCATATCTTCCATTCATTTATTCTTAGTACCGTCTATATCACTTGTTCCTCTTTCCCCTGACTCAGTCTGAAAAAGGGTCTCGACCCGAAATGTCATCTATCCCGCTCTATGGTTGTTGCTTTCGTCCGCCTGTCCGTTCGTTCAATCGCCCTTGGATTAAGTAGCACAGGATAAAGCTGTGAATTCACGCCATTCCCCTCCCATTCCCAATCTGACCTGGGCCTCCTCCATTGTCAGAGTGAGGCTCGGCGCAAATTGGAGGTACAGCATCTCATATTGTGCTTGGGTAGTTTACACCCCAGAGGTATGAACATTGACGTCTAACTTTAAATAGTCCTTGCCTTCTCTCTCCATCCCCTCCCCTTCCCTGTTCTCCCACCAGTCTTACTGTCTCCTACTGCATTCTATCTCTGGCCCACTCATCCCTGACATCAGTATGAAAAAGGGTCTCAACCCGAAACGTCACGCATTCCTTCTCTCCAGAGATACTGCCTGTTCCGTTATTCCAGCATTTTACATAGATACATAGAAAATAGGTGCACGAGTAGGCCATTCGGCCCTTCGAGCTATTCAATGTGACCATAGCTGATCATCCACAATCAGTACCCCATTCCTGCCTTCTCCCCATATCCCTTGATTGTACTAGCCCCAAGAGCTCTATCGAACTCTCTTTTGAATGCATCCAATGAGTCGGCCTCCCCTGCCTTCTGAGGCAGATAATTCCACAAATTCACAACACTCTGGGTAAAAAGGTTTTTCCTCATCTCAGTTCTCAATGGCCTACTCCGTATTTTTAAACTGTGGCCCTTGGTTCTGGACTCCTCCAGGAACATGTTTCCTGCATCTAGCGTGTCCAATCCCTTAATAATTTTATGTTTCTATAAGATCCCCTCTCATCCTTCTAAATTACAGTGGATACAAGCCCAGTCGTTCCATTCTATCAACATATGACAGTCCTGCCATCCCGGGATTTAACCTGGTGAACCTACGTTGCACTCCCTCAATGGCCTTCCTCAAATTAGGAGACCAAAACTGCACACAATATTCCAGGTGTGGTCTCACCAGGGCACTGTACAACTGCAGAAGGACCTCTTTGCTCCTATACTCAAATCCTATCATTATAAAGGTCAACATGCCATTAGTTTTCTTCACTGCCTGCTTTTTCTTGCATGTTTACTTTCAGTAACTGATGTACAAGTACATCCAGGTCTTGTTGCACTTCCCCTATTCCTAAACTGACACCATACAGAAGAAGGGTCTTGACCCGAAACGTCACCCATTCCTTTGCTCCAGAGTTGCTTGCCTGACCCGCTGAGTTACTCCAGCATTGTGTCTACCTGCCATTCAGATGATAATCTGCCTTTTGTTCTTGCCACGAAAGTGGATAACCTCACATTTATCCACATTATACTGCTTCTGCCATGCATCTTCCCACTCACCCAACCTATCCAAATCACCCTGCATCCTCATAGCATCCTCTTCACAGTTCACACTGCCATCCAGCTTTGTGTCATCTGCAAATTTGGTAATGTTACTTTTAATTCCTTCATCTAAATCCTTAATATCTATTGTGAATAGCTGCGGGCCCAGCACCGAGCCTTGAGGCACCCCACTAGTCACTACCTGCCATTCTGAAAGGGAACCGTTAATTCCTACTCTTTGTTTCCTGTCTGACAACCAATTTTCTATCCATGTCAATACCCTACCCCCAATACCATGTGCTCTGATTTTGCCCACTAATCTCCTGTGTCGGACCTTCTCAAAGGCTTTCTGATCGTCCAGGTACACTACATCCACTGGCTCTCCCTTATCCATGTTACTGTCTACCTGAACTTAGTTGTTAGGGATAACATTCATTTTTTTTCATTCATTTATGAATGACAAATAATTTCAATTCAATTCAAAATGTACAGGTCTATTACCAAGAAGATCTTGAAACATTTCACATTGTCAATGCTCTCTGCCTCACTTTCCCAAAGTTTACTTATATTTAGAGCCTTTGTTTGCTGACTCATCCTTCTCCCTCTTAACCATTCAACGGTGACTGCTAGCCAAGCGTTACTGCACCATTAACTAATTGACTCAGCCTAATTATTCATTATTTTTGTTAGTTGAACGACATATCGTTCCGGATACATTGAACACAATATTCTAACTATGGCACAACCAATGATTTATACAAGTTTTCTATAGGCTTCTTAAGCATTATTTCCCATTTGAAAATGTAGCATATCATTTGCTTTTGAAGGTTTGTATATCTGAACCACGATTTTTTAAATGTGCACATTTTATGCATCTCATTTCTCCAAAATACATCATCGAGTTTTCGAGAGCGGGCAGAGCAGGGGAGAGAGCGGAGGGGGAGAGCGGAGGGGGAGAGCGGGCAGAGTGCGGGAGAGCGAGGGGGGGGGGGGGGGGGAGAGCGGGCAGAGAGAGCGGGCAGAGCGGGAGGGGGGATAATGCGGGCAGAGTGGGTTAGAGCACGGGCAGAGCGGAGGAGAGAGCACGGAGAGTGGGGAGAGAGCGGGGGAAAGAGCGCGGAGAGAGCACAGAGAGAGCGGGGGAGAGAGCTCGGAGAGCGGGCAAAGCTGAGGAGAGAGCGAGGAGAGCGGGAAGAGAGCAGGGGAGAGAGTGCGGAGAGTGGGGAGAGAGCGGGGGAAAGAGCGCGGAGAGAGCACAGAGCGGGGGAGAGAGCTCGGAGAGCGGGCAAAGCTGAGGAGAGAGCACGGAGAGCGGGGAGAGAGCGGGGGAGAGAGTGCGGAGAGAGCACAGAGAGCGGGGGAGAGAGCACAGAGAGCGGGGGAGAGAGCGGGGAGAGCAGGGAGAGAGCGCGGAGAGCGGGGGAGAGAGCACGGAGAGCGGCACAAAGGCAGAGAGGCACGGAGGCAGGGAAGCAAATAAAATAACGTAGAATAATAAAATAACGTGACTTTACCTGAGCCCGTGCTCGCGGTCCGGAAGCCCTGACGGTGAGTTTAAGAAATTCTCCCTTGAATTTTATTCAAAGGAACGCGATGTTAAAACACAATTACATTTACTGAGGAATGTGGATCGATGTATTGATGACACGTTGTATAACTACTGTTAACTACTGGCGGTTAACAAGTGCTGACAGTGGCAGTTAACAAAATTGTTTTTGTCTGTGTTGAATAAAGTGAGAAATGGCTCGAATCTTTCTGCAGTACTCATTATACCCGAGCTGGAAATTGAAAACTAGGGGAACGCCCATTTCCATCACTGCGTATCCCCCCATTTCCATCACTGCTCGTAAATATCCTTTGCACTCACACACCCACCATCTTTTGTATGAAAGCATGGATCTTGGTTTGAGGAAGGATCCTAACCCGCAACGTCACCTATCCATGTTCTCCAGGGATGCTGCCTGACCCACTGAGTTACTCCAGAACTTTGGATCTTTCTTAATTTCTCTGAAATGGGTGGCCATGTTTTCAGCTGCCAGACACACACACAGAAATATCCCCCTTGTTAACCAGCATCTGCAGTTCCTTGTGCTTATTTTTGGTTTCTTGGTTGCATGGATCTTGGACCATATTCGTGGCATTAGCTCAGCCTGGACTTGGAACGCAGCACACCTTTCCACATTTGCTGCTGACTTCTTGCACTGGAATCTGAAGTATGGGGATACAATGCGGAAACAGGTCCTTCGGCCCACCAAGTCTGCGCCAATCAGCGATCGCTGTACGCTAACATTATCCGACACACTAGGGACAATTTACAATTTTTACCAAAGCCAATTAACCTACAAACCTGCACGTCTCTGGAATGTGGGAGGAATCTGGAGAAAACCCATGCGGTCACAGGGAGAATGTGCAAACTCCTTTCAGACAGCACCCGTAGTAATAATCGAACCTGGGCCTCTGGCGCTATGAGGCAGCTGTTCAACCGCTGCGCTACTGTGCTGCCTAGCTCAATTACCAAGAAAAGCTTTTTTACGCACCACAATAAAAGTTACCAAACTTGTGCGTAAGATTCCAAAGTAGTTAACAATCTCTGTAGGTCAGAAAAGTGAGTGCTGATGAGCGATGTCAATCGATTCATGTGCGTCACCTTGCACTGACACTTCCATCACTGCCGCTGCAAAGCTTAATCGCCTTGACCACTGTAACTAACCAGCCATTCTCAGTATTAATCACTATTTGTGTTTGCTGACACAAACTTTACAGTTGCCTTTTAAGGGCTACCTTCATGTCTCCTTGCAAATAAGTTTGTGCTTTAACTTGAAGCAATGGCCCTGGATTAAACAATCTGCTTTTCACATATTGATCTCTCCCTAATATGGTTCCCAATTCTTGGAACTTTTAACAAATACTTCTTCTGACCCATTTAATTCCATCTAATGTATACTGGGACGTGGGAGAGGGCTAGTGGAAACAAGGTTAGGAGAATCTTTAGAATGGAACTTGAAAAAGGTGCTTACATGCACTTTGTAGCCCGCAACGGAACAGCAAGCAATGTAATAAGTGATGACCACAGTGTGTTTCTGGTCAAAGGAGTATATAAGCCCTATTACGAATATTTACAGATAATTGCACAGATGTCGAGAAAATCATTTAGTGAAATTGATGGACGTAAGGAAAGGACTCAATTTGGTTTTGTGTGCTCTCTTCCACAAAGCAGTCCACGAAAATTGCAAGATTAACAAAAAAACACTGGTTCGGGGAAGACTGTAACTTAGAATATGAAATAAAAATCTCTACTGACAGTTTAATAAAGGAACGTCTTTGACTTTGCCTTCACTTTGTTCAGTAAGCAGGGATGCAAAAGGTCACGTTAAACCAAGAAATCCTTGCTTGTGCATCTGATATACAATTCAGTGACATATATTTTAGTGAGGGGGAAGAATTTGATGTAAAGTGATATTAATTGCACTGGATTTAATCAACTTTTTGAAATTGATTAAGTTAAAATCCAACTAGTTCTCTATGACCTTCAGGACGAGGTCTCCAGCACAAAACAATTTGTTAAAGCTGGACTCCAATCTTGCAATAAATTATTGAATCACAAGCCTCACCCTGAATCGAAAGAAAAGTTTATTTATTGGAGACCCAAGCAACTGCAGATACTGAAACCTTGGGCAAAACACAAAGTACAGAAGGAACTTAATGGGTCAGGCATCATCTGTGGAGGGAAATGGACAGACAACGCTTCAGTCAGGACCTTCTTGGCTATCTGACTATCTACTGTATTCAGAGAGCATGCTCATATCTCTTCATAAAACAGTCCAGAAATGTTCTGCTTATACCGATAATTATGCTTCATTGGGCTAAATGTTATGCTTCCATTAACAACAGTTTAATAATGGCCACATAATTTGTTTTAGAACAGCTGATGATTGATATATACCAGTCTGAAATGAATAGAGCCATAGAATCCTAAATTCATATCACAGAAGCAGAATTAGGCCACTTGGCCCATCGAGTCTACTCCACCATCCATCTTTCCCTCTCAAGCCCATTCTCCTGCCTTCTCCGAATGATACCCTTCCTAATCAAGAATATGCCTTAAAAATATCAATTGACTTGGCCTCCACAGCCGTCTGTGGCAATGAATTCCACAGATTCACCATTCTCTATGACTAAAGAAATTCCTCCTCATCTCCTTTCTCAAGTTGCGTTCTTTTATTCTGAGGCTATGGCATCTGGTCCTAGACCAGTGGAAACATCCTCTCCGCATCGACTCTATCCAGGCCTTTCACTATTCACGAAGTTTCAATGAGGTCCCACTTGCAATCATTCACGTAAACCTCCAATGCCAGCACATCCTTCCTCAGATATGGGGCCCAAAACTGCTCACATTATTCCAAATGCAGTCTAACCAGAGCCTTAGAAAGCCTTGGCATTCCATCCCTGTTTTTAAACTCTGTACCTCCTGAAATAAACGGTAACATTTATTCCGTTATACAGAAAGTGGAAGTGTGGCCCCACCATGTCCATGCTGATTATCAAATAACTACTCATGTTAATATAATTTACCAACATTTGGTCTGAAGCCTCCTATGCCGTAGCAATTCATGTGCTCATACATGTAGTTCTTAAACAGTTAGCACCAGAATCTAAGAATCCTCTGGGTGAAAACATTCTTCCTCAAGTCATGTAGCATGGAAACTGGCCCTTTGGTCCAACTCGACCAAAGTGCACCATCTAAACTAGTCCCACTCGCCTGCGTTTCCTCCTCAAAACCTCCTTGTGTTATTAACCATTACTCACGTGTAGGAAGGAACTGCAGATGCTGGTTTAAACCGAAGATAGACACGAAATGCTGGAGTAACAGCGGGACAGGTAGCATCTCTGGAGAGGAAAGTGTGATTTTTGAAGAAGGGTCTCGACCCGAAACGTCACCTATTCCTTCTCTTCAGTGATGCTGCCTGTCCCGCTGTTACTCCAGCATTTCGTGTCTATCATTGCTAACGTCACCAGCACCATCCCATGTGCAGCTCTCAGCCTCCCGTGGGCTTCACCTATCACAGTCATGCCCTTCCCCCTTTATTTAGGGGTTGCTTTGCCCTTCCCCCTTTATTTAGGGGCCACAGCTTTAAGGTGAGCGAGGCAAAATTTAAAGGAGATATGTGGAATAAATTAATTTTATACAGAGGTTGGTGAGTACCTGGAGCGTACTGCCTGAGGTGGTGGCACAGACAGATACGGCAGTGGCATGTAAGACTTTTAGATGAGGCACATGGATATGCAAGGAATGGAGGGACATGGTTGATGTGCAGGCAGATAAGAGTTGGGCCCGGCATCATGTTCGACACAGATATTGCGGGCTGAAGGGCCTATTTCTGACCTGCATCGGTTTTATGTTTCATTTTGGAGTCACTTGAGTGACTTCGTGAAGAACCCGCCAGCACGCATGCGCGACATATCGTCGCAACGCATTGCAGTCGACAGCTGGAGGTGGAGCGCGGCTCACCACCAGCCCTTCATAAGGGCTGCTCAAGTAAGTGTAACTAACCTTGAGTTGGTTGTTCTTGTTGTGCGAGTGTTTTTCTCCCAACAGAACTATGGATAGGAAGAATAAGGGCCGCAGGACATCCGCACGGAGTCGCCGGCCACCCATCCCGGAGCCCTCATCAACGGCTGCACCTGCGAGTCAGGCCGGGAAAAAGGCGAGGAAGTCGGGGAGCCCTGTCGTCACAGGACCCGACCCACCGATACACCGCAGCTCTAGCGAGGATCCCGCAGAGCAGGACTTCGGTGTGCGTCTGGAGCAGGCTGACCCTGACTCCATATCTCTGTCGCCAACGGGCTCGTTGGTCGACCCGGGCAAACAGGGGTCACGTGCTGCCGCACGGCCTTCTCCCTGAGCCCTCATAGTAGAGGCAGGGATAGAGCCCGTCAACCTAGCCCTTCGCGGGCGAAGGTATCACCTGCCGCTAGATTGCGGACTGGTGAATTGGCGGGACTCAAGTCCACTGGTAGACCTGAGAGGGCCAGTGTGGACTCACCAACCTACAGGACCAGGAAGAGTCATTCAGGTGGAGTCCCGCCACGGTCACCGAGTCCCCCGTGGATGGGAGGACGGGACCGTACGCCGTCTAGGCCCAGGATTAGGGCAGGCGACAAGCCCGCGCGGATGTCGGGTCATCACGCCGAGGCGTCGGTTGCCGACTTCTCACCGCGTTTGCCCTCCGAGGCAGCGGGATCGAGCTCCACCAAGAGGAGGCGTTTGAGCAGATCCGCGCGGGATTTGCTCAGTTTCGCTGAGGCGGCTGGTAGCGACAGTTCTTTCCGGCACCGAGATTACCTCGACGAGGTACGGGCCGATGACAGGAGCCTCAGCAGTTCCGTTGGACATGAGGACTCCGACCGCCCGGGCTCGAAGGGCGAAGGGCATATTGACAGGATGGAGCGGATGTTGGAACTCCTCCTGCAACAAAACCAGAGGGGGGAAACATCTAGTTCCAGAGGGCACATGGATTTATCCCCATCGTCAGCGGGAAGCCTGGGACAGCCGGAGGATGAGGACATCTTTGTCCATGCACCATCTACATCTGAGGCCCCTCAGGAGGAGCTCCTGGAAGTGGCAGCTAAATTTGCACTGTCGGAGTCATCAGGACAACCCCTCAACTCCAAACTGGCTGCCACCGTTGACTTCCTGACGAACCATCAGCTTCAGGAGGAGGTCCTTTCGGAGGCCATGAATAGGCACAAGGCCCCAGCAAATTGCAACTCCCTCAACGTGCCCATCGTCAATACGCCGATTTGGGGCAACATCAGCCCAGGGATCAGAACTCAGGAGGTGAAGCTCCAACGGATCCTGAAGTTGCTCACTGCTGGGATTACCGCGTTTGCAAGGTCGGTGGACGGGGTGGATCTGAACACCGAGCAGGAGGATGCTCTGGCGCTACTGTGCAACACACAGTACGAAATAAACGCATTTAGGAAGAGCATTATTAAACCCACACTGAACCCGAAATTTGCGGGACTATGCAAAGCACCTCCTACGCCGCCACCCAGACAGTTGTTCGGGGAGGACCTCCCGAAGCGGGTCAAGGAACTGGATGACCACGCTAAGACGGTGGGACTCATGAGGTCACATATCTCGACCAGGCAGCCGGCCAGGAAAGTGCCATTTTTCAGGCCACGAGGCCCTGCCGTTAGGCCAGCAAGGACCTACGCTCCAGCACCGCCTCCATATCAGCAACCTCAACAGCCTAGGCCTTTTTTAGGGCTAGGCCCCCAGCGGCCAGCATGGAAATGCGGACGCCGCATTATCAGCTCAACCCAGCACCTCCACGTCCCGCCAAACATATCAGGGACCGCCAATAACCATGGAGGTAAGGCGGTCTGGATTTCATGCACCTGCATGATTAACTTCACATGTTGGTGGGAGGCTACGGTTCTTTACGGAGGCATGGGGAACCATCACTTCTGATGAGTTTATCTTACAAAGTATTCAAGGCCATGAGATTGAATTCATCAATGGCAAAATCCCTTCATCCCAGCATATGCCAGATCGGAAATTTACACTGTCCAGCAAAGAAACGGCAGTAGGCTATGCTGAAATCTTAAGGCTACAAGAAAAAGGCGTTTTAGAAAGAACTATTCACGAACCAATTGAATTTGTATCCAACGTATTTACAAAAACCAAGAAGGGTGGAGGATGTCGGGTTATTATTGATCTGACCCATTTGAATACTTTTGTAAAATATACCCATTTCAAAATGGACACGTTCGAAACAGCCAAGTTATTGATTTCTGAGGGCTGCTTCATGGCATGCATTGATTTAAAAGATGCATACTATTCAGTATCCATTCAGAAACACCACAGGAAATTCTTGAAATTTACCTGGATGGATCAGCTCTGGCAATACAGAGCTTTGCCGAATGGGCTTACCACAGCCCCTAGATTTTTTACTAAATTGCTCAAACCAATACTGGCTACGCTAAGGAGACAAAATCATATAGTGATGGCTTATCTAGATGATATCCTAATTATTGGGAACACCCTGGAATCAGCGGAACTGGCAGTTTCAGCCACCGTGGAAATTTTTCAGAAAATGGGGTTCATTATCCATCCAGATAAATCAAAGTTCTGCCCTTCACAGGTCATGGATTATCTGGGGTTCATGGTGGATTCCAATCGCATGAGGGCCACCATACCAACTAACAAAGTTGGGGATGTCATCCAAGTATGCAAGAATCTAGTCTGCGCCAGTATACCATCAATTAGATAAACTGCTAAGGTGATTGGCAAGATCGTAGCAGTTTTTCCAGCTGCCCAATACGGACCTTTGCATTATCAAAATTTGCAGAGAGCCAAGATCTCAGCGTTAAAACTGAACGCTGGACATTTCGATAGACCAATGCAGCTGCCTCTAAAGGCAAAAATTGAGTTACAATGATGGATTGACAATATTTGTGACTCATTTAAACCCATCATTTCGCCCAATCCGATGGTATACTTACAAACAGACGCAAGCTCCCATGGCTGGGGAGCCACGGACAACTACTCTAGTTGTGGAGGCAGATGGGACACCCTTGAATCTACCCTGTTGTTGTCACAAGGGATAAACTATTTGGAGATGCTAGGAGCATTTCACGGACTTCGAGCTTATTGTTCTAACCTTACTGACGCTCATGTCCGTCTCCAAATAGATAATACTACTGCGGTGGCATATCTAAATCATATGGGCGGTACCAGGTCAGTTTCATGTGATGAATTGGCAAATACAATTTGGCTCTGGTGTATTCAACGGAATATTTGGATTTCAGCTACCTATTTACCAGGTAAGCTCAATACAGTGGCGGACACCAGGTCACGCAAATTCAATGACAACATCGAGTGGATGTTGAATTCCCAAATATTCGCTAAAGATACAGCCAAATTTGGTAAACCGGATATCGATCTTTTTGCGTCACGGTTGAACCATCAGGTACCAACATACGTTTCGTGGTAGCCAGATCCTGGGGCAATGGCGATGGACGCGTTCTCGCTAGATTGGGGGAAATGGTTTTTCTATGCATTTCCTCCATTTTGCCTCATCAGTCGGGTATTGCGGAAAATCCAGTCAGATGCTGCTAAGGGCATTCTAATCATACCCGACTGGCCTACGCAGCCATGGTATCCGGTGGTCCTTGATATGATCAATCAACCATGGGTCCTCTTAGAGGGTTGCCCACAATTGGTGACGAACCCTGTCTCAGGGGAACCACATCCCTGCCACAGTCACCTAAACTTATTGGCTTGCAGGTTCTGAACAGGCCATTACTGCGGTATGGCCTATCATCTAGAACTATGGATACCATTGGAGCATCATGCCGGGAGTCCACCAGGCGGCAATATCTCACACATATCCGGAAATGGGAAACCTACTGCGGCCGCTCCCACATTGCATACGACTCCGTTACCATCACCGACGTACTGGAATTCCTGGCGGGGTTGCATCATGACGAACACCTCAGCTACAGTGCCATCAACAACGCTAGGAGTGCGCTGTCATTCTACCTCAATATTGAGGTAGGATCCAACAGGCTGGTGTCCAAAGTCATGCAGGGAATATTTAATTCCAATCCGCCTAGACCTCGTTATAACATCACCTGGGATATTGGGAAGGTATTAACCCTGCTCAGGACGTGGTCGCCCATGGAGGGGCTTGAATTGGACAAACTCACCCTGAAGCTGGTGATGTTACTGGCACTGACTTCAGCGCAGAGGGTACAGACACTCCACAAGGTCAGGATCGACAGGATGATCTCTACCCCTGGCGAAGTAATCTTCTTCATAGGTGAATTACTCAAGCAGCATAGACCTGGGTTCACAGGGCTGCAGCTGAAGTTTCCGGCATACCCCGCTGATGCAAGGCTATGTTTAGCCGCCCATATCCGCCACTATATCAAAGTGACGAGAAAACTGAGGGGAATGGAGAAATACTTACTCATCAGCCACAAGAAACCTCACCATAGAGTGACGGTACAGACGATCTCCAGGTGGCTCAGGATCGTCTTGGGTGAGGCAGGTATTGACACTAATGTCTTTAAATCCCATTCCACCAGGGCTGCATCGACGTCGGCGGCAAGGGTCATGGAGGTGCCCATGGACCATATTCTTGCCACCAGGATGGGCGAACGAAGCCACCTTCCAGCGGTTTTACAATAAACCTGTTGCCGCTCCTGTATTGTTCGCGGAGGCCGTGCTGAATGCAGGTCAAGAGCATGCAGATGTCCCCCAGTGAGGGGTTTTTTCCTTTGTTTGTTGTTAATAAATATTGTTATTATTTTTCAGTACAAGCAGTCTGGAAAGTTGATTACTCCTATCCATCCTTATAAGTGGTGTGTGACAGCATGGACGTGGTCCAGGGCATGGAATCACAGAGCTTTGAAGTCTTCACGAAGTCACTCACGTGACTCCGAAATGAAATAGTAAGATTAAACGAGAACTTACTAGTTCGAAGGTTGATCTTTATTTTATGAGGAGTTGCGATGAGGGATTTCGTGCCCTCCGCTCCCAATCCTCGATCATAAATCAACTGGTAATTAGAGTTTCTTCAATCTTACTATAACAAGTCATTTCTCTGTTGTTGGTTCTGTGATTCCACACCACTACTTTGAAGTATGTCGCCCATGCGTGCTGGCGGGTTCTTCACGAAATCCCTCATCGCAACTCCTCATAAAATAAAGATCAACCTTCGAACTGGTAAGTTCTCGTTTAATCTTACTATTTTAGTTTAGTTTAGAGATACAGCATGGAAATATACCCTTTGGCCCACCGATTCGACCATGATCATCAATCACGCATGCACCCTAGTTCTATGTTATCCCACTTTCGCATCCGCTCCCTACACACTAGAGGCAATTTACAGAGGGTCGATTAACCTGCAACCGCTCGTCTTTGGGGTGCGGGAAAAACGTGGGAGCACTCGGAGGAAACCCACGAAGTCACAGGGAGAACGTGCAAACTCCACACAGACAGAACCCACGGCCAGGATTGAACCTGGGTCTCTGGTGCTGTGAGGCAGCGATTTCTGGGGTTCAAGCTTTCTGGAATCTTGAAGCATATTTAATCTTTGACTATTTCCAGCCCTGACAAAATGTTATCAACCTAATGTCAACCTTATGCCTCTCACAGAGGCAGCCTAATCTGCTAACACTTTCTATTTTTGGTTCGAGAAATTCAACTAAAAAAAAACAAACCAAAGAAGAAAAAAAGAAAATAGTGACATTGGGCAATTTGCATCATTGGCAAAATCTTTCCGATTCTCATTATCTTCAGCGGTAAAAAATAAACGACATTAATGTAAAATTTTGACTGGGCTGGGCAGAGTCTAATTTGTGACTTGTCAGAATTTCTACAAATCAAGCTTCTAAAGGAAATAAATCAACAGGACCAACCACGTCCACATTTTTATTATTATTACTTTGATAAATTCAAATGGACAAATGAGTCAGATACATTATTATGCAGAAATGATTCTCCAGAAAGACCATTTTCAAGCCATTACCTAACTTGTGCAACAGGATGCTGTTTTTTTTACCGTTTTAACTCTTAGTGTGCTGACTGTTTGGGGAAATCGTCTTGCTGGGCTTAATATCATCCTCTGAGGAATGAAGAGGAGATTTAAGAGGAACCTCAGGGGCCACATTTTCACTCCGAGGGTAGTAATTATCTGACCTTCCATGATACCTTATTGTCACATGTACCTAGGTACAGTACAATGCTTTATTTTGCATACAACCCTATACAATCATACAGCAGGCCTCACCTGGGCAGTACACAAGTGTCGCCACGTTTCTGGTGCTGTCAAAGTTATTGCCTGTCGCCACATGTGGCAATGGCTCCCCCTAACCGGGCCCCCCCTTTGTTCAAATGAGCTGCCAGAGGAAGTTATAAATGCGGATATGATTATAACCTTTAAAATACATTTGGACAAATCTATGGATAGGAAGGATTTAGAAGGCTACGAGCCAAATGCAGGGAAATGGGAAGGGCCCAATATGCCAACTTGGTGGTCATGGACAAGTAGGCCGAATGGTCTGTTTCTGCGCTGTACATCTCTATGGCTCTGTGCGTGACACTAATACAGTTATTCAAGCCATAACAATAACCCAGATATGAACATTATAGCTGTAATAGCAAACTATTAAAGTGAGCACTCAATTTTACATCAATGCAATCTAAAACAATGTGCTTTATCTATGGAACTCACTGCTTTGCTTGCTGGGTACAACTGGCCTCCATTTTGACCTGAAATTCACTAATTGCCCTCTTTGTCCCGCTGAGTTCCTCCAGCTTTTTGTGTTTATCTCTCTTATAGTAACTTTGGTGGCACAGTGGTAGAGCCGTTGCCTCATGATGCCAGGGACCCGGTTTGATCCTGACCTCGGTGCTGTCTGTGTGGAGTCTGCACATTCTCCTTGTGATTGCGTGCGTTTCCACCAGGTGCTCCGGTTTCCTCCCACGTCTCAAAGACGTGCGGGTTTGTAGATTAATTGGCCCTCTGTAAATTGCCCCTCGTGTGTTGGAAGAGGATGAGAAAGTGGGATAACGTATTAACGCTGATCGAATGTCAGCATAGACTGAAGGCCCTATTTTGATGCTGGTTCTGTAACCTAAACTAATTGAAGCCAAATAACATTTTCCAACATTTTTTCCTCTAACCTGCTACTACCACAAAAGAGGAGAAAGTAGCTTTAAGGAAAAAGTAGATTTAAAGAAAGAATCTACAATGGGTAGTTTGTTTAGCCAAGCTGGAAACATAAACCTTAATTCTTTTCCCAAGGTCACAGCTGTGTCAATGTTTCAATAATGCCAATCAAAATCACAATCCAAATCCAACCTGCTGGTTGAATGAGGAGAAATCGAAGCTTGCAATTAACAAATCAATCCCTGTTATGGGTAAAATACAGAAGAATCTTGCTAAAGGTTCCAGTCTGTTCATTAATTGTCCTGGTCATGTGGGCTTGCTGCTTACCTGGCTATGCAAGGGTTAGGACTCCAATATATTGGTCCGAAATATTCTTATCACTCTGGATGTAAGATAAGTTAATGAGCCTAGCATTTCATATTTTTCTCCTCTCAGTAGCAAACCAGTCAAACATGCAACAATAAATCATCTTCAGGAGATGAATAGTGGATTCATAGCGTCAATATCATTTCTTTTGTAACATATACCATACCTGGACTTCCAAAAGTTAAGTTCAAATATAAAAATGTCGATCATTTAATGTCCCTTAAATTCTACATTCATGCAGAATTGCAATGAGAAGACCGGTCCAGGATCAATTACCTAGACCTTCAAAAGAATCCACCTTCAAACCTGAACTGTATTCATTAAAATAAACTTGCACAAAGAGCTGCAAGTAAGCGCTGATGAAAGGTTTAGCCGCCTACTCCTAAGACTCCAGTCGAAATGGAAATTAAATTCATAAAATAATATAGATGTGGTGCAAATTAGCACCCATACTGCTGAATTGTTTCTTATTTGATGTACATACTGCACCTCGCATGGACCCGATTAAAGTGGGGACAAAGAGAGAGAAAGCATTATGGAAAATAAAAATGCAAGCTATTCATTTTTCAAATTGGCACAAGGCGGAGATGAAATGTCTGAAATCCCGAATTTCCCCATAAGATCAAAGGCTGGGGCAAAGTGACCGAACACAACTGCTGCATAACTACACCACAACTCAGTGCTGCAGGGTGGAGGGGCCAAAGTCCAGGCAGTGAGATGCAGGGTGAATAGAATGGGTGAGAGGGTTAGTGGGTGAGTGAGACACACTGATATATATGCACATTTGTATATACGTGTGTGCTATTTTATATATATATATAATAAATATATGCACATTTGTATATACGTGTGTGTTATAAATATATATATATAATAAATATACACACACATACAAATGCGTGCATATATATATAGTTATATATACATACATATATACTAATGTGTAGCAGTGTATCTCACACGCATACATATGCACACATATACAGAGATAGACAAAGAGAGATGTAGATAGAGAGAGATCCAAATAGAGAGAAGAATAGAGAGATAGATATGGAGATCCCAATAGAGTGAGAGAGAGAGTCGTGGAATCATTGAGCATGGAAACAGGTCAACCCAACTCACCTATGGTACCAAGATGGCCCATCTACACTATTCCCATCTTCCTATGTTTGGCCAGTGTCCGTCTAAACTTTTCCCATTCAAGCTCCTATCAAAGTGTATTTTTAAATAATACTTCAACTACCTCCTCTGGCAACTCATTCCATCCTCCCACCATCTGAGAGTGCGGGAGTGAGAGAGATAGAGAAAGATTAAGGCGTTGTTGATTATTTCGCCAAAGCATGACATATGGCACAAATAAGAGGGGGGAGGGGGGGTTGGGAGTTCTTGATCTTGATTTGTTAAACAATCTTGTCCTCAGCGAACTTTCCTCCTCCCCGCCCCTCGTCCTTGTGCATCACCTTGACTCGCACCCATTTCTCTACTACCCCCTCCCCTTCAAACTATATTCCTTCCTTTGGATACACAATTTGCATCCTTTCTATCCTTATTTCACTTGTCTTTTCATCTCTGGCCTTTGTCTAACTTTGTCTAACTATCTGCCTTTCAAACCCCCCCTCGCCTGTATCCACCTATCACTTGGCAGGCCCTTTGTCTAGCCCCTCCTCTCTTCCAGCTTCCTCCCCTCCTCCACCACAATAACTTTGAAGAAGGGTCCCGACCTGAAACGTCACCTATCCACGTTCTCCAGAGATGCTGCCTGACCCCGCTGAGTTACTCCAGCACATTGTGCCTATCTTTGTAAAACAACATCTGCAGTTCCTTGTGTCTACAGTCAAATTAAACAATTTGGCGGGGATGTTTGATTAACACGCCAGACATGCTAACATCCTTAAACTATTGCCATGCTATTGACATCAACATTATGGCTGGATACGTACTGATAACTGGAGAAAGCTCGCAGCAAATCTTCTGTCTTAAATTCTGTAGGAAAATCATAGATTTCAACAATGTGGGAAAATTCTGAATCATCAATTTCTTGCTCAGCCGGTTGGTAGTTGTAGTAATTGAAGGGAGGATCTTGAATAGTCTTCTTAGACTTTCTATTCGTGGTTAACTAGAAGAAAAAATAAAAGCTCAGGCTCAGATCACAGACGTTTAACTCAACTGAACACAACATATATTTCTCATGGTGAGGAAGTGAGGTTGTACTGTGATTAGCTGTATTTGTTAAGTCATTCTTCCAATATCCCGCCACAGTCTCCCACATCTGCTACTTACCTCTCCAAGGATGTCACTTATCCTGTTGTGGAATTAAGAATCTCCATGAGGGAAAGTTCCTCCAGCACTGAAGATTCAAACATTCCGCAGTTTCTTGCGTCTCCATTTCAATGCTCCAGATGACCGCTAGGTCCAAGAACAGTTTCTTCCCACCAACCCTAACATATCCATGTTCTCCAAGGATGTGGCCTGGCCCGCTGAGCTACTCCAGCATTTTGTGTCTATCTTCCCAACATCCATCAGGGGCTTGAACACTACCTAACACTCACTTCAACTATGAACGGCTATGGACTGCCTTTCGTTGCACTCAGGACTGTAGGTTGTGTTGGACTAGTATTGTGGTTATTAATATATTGATTTGTTGTTGGTTATATGTAATCTATGTGTATTGTGTTTACAACCTGTTACGTTGCTGCAAGTAAGAATATCATTGTTCCTTTATTGGTACATATGACAATTAAACACTTGACTAGACGGGAGTTCTCTAAGACCCTCTCTCACTGCTCCCTCCTCTGTGATTCCTTCTGTTCTGCTGCTGAAAGAAGAAGGGACCCGATCCAAAATGTTGTCTGTCCATTTCCTTCCACAGAGGCTGCATGACCCAGAAGGTTCTTCCAGCACTTTGTGTTTTATTCAAGATTCCAGCATCTGGGATGGCATAGTGGCGCAGCGGTAGAGTTGCTGCCTTACAGTGCTAGAGACCCGGGTTCGACCCTGACTACGGCTGCTGTCTGCAAGGAGTTTGCTCATCTTCCCCGTGAACGTGGTCAATGTGGACTCAGTGGGCTGAAGGGCCTGTTTCCGCACTGTATCCCTAGATTAAACAAATCTGCAGTTCCTTGTGTCTCTTTGTTACCTAAGCAAGGCCATGAGTTTCACACTGGCTGCACCTCCATCCATTATACCCCAAAGGTAAGCCAAAGGGGGAAATCAAAGATGAGGTGCTGCTTTTGGTTGGCTGGGTAGACTAACCTGGCTGTGGGCTGGAGGCCAGCATAACATTTGTCCGATTGAGGAAAAAACTCTGAAAATCAAGACCTGAAATCTGGCTCTAACTGGCCCACTGGGGAGCAGAGATCTCTATCTTCCCAGGTTACACAAAAAGCTGGAGAAACTCAGCGGGTGCAGCAGCATCTAAGGAGCGAAGGAGATAGGCGACGTTTCGGGTCGAGACCCTTCTTCAGACTTTGTGTAACCCTCGATTCTCCAGCATCTGCAGTTCCTTCTTTAACTCTCTATCTTCCAGTATGACTCTGCATAACATCGACACCTCACAGCATTGGGAAAATACCATCAGCACTGTCTCTGCAAAGACCTCCTGAATTACAGGAAGGGTTTCATAGAGTCATCCAGCAAGGAAACAGGCCCTTCAGCCCAGCTTGCCAATACTGGTCAAGGTGCCCCATCTACACTAGTCCTACCTGCCAGCGTTTGACCCTCTAAATCATTCCTATCCATGAAACTGCCCAAATGCCTTTTAAAAGTTGTTATCGTTTCTGCCTCAGCTACCTCCTCCGGTAGCTAATTCCGTGTACCCACCACCCTCTGTGTGAAAAGGTTGCTTCTCAGAGTCATATTAAATCTTTCTCCTCTCCCCTTAAACCTATGCCCTACTTAAGGGTCAGGACACAAAGGGCCAACTTACGTGCTCTATGACTCTGTGACTATCTTCACATAGAGGGTAGTTCGCATTCCCACCATTTTATATATATCTCATATAAAATAATATTTTTTGGCAAGACAGCCCGTCGCAATAAAAGTCTGCACCGTGCCATCCCACTGTGCAAAAAACAGTCAAGTCCGTGCAGAGTAAACCATATTGCATCCCATCTAGACAGTTGCATCCAGACATCATCAATACAACTAACAGATTACTCACCTTACTGCGACCAAGTATAATTACAAAAAATAAATACACCGAGGCAATGTTGGGCAAGGAAAGGGAGTGTTTGCTTATTTTTAAACACTGTGCTTCATCTTTGAAAAGACAACACTCTGGCATGTTAACACCCGTACTAATTGGATTTCTTTACTGAATGTGTCACATTGAGGTGCTGCATTATCCTCCTGTCAAAAGAAACAAATATCCGCAGTGTTTGAAGTAGCATGATAATGCAGAATAATGGATGGTGAGGAGCAGCTCTGCTGCGATTTAAATCAACAAATCGGGGCCGTAAGCCACTGAGGCAAAAAGCTTGAGTAGCTTTTAAGGATCTAAATTGGACCTTAAAAATAAATTATGGCCCTTTGCTCATTTTCTATCAAGGAATATAATCATTATTATGGGTTCAATGAAAGGAAAATTGTAAAAAGCCAAGCTGAAAGTATTTCAGTAATGGGCAAGATGCTTTAAGCTTTCAGAGATGTCCTTCGATATGATCATTTCGACAGTGACCACCTTCTCAGGGACACCCAACACATCTGAACGCCAGCGAGCCTTCCAGCAGGGAAGCAGGCCCTTCGGCCCGGATCATCCATGCTGACCAAGGAGCCTCATCTCAGCTAGATTTGCCTTTGTTTCGCCAATGTCCCTCAAAATGTGAAGTCAACAACGTGGACGCGTATCCATGCAGCTAACAGGAAATAGGGTGCAGGAAAGGTTATGTTTAATCTAACAAGGCAGGGGGATGGGGCCCAATACAAGGAGACAGAGGGCCATAAAAGGAGGACAGAAGCACAAGATAGAACTGAGATATGAACAACTCACCTGAAAGCTTTGTGCCTTAATGCGAGGAGCATTCGAAATAAGGTGGATGAATTAAATGCGCAGTTAGTTCAAGTTCAAGTGAGTTTATTGTCATGTGTCCCTGATAGGACAATTAAATTCTTGTTTTGCTTCAGCAAGTTAGTAGTTAAGGGATATGATAGAGTTGGAATTACGGAGTCATGGCTCCAGGGTGACCAAAGCTAGGAGCTAAACATGCAGGGGTATTCGATATTCAGGAAGGATAGACAGAAAGGAAGAGGGCATGGGGTGACATTGCTGGTTAAAGATGTGATTAATGCAATAGCGAGGAGAGACATTAGCTTGGTTGCTGTAAAATCGGTATGGGTAGAACTGCAAAATAGCCAAGGTCAGAAAACGCTTGTTGGAGTGGTGTACAGACCACCAAGCAGCAGTAGGGAAGTTGTGGATAGCATCAAGCAGGAAATTAGGGATGCGTGTAGCAAAGGTACAGTGGTTATCATGGGTGACTTTAATCTACATATAGATTTGGTCAACCAAATTGGTAACGGTGCTGAGGAAGATGATTTCCTGGAATGTATACGGGATGGGTCTTTAAACTGACTGGAGGAACCGTCTAGAGGGCAGACCATCCCAGACTGGGTATTGTGTAATGGGGAAGGATTAGTTAGCGATCTTGTTGTGCAAGGCCCCTTGGGCACAGTGACCATAATATGGTGGAATTCTGCATTAGGATAGAGAGTGACAGGGTCAATTCAGAGACTAGGGTCCTGAACTTGTATCAAGAAGACTTTGAAGGTATGAGACAGGAATTGGATAGCATAGACTGGCAAATTATACTTAAAGGGTTGACAGTGGAGATGCAATAGCAAAGATTTAATGACCACATGGATGAACTCCAGAAATTGTTCATCCCTGTCTGGCGAAAAAATAAAACTGGGAAGGCGGCTCCACCGTGGCAGACGAGGGAATTCAAGGATAGTGTTAAAGCCAAGGAACAGGCATATAAATTGGTCAGAAGAAGCGGCAAACCAGAGGACTGGGAGAAACTTAGAACTCAACAGAGGAGGACAAAGGGGTTAAGTAAGAGGGCAAAAAAGACTATGAAAGAAAGCTTGCGGGGAATATAAAAACTGACTGTAGAAGTTTCTTTAGGTATGTAAAAAGGAAAAGATTAGTGAAGTCGAATGTAGGTCCCTTACAGTCAGAGACAAGTGAATTTATAATGGGAAACAAGGAAATGGCAGAACATTAAACGAGTACTTTGGTTCTGTCTTCACTAAAGAAGACACAAACAATCTCCCGGTAATACTAGGGGACCGAGGATCTAGTGGGAAGGGAGGAACTGAAGAGAATCCACATTAGTCAGAAAATGGTGTTAGGTAAACTGTTGGGACTGAAGGAAGATAAATCCCCAGGGCCTGATGGTCTGCATCCTAGAGTGCTCAAGGAGTGCCCTAGAAATCGTGGATGCATTGGTGATCATTTTCCAATGTTTTCTCGACTCTGGATCAGTTCCTGTGGACTAGTGGATACCCAATGCAACTTTTGAAGAAAGGATGGAGAGTGGGAATTATAGACCAGTTGGCCTTACATCGGTAGTGGGGAAGATGCTGGAGTTGATTATTAAAGATGTTACAGCAGCACATTTGTAAAGCAGTGATGGGATCGGTCAAAGTCAGCATGATTTATGAAGAGGAAATCATGCTTGACTAATCTTTTGGAATTTATTGACGATGTAACAAATAGAATGGATAAGGGAGAGCCAGTGGATGTGGTGTATCTGGACTTACAAAAAGCCTTTGACAAGGTCCCACACAAGAGATTAGTGTGTAAAATTAGAGCACATGGTATTGGGGGTTAGGTATTGACATGGATTAGGTATGTTACAAAACTTACCTTGAGCGGCGCTGCAGTTCTGCCACTCCCCCTGTGCACGACTTTGGTGCCTTTCAGAGGGGGGGCGGGTTTAAAGTGCTGTTTTTCACCAGATAGTTCAAGTCGATCCATCTTAGGGGATTTCGTCGCTAAAGAGAAATCGCTCTGACATTTGTTTTATGAAGGTATTATTAAACTACACTAGATCATTTATTAGCTAGAGTAATTTAAAAATCATCTTCTAAAGCCGTGAGCGCCGACAACCGGAAGGATTTACGTAGGGGAGAAAAGAAGCTACACAGTTTATTTTTACATAAAAACGTGGTTCTTAGGAAGCATTTAATCACATTTTCATGTTGCGAAATGGGGACAAAAAAAATATACGAACCAGCAGTGTTTTTCCTGCCGACTATGTGTTGAATTCACCGTAAACCGCAACATTCCAATCCACCGCACTCCACTAAAACCCACTTGCAAGTTGATTTAAATGGCCATTAATTTACAGGAATTAAACACTAAATTCCTTCCATTTGGCGTATAAATTAATGAAAATGAGATTTAAAAATCATGTTATATTGTGAATTATGGTGTGAATGTTATTTGGACACTTAGGCAATTTTAAAATGTTTACCTTTTCTTAAGAAATGCATAGATGTTTAGATCTAGTAATTGAATTTTGTAATTTGCTACAATTAGGTAACTAACTAATTATATGCTTTAATTTCAGGTCATCCAAGTAATATTGTTTCATATTTGTTTCAGAATGCTTCAATCCATAATAACTGAAAATTTCATTGAGTTCTCTTAATTTTTAAGAAGGTTATACGCTTTTGACTGTCCCAGATCACAGCTATTGAGTTAAGTCAATGGAAAGGCAATGGGGAACAAGATGCTAATTTCCGAGTAAGAAAATGGCCATAACTTTTTTAATACTGAAGATATGAAAGTGAATTAGGTGTCAAATTAAACTTTTTATGCTTTATCTGATGGGATAAATTGCAGACTTGATTTTTTTAATCTCAAAATTTTGTAACATTGCTACATGGAGAGAGAAAGGGTTGGCAGACAGGAAGCAACGAGTAGGGTCCTTTTCAGAATGGCAGGCAGTGACTGGGGTGCCACAAGGCTCAGTGGGGTGCCGCAAGGCTCGGTGCTGGGACTCCAGTTGTTTACAATATATATTAACGATTTAGACGAAGGAATTAAATGTAACATCTCTAAGTTTGCGGATGACACAAAGCTGGACGGCAGTGTGAGCTGCGAGGAGGACGCTATAAGGCTGCAGGGAGACTTGGATAGGTTGGGTGAGTGGGCAGATGCATGGCAGATGCCGTATAATGAGGATAAATGTGAGGTTATCCACTTTGGTGGCAAGATCAGGAAGGCAGATTATTATCTGAATGGTGTCAGATTAGGAGAAGGGGAGGTGCAACGAGACCTGGGTGTGCTTGTACATCAGTCACTGAAAGTAAGCATGCAGGTACAGGAGGCAGTGAAGAAAACCAATGGCATGTTGACCTTCATTGCGAGAGGATGTGTTTAGGAGCAAGGAGGTCCTACTACAGTTGTACAGGGCCCTGGTGAGACCTCATCTGGAGTATTGCGTGCAGTGTTGGTCTCCTAATTTGAGGAAGGATATCATTGCTATTGAGGGAGTGCAGCGTAGGTTCACCAGGTTAATTCCTGGGATGGCGGAACTGACGTATGATGAAAGAATGGGTCAACTGGGCACGTATTCGTTGGAACTTAGAAGGATGAGAGGGAATCCTATAGAAACATATAAAATTCTTAGAGGATTGGACAGGCTAGGTGCAGGAAAAATGTTCCCGATGTTGGGGGAGTCCAGAACCAGGGGTTACAGTTTAAGAATAAGGGGTAGGGCATTTAGGACTGAGATGAGGAAAAACGTTTTCACCCAGAGAGTTGTGAATCTGTGGAATACTCTGCAACAGAAGGCAGTGGAGGCCACTTCACTGGATGTTTTCAAGAGAAAGTTAGATTTAGCTCTTAGGGTTAAGGGAATCAAGGGATATGGGGAAAAAGCCAGAACGGGGTTTTGAATTTGGAAGATCAGCAGTGATCATATTGAATGGCGGTGCTAGCTTGAAGGGCTGGACCTGCACCTATTTTCTATGTCTAAAACCTTTCCTATCCATACACCTGTATTTTAAATGTTGTTATTGTACCTGCCTCAACTACCTCTTCTGGCAGCTCGTTCCATTTATCCGTTACCTGAAATGAGAAATGAGAAG
Organism: Raja brachyura; assembly: GCA_963514005.1. The sequence goes on from OY740795.1 coordinate 18,629,132, forward strand.
TGGGTATATGGAAAAAGTTGCCAGAGGAGGGGAGTTGAAGCAGCTACAATATCAACATCTAGAAGACACTTGGATATGTACATGGATAGGAAAGGTTAAGAGGCATATCGACCAAACAAGGTTATATGGGACTAGCTTAGATAAAGCATCCTCATTGGAAATTAAACAAGGTACTAAAACAACATTTAAAAGGCATTTGGACTGGTATGTGGACAGGAAAGTTCTCGAGGGATATGGACCAAAGCGGGCAGGTGGGACTAGTGTAGCTGGGGCATCTTGGCCGGAGAGGGCAAGTTGGGCTGAAGGGCCTCTTTCCATGCTATGACTATGACTCAGGATTTGGACAATTGGACTTTGGCCATCACTGAGTTATAGAGTCATATACAGCACGGAAACAGGCCCTTCGGTCCAGCTTTCCCATGTCGACTAAGATGCCCCATCTATAGTAGTCCCACCTGAAGGTATTCAGGGATAGGACCATTGTATTTGATATCAGCTGTACAAGAATGCAGATGACATCGTAGAATGAGTGAGGATTGTACAGAATGCACTCGTCCGGGCAGCGATGACATGTTGCAGGGATGATTGTGTGTTTGACAAGTGATATTTAACTTAGAAAAACAGTCTTTTATAGCAGGTTTGATGCCAAATATTCATACATTCTTGGGGGAATAAAAATTGAAAGCTGTAGTGAGAGAGATAAGGGCGTTATTGTGAAGCGCTGTTTAAAGATTCATCTACGGCATGAAGATGCAGCTGAAACAAACAAGTTCTACAATGCAGACACTGCATTTGACGTACGGGTATCATTTTGTCCTGATGTGTAGGAATGAACTGCAGAAGCTGGTTTAAAGACAAGCATGAAGATAAACACAAAAAACTGGAGTAACTCAGGTCTCGACTCGAAACATCACCCATTCCTTTTCTCTAGAGATGCTGTCTGACCCACTGAGTTACTCCAGCTTTATGTGTCTATCTTCATTCTTGTTCTTTACACGTGTTTTTAGTTGGACCTTAGCTGGAATACTGTAACCAGCCTCCATCTACACTTCACGCTGCCTCGGGAAAACAGCCAACATTACCAAATTCGCAATTTTTGGAATGCGGGAGGAAAATGGAGCACCTGGAGGAAACCCACGCGGCACAAGGAGAACGTACAAACTTTGCACAGGCAGCACCCGAGGCCAGGATCGAACCCGCGTCTCTGGTGCTGTGAGGCAGCAGCACTACCGCTGTGTCACTGTGCCTTTGCAAATCCAAGAAAATACAACATATAACGCATACAAAGCTGGGTGGCAGTGAGAGGTGTGAGTAGGATGCAGAAGGCTTGAAGGGGATTCAAGAATGAATGAATAAAGATTTGCAGTTGGAATATAAAATTAAATCGTGATGCCATCCGCTTTAGTAGTATATCAGAAAAGCTGGCTACTCTTTTAATTGGTGGGTGATTGGTAGATGTTGGTGTTCAAATGGACGTTAGTGCCTCTGTACATGAATCAGTTAAAGTTACGATGCATATTCAACAGGCAATTAGCAAGATAAATGGTACTTACTTATTCCAAAAAATTGTTTTAGTATGCCTACTGCAATAACATGGTGAGACCATATCAGACATACTGTGTAAAGGGCTAGTCTCCCTGCCTAAGGATATAAAGATGTGTGGTGCACAAGGGTGCAACAAAGATGGATCATGTGCAGGCAGAAAAGCTTTCTTCCATCTTGATCGACACAGGCATCGTGGACCAAAGGGCTTTTCCTGCACTGTACTATTCTATGGACGATGTACTGTGCTATGTTGTAAAGATACATTATTACCTAAGATAGGATGAGGCTTTAGTAGGTAGCTGTTTTATGGATATCGTCTATGTGCCTAGGTACATGTGATAATAAAGTATAAAGTATCACTGAAATTAAGCCGGTTGGGCCACAGACATTAGGACAATGAGAGGCGATCTCACTGTACTGCAACATACTGTACAAGGCTCTTAAGCAGCTTGCCAGTTCAGATGCGGGGGTGAGGTTTCTCTGGATGGGTAGGTTAAAGCTGGGACAATAGTCCCAATTCAAGATGTCCGCCATTCAGGACAGAGGAAAAGATGTTTTTAATTCATCTTTGGAGTTCACAAGAACGCTGTGGAACCTCAGCTTCTGAGCATATCCTAGACATATGAATTTTGGACAGCAAGGAAACCAAGGGATTTGGGGTTAGTATAGGAGATTAAATATCATGCATGATTTTACTGAACAGCAGAGCAGTCACGAGAGGATGAATGGCCTCTTGTGCGTCTCAGTTGTCAGCCTTTGCCTTTTGAAAAGCTTTCCAATTTGTGCCAGAAAGATCACAAATCTCGCTCTAGACATACATGAATATAACCTAAGATAACATTTTAGGTTTCGGTTTGATATCGTCACATGTACCGAGGTACAGTGAAATGCTATGTTTTGCATGCTTTCCAAACAGATCAGATTTACAATACATAAATACAATCAAGTCAAATTCAAGTACAATGAATAGAGCAAAGGGGAAGGCACAGAGGGCAGATTATAGTTCTCAGCATTGTAGCGCATCAGTTGCATACACAAAGTTCGCAATGGGGTAGAGCTGAATCGGACAGTACCTAGCTCATGGGAAGAACTATTCAGAAGCTTGATAACAGAGGGGAAGAAGCAGTCCTGAATCTGGTAGTGCTCACTCTCAAGCTTCTGCTCAACATGATTGCACTAAGGACCACAGTGTTTTTCTTGCACTGGCATTGTGGTAAATAATATATTGAATTTTTGTTTCTTATATGTTATCTATGTGTATTGTGTTTACAGGCCTGTAAACCTGCTGCAGAAAAGAATACTATTGTTCTGTTGTCGGTACATTTGACAAATAAACACTCGGGACTCTTGACTATGAAATCTCTTCGAAGTATGCCCACCTTGGAGTTCTCTTCCTATCCCGAAAGAGAGTTCCATAAGACCAGCTTTCCCAAGGCAGCAAGAAGCGTAGATGGAGTCGATGGTGTGGAGTTGATGGTCTTAGTGATGGACTGGGTTGTCTGCAATCTCTTGCAGCCTTGGGCAAGGTTGTTCCCAAGCCAAGCTGTGATGCAACGCAATCATGTCCAGAGATGAATCAGATTGTACCCTAGCCTTGACACTAATCAGGGATGGCTGCACTGTAAAGAATTTTGAGACAAGATGCTAAACCACAGTCCAGTCTGAGCTCTCAGATGGACATCTGAAAATGTTCAGAGTTCTCCAGGAATCCAGATGAAGTTTTTCCAAAGGGAGCAGCAGTTTGACAAATTGAAGGAATAAAACAAACACGACATTCTATCAATGGTATCTAAAATAATTTGGCTGCAAAAACAACATTCATTGCATCTCAAGCAAACCTCATTGGATCTATAGTGCTCTAGGATGTCCTGAAGTCAGAGAAAGCTCTATATAAATGCAAATCTCTTCCTTTCTATGCGTAATAGACTTACTTTAGAATCTGTACAGAGTCATGAATTGCATTAATTCTCTCTTTTGAGTAGCAAATTCTTTTATTAAAACATCTGCTCCCCAATTATGATCAACTCAGTGCGTATTTCCAGTCCTTTTGCAATCTTTGCAATAACACACTCCCCACTATATGTGTTTAATTACTCCACAAATTGCCCTTGAGGCCATGGGACCGCTGCTTATATGAAGGGTGACAAAAAGAAATAGCACATTTTGTCAAATCTGATCACTGACTTGCGCTGGCATCACTTCAGAAGTACCTCCGAAATGTTTTACGGTGCAGGCAGGAACAAAGAAAGCTTCAATTGTTTACTATCAAACCTTCATTTGTGCCTTCAACAGGTACACGAGAATGAAAATTATTACCAGAAAATAAACTTGAAAGGAGTGCCGTAAGATGAATCTATCATTCTGACAAACGGAACTGATGGAGCATTCCAGCTTAGTTAGAGGATATGAATGAAAGTTGCTGATCAAGAATGTTAGTGGCATCCAAGGAATCATGATAAATGGGCAATGCAGAGCTGTCGCTGCCACCGTTGCAATGTGCGAGGGATGATTCTGTGTGGTGTAACGGTGCCATTCTTTAACTCCTGCACATCAGCGCCCAGAGATAGGCAGCATTCTCACAGCCAGCGGCTCTTATCCCTCCCTCCACCTTGTCCTTTCTTCTCATCCCAGGTTTGAAAATCTGCCAGCTTGGAGCTTTTAGTTTATTGGGCTCCCTCTCCCAGCACTGGACATCCCGAATGCAACGCCCGCCCTTCCTCCTGCTCATTCAGCTGAATAATTACGGACGGATGGAAGACTTCTCTTTTAGGTTCGGGTTTATTATTGTCACGTGAACTGAGGTACAGAGATCAACTTTGTTTTGGATCTTATCCAAACAGATCAGATAATATTTTGCAGATAGATACAAAGTGCGAGAATAACTCAGCGTGTCAGGCAGAAAAAGAATGGGCGACATTTCGGGTCAGAACCCTTCTGCAGACTTAACCCAACCCAATCCGGATCCAACCCGGATTACAGGTATCCACGTGTGTTTTCTCGGCGCTTGCCTGCCTCTTGTGCCTCGGGACATCCAGACCTCCCAGTTTGGATCCAACACTGATTACAGCTATCGACAGTCTATCATCCTTTCTACTCAGATAATATTTCATCGGGATGCATCACAGCATGGTTTGGGAACAGCGCCATCCAAGACCGCAAGAAATTGCAGAGAATAAGCGAGTTCAGTATTCCGAAAAAACGCAAGGAATCATGGGATTTGTCAAAGGTCACTCACTATAAACATTCTGGGCAATGTGATGCTGCGTGTGTACACACTTGCGTTTCATCCGTAGTCGGGATGGAACCCGGGTCTCCGGTGCTGCAAACGCTGCTGAATTGCTACTGGCCCGTCCCCGTCTCCTCCCGTGTGTCCCATCCCTGTCTGGGTGCGGCCGGAGATGTCCGGGTTGACCCTGGACTGACGGGACACCGACCCAGAGCAGTGGCAGCCCAGGCTTATAAAATCATAAGGGGAATAGATAGGGTGAATCCACAGAGTCATTTCACAGTGAAGGGGAATGAAGAACTAGAGGACATAGGTTTAAGGTGAGAGGGGAAAGATTTAATCAGAACCTAAAGGGACAACCTTTTCACACAGAGGGTGGTGGATATATGGAACGAGCTGCCTGAGGAGATAGTTGAGGCAGGTACAATAACAACATTTAAAACACACTTGGCCAGGTACATGGATAGGAAAGGTTAAGTGGGATATGGGGCAAACAGGCAAATGGGACTTACTTAGATGTAGTAACTTGGTTGGAAGGGATGAGTTGCATTAAGGGGCCTGTTTCTGTGCTATATTACTCTCTGACTCGTGTGATTGTGTTGGCAGGTTCCTTGCAGCAGTGCCTTGAACATCTATATCTATATTACTAAAAGTCTGATCTTGACCACTTCTTGGTGTCCTGTATATTGATTTTAGAAAAAAACGCTGCCACTTACGGCTGTGATTTTTGGCCATCTTACTCAGAGTCCCCCTCTGCTGCGCAGGACTAGAGGATTTTCCCTTGCACCCTGCTTGAAATGGTATGAAACTGCACTTGAATTTGGTGCCCTTGCACCCTGTTTGAAGTGGTAAGAAACTGCACTTCAATTTGGTGGCCTTGCACCCTGCTTGAAATGGAATTTTAAGAAATAGCCATGTCAACTGCCAGTCCACCAGCCGTGAGTGAGTGAGCTGCCAGCACAACAGGCCCGATTTGCCAACCCAAGAATCCATTCGGCCCACAATGTCCATACTAGCCCTCTCTCTGGAAACCAGTCCCTTCAGCCCACAACACCCATACTAGCGCTCCCGAAGCCCCCTCCTCCCTCCCCCCACTGGCCACCAATATTGGAATTGGTGGCAAGGTAGATTATTGCGTTGGGGGACCAGCCCTCCCGTGTGATGCTGGGACCCAACGGGTCCCACTTAGTCTAGTATATACTTATAAAACTCTCATCTTGTCCTCTTCTGGTGGTGTTGTTTTTAAATTTGAGCAAAAACAACCCCCATAGCGCTACAATTTTTCGCCACCTTACTCGCCATTCTACTGTGCTGCAAGTGTATCAAGTTTTAATCAGATTGGTGAAATATTACAAAAGTTATTGGTCTGTTATTAGCCGGGACACCCCTTCTGGCACCCGCTGTCAACCGCAAGCGGGGAGAATAAAGCTGAAGGAACGGAGTGCGGGCGGGGGCTGCTGTGTTCGCGGGCGGGGCTGCTGTATTTGCTGGCGGGGGCTGCTGTGTTCGTGGGCGGGGGGCGGTGCCGATGAGTGCAGACTGGGTTGGGAGCCACTGAATGTGACAGGCGCCGGGTCCTGGAGCCGGTGAGTGTACCGGAGCCGGGTCCTGGAGCCGGTGAGTGTGTCCGAGCCAGAGCCGGGTCCTGGAGCCGGTGAGTGTACCGGAGCTGGGTCCTGGAGCCGGTGAGTGTGTCAGAGCCGGAGCCGGGTCCTGGAGCCGGTGAGTGTGTCAGAGCCGGAGCCGCTGAGCCCACACACCTCCCCTCTCTCTTCCACATACACACCCTCCCCTACCCCCACAACCCCCCCTCTCTCACACACACCCCCTCCCCCACCTCCCCCACACACCCCCAGCCTCCCCAACACCCCTCCCCCTCCCTATTGCATTGGGGAATGGGTTGCATTGGGGGACCAGGCCTCCCATGTGACTGGGACCCAACAGGTCCCACTTAGTCTAGTCACCTGTAAAAACTCACCTGCCAGCTGCAACCATTTTGCAGGTGAGGAACAAGACCTACACTATACGAACTATATATCGCACTATATGGACAGCATTGCTTTATTAGTTTAGAGATTAGTTATCAGTTTAGAAACAGGCTCTTCGGCCCACCGAGTCCGTGCCGACCAGAGATAACCCCATACACTAATACTAACCTACACATTATGGAAAATTTATAATTTTTACTGAAACCAAATGAATCTACAAACCTGTACAACTTTGGGTTAAAGAAGGAACTGCAGATGCTGGAGAATCGAGGGTTACACAAAAAGCTGGAGAAACTGAGCGGGTGCAGCAGCATCGAAGGAGCGAAGGAGATATGCGACGTTTCGGGTCGAGACCCTTCTTCAGACTGTTTCGGGTCTGAAGAAGGGTCTCGACCCGAAACGTCGCCTATCTCCTTCGCTCCTTAGATGCTGCTGCACCCGCTCAGTTTCTCCAGCTTTTTGTGTAACCCTGTACATCTTTGGAGTGTGGGAGGAAATCGGAGCACCCAGAGAAAACCCACGCGGTCACAGGAAGAAAGTACAAACTCTGTGCAGCTAGTACCCGGCGTCAGGATCGAACCCGGGTCTCTGACACTGTAAGGCCGCAACTCTACCACTGTGCCGCTGTATTCTTAAAAGAGAAACAGAGGATTTCACTTTATCCAAAAAATCACTTTCATCTAATCCTACCTATCGGCTTTAAAAACTATCTGTCTCCTGAAGGCAGCCCCCTGGGGCTACAGAGTGAGAAGAGGAGGGAGCTGTTAATTGGATCAATTGAACAATAAGTGCATTAAGGCTGAGCTTCTTCCACTTTGCTTTGAAAAGACCTTTAATGTGGGCACTGCTAGATTATTTAAGCAACGTGGTATTAAAATATCAGCAAGTTTGCACAAGCAAAGGCCTTTCAGGCTCTGCCATCTGTAGATTACTTGATTTCCCGCGAGTACTCTCTGTGTAAGTATTTAGTTATTGTCAGCAGACTAACAAGAATTACAGAAAGGTCAAATGTTCCTGTAATCTATTCAATATCTCAAGTTGGAAACAGGGTCTCAAGTATCAATGGAGACACAAGGAACTGCAGATGGTGGAGTCTTCAGCAAAACACAAAGTGCTGGAGGAACTCAGTGGGTCAGGCAGCATCCGTAGAGGGAATGGATAGGCAACATTTCAGGTCAAGGGTCCCAACCTGAAACGGCATCTGTCCTCTCTCTCCCAAGATGCTAAGAACACAAAGTGCTGGAGTAACTCCGCAGGTCAGGCAGTACTTCTGGAGGATGTGGATAGCTGATGTTGCGGGTCATGACCCCAAACTTCACCTATCCATGTCCTCCAGAGATGCTGCCTGACCTGCTGAGTTACTCCAGCACTTGGTGTTCTATGCAAGATTCCAGCACCTGCAGTTCATTGTGTCTCCCTTCCAAGATGCTGCCTGACCTGCTGAATTCCCAAGTATCAATTATCCTTTCTCAAACTGGACAAGGCTTGGAAAATTTGGTGTGTTCTTTGTGTACCTCCTCTGTACCTAGAAGCTTAGGTCTTCTGCAGACTCTATCTAATCAGGAGATTACTTCTCATTTCATTCCGAACCATTCTGTTGACATAATGGGCGACACAGTGGTAGACTTGTTGCCTTACAACCCCAGAGACCTAGTTCAATCCTGATACGGGTGCTGTCTATACGGAGTTTCTACGTTCTCCCAGTGACCGCATCGGTTATCTCTGGGTGCTTTGGTTTCCCCCCACACTTCAAAGACATACCGGTTTGTAGCTTAATTGGCTTCAGTAAAATAAAATAGTAAGATTAAATGAGAACTTACCAGTTTGAAGTTTGACCTTTATGTTATGAGGAGTTACGATGAGGGATTACGTGAAGACCCCACCAGCACGCATGCACGACATTCTTCAAAGCAGCGGTGTGGAATCACAGATACCAGAGTTGACTAACATAGTAAGATAAGAGAATTAGCATACCAGTTGACCTTTATAATAGAGGGTTTGGGAGCGGAGGGCACATAATCCCTCATCGTAACTCCTCGTAAAATAAAGATCAAACTTCAAACTGGTAAGTTCTCATTTAATCTTACTATTTTACTTCGGAGTCACGTGAGTGACTACATGAAGATTTCAAAGCTCTGTGATTTCATGCCCTGGAACGAGTCCATGCTCACACACTGCCATTATGAGAAATGGAGGAAGTATGTTAACGTATTTCAGACATGAAACTGTGCTGAAAAACAAAAGGGTATTTATTTAACAATACCAAATAATAATACCCCTACATCGGGGAAATTATAAAACAGAACTTAATATTCTGTCGGCAAACGTCTCAGGCGCGGCCACGGGTTTATTGTAAAACTGCTGAAAGTTTTTTTCATTTGTCCAACCCGCCGTTGCAAGGATGTGGTCCATTGGAACTTCCATCCTTTGCGCCGATGTGGATGCAGCCCTGGTGGAGTGAGATTTAAATACGTTAGTGTCCACCTCCACTGCACCCAATACCACCCTTAACCATCTTGAAATGGTTTGCACGGTGACTCTATGATGAGGGCATTTGTGGCTTAAAAGCAAAGCCCTCTCCGTGCCCCTGAGACTCTTGGTGACCTCTAAGTAGCGTAAAATGTGGGTCACGATACATAGACGGCTGTCTACGGGATAGGCCAGGAAATCAAACCAATAGGTTTATCCGGTCATGGCACGGGTGACTCCCCTGTCACAGGGTGTACCAATAAACTTGGACTTTTAGTTATTGGAATGCATGGTTCTGAGGCCATGTCCAGTACCACAGGGAACCATGGTTGGGTAGGCCAGTTGGGCACAACCAGAATACCCGATGCGGAATCTTGTTTAATTTTTTGCAAGATCCGACTGATGAGGCAGAAGGGGAGAAATGCATAGAAAATCAAATCCCCCCAGTGTAGCGAGAAAGCGTCCATCGCTACTATCCCAGGGTCTGGTTCCCATGTAACATATGTTGATATTTGGTGATTGAGTCTGGATGCAAACAGGTCGATATCTGTTGTTCCATACCGATCTACAATGTCGGCAAACACTTTGCGGTCCAACATCCATTCGGTGTTGTCATTAAATTTGCGTGACCTGGTGTCCGCCACTGCATTTAGCCTACCTGGAAGGTAAGTGGCTGATATCCAAATCCTCTTTTCTAGGCACCAGTGCCAGATTGTATTGATCAATTTGTCACAGGATATCGACTTTATTCCACCCATATGATTAATATAAGCCACCACAGTGGTATTATCAATTTGTAAACGTACGTGCAGATGGTGCATGTCCGAACAGTAAGCCCGGAGTCCATGAAATGCTCCCAGCATTTCTAGATAATTAATTCCTAGTTCCAGACGTAGGGTTAATTCATGTGCACTCTATCTACCACCACAACTGGAGGTGGTATTAGTTGCTCCCCAACCGTTTGCGCTGGCATCAGTTTGTAGTATAACCGAGGGATTTGTGATTGTGATGGGGTTAGAGCAATGTCGAGCATTGTCTATCCACCATTGTAATTCCAATTTTGCTTTCCCTGGTAATTGCATTGGCCTGTCAAAATGGCCTGCATGGTGGTTGAGTGCTGCTATTTTTGCCCTTTGTAGGTTTTGGTAATGTAGTGGGCCAAATTGTGTGGCTAGGAAAGCAGCCACAAGCTTCCCAATCACCCTGGCTACTTGCCGAATTGATGGTTTCCTGATGCCAGTAAGGCTGTTGCATGCTTCTATCAAGTCTGACGCTTTGTTCAATGGCAAAGTGACAGACATATGAACAGGGTCAATTGTGAAACCCAAATAATCCATAGTGGTGAAAGGCATCAATTTTTATTTATCTGGATGGATGATAAATCCCAGCTTTTGAAATAGGTGCTCGGTGGCTGAGACGGCCAGTTTGGCCAACTCCAAAGTTTTTCCCATGATTAAAATATCATCGAGGTAAGCCATACCAATATATTTTTGTTTCCTGAGACACGCTAAAGCTGGTTTTAATAATTTGGTAAACAGTCGGGGCATTGATGATAATCCATTAGGCAGCGCTTTATACTGCCAGAGCTGCCCCATCCAGACAAATTTCAAATATCTGCGATGATCCTTGTCTATTGGCACTGAATAGTATGCATCCTTTAGGTCGATGCAAGCCATGAAGTACCTATTGGAAATTAGCTGTTTGGCTGTGACAAAGGTTTCCATTTTGAAATGGGCATACTGCACGAAAGTATTCAGTTCAGTCAAATCTATAACGATGCGGCATCCGCCGTCTTTTTTATTTTTAGTGAAAATGTTCGATACAAACTCATGAGACTCTCTCTTGGTTTTCTCAATTACCCCTTTTGAATTTAGTCTTAAGAGTTCAGCATGATCTTCTGTCTTTTCTTTCTGTGAAAGTACAAACTTTCGACTAGGTGTATGCTGAACAGGGGAGGGTAGTTTGTGAACAAATTCAATTTTATATCCCAGAATACTTTCCAGTATGAAAGGATCAGAGGTTAAAGTACTCCATGCATCCCGAAACAACTTTTGGATGTAATGGCAGCCTATTTTGGGTATGCATCGCACATTTTGTGACCATACCCAATAGCTCCGCTTCTGGCACCCCTAGCATAGATATATCTTCAGCCATGTCCCCTTCTTCAGAATCAGCCCAGTTCTGACTCCTTATGCTCCCCTGCAAGGAGGGTGAGACATTTGAAAAGGATGAAAAGGATGCTGCTAAGAGACCCACTGTGACCATACCCCTGCTGCAGTAGGTCACGTTGGAGCAACTGCTCCACCATCCGCTCCATGCGGGACAATCGACCGCCGTCGCTTCCCGCGAGCAGGGTGTCCTCCGGTCCGGACTCAGCCGAGTCAGCGGACCTGCCCGACTTCTGGGTGGTTTTGCCGCCAGTCCGAGGAGCACCTACGGGCTGTAGCGGCGTGAAGTCGGGGGCTGCGGATTGAACCAGCAGCTCAGGAGAACTCGACCGCTGCTGGCTGCCTCCTTCGTGGTCCTCAGCAGCAACTTTGGCAGCGGCTGTTTTGGACTTTGTCCTGGACTCCATGGTGCGCTCTGAAATACAACACAGAGCCGACAAACGACCTCGGGAATGGTAAGTACTTACCTGTGGGCCGTTTTTAAACTTACGCTGGAGGAGTGGCGCTCCTCCTGCCTGTCGCTTCGCAATGCGTTCGACGATATGTCGCGCATGCGTGCTGGCGGGGTCTTCACGTAATGCCTGTAATTAATGGCCATTTAAATCAACTAGCGAGTGGGTTTTAGTGGAATGCGGTGGATTGGAACGTTGTGGTTTGCGGTGAAGTCGGGAGGAAAAATACTGTTGGTTCATACTTTTTTTTTGGACCCCATTTCGCAACATGAAAATATTATTAAAGCCTCCATAAAAACCAACTTTTAATATAAAAATATACTGTGTACCTTTTTTTCTCCCCTACGCAAAATCTTTCCCGTTATCGGCGCTCACGGCTTTTGAAGGTGATTTTTAAATTACTCTAGATAATAAATAATCTAGTGTAATTTAAAAATACCTTCATTAATGAAATGTCGGAGCGATTTTTCTTCCGCAACGAAATCGCCCGACATTGATCGATTTGCCCAGTCTGAAGAAAAACGGCACTTTAAGCCCGCCCCCCTCTGAAAGGCGCCAAAGTTGCGCACATGGGGAGCGGCAGAACTGCAGCGCTGCTCAAGGTAAGTTTTGTAACATACCTAACACTAGCGCTATCCTACATATTTGGGGCAATATACAATTTTTATCAACGCCAATTAAGCTACAAAACCTGTAGTTTGCAGTTTGGAAGGAAACCGGAGCACCCAGGGAAATATCACGCAGTCACAGGTAGCACGTATAAACTCCAGAAAGACAGCACCCATAGTCAGTTTTGAACTTGGGTCTCTGGTGCTGGAAGGCAGCAGTCCTACTCCTGCGCCGCCGTGCTTACGTGTTCTTGCCACGCTAATTATGCAACCTCGTGGTCGCGTTGAGGCGCGACGGTCCCACGAAGGTCGCACGCGATGATGCATCCGCACAGCCGTCTGGAGCGCGTGGCGTCATTTGAAGATGGACGCAAAATGAGTAGTAACTCAGCGGGACCGGCAGTATCTCTGGAGAGAAGCAATGGGTGATGATTCGGGTAGAGACTCTTCTTCAGTCTCAAAGAAGGGTCTTGACCTGAAACATCACCCATTGCTTCGCTCCAGAGATGCTGCCGGTCCCGCTGAGTTACTCCTGCATTTTGTGTCTATCTTCAATTTTCTTGGCTCCGCTCTGGGAGTAGAAGTGGGGGCGGATCCGGACCGCAACGGCCGTGAACCCCAGGCTGAGTTCGACGATCGTTTGCCTGCTTCTGCTGTTGTTGGAGGTGAGACGATGCGTCACGCCAGGGTCTTGGGCCTGACCCACTTTGGCCATCAGTTACGCGACAGGCCGGTGGCGCGCGAAGATTTAGTTTGCTACAAAATTTCGGAGCTCCGCGCGCTATCGCACACAATTACATACCCCTCCGCGCTTCTCAGTGGGACCGACCCCTCGCGGCCACACGATGCCCCTACGCCTCAACGCGACAACGAGGTCATGTAATTTGCGTGCCAAGGAACGTAAGTGGGACAGGCCCTTTAGGATTGCTCATGTACATTGAGCCTGGGCAAATTATTCTCCATTCCAAGTTGACATAGGTCCACATGTGAAATTTAAAGAGTGTGAAATACAATGGCAACTTAGAACAGGACAGGTCATGTGCAAAATAAAAATGAGAGAATTAGAGTGATACAGTGTGGAAACAAGCCCTTCGGCCCAACATGTCCACATAGTCCAACATGTCTCAGCTGCACTAGTCCCACCTGCCAGCATTTGATCCATATTCCTCCAAACCTGTCCTATCCATGTACCTGCCTAACTACTTCTTAAACGTTGGGATGGTCCCTGCCTCAACTACCTCCTCCAGAAGCTTGTTCCATCCATCCACCGTCCTGTGTGTGAAAAAGCTACCCCTCAGATTCCTATTAAATGTTTCCCCCTTCACCTTAAACCTATGTCCTCCATACGTCAATCCATAATTGACATAGTGGATGATGGATTTATTGGAATTGAAATGTGTCAATGGTAATAATCAGTTGTGTTTTTTAATTCATGCTTAGCCTATTTTGTTACTGAAACGAGAATGCTTTCCTCTCAATCCAGGAGCAAAATTAATCTAAAATGGAGATTCCTGTCACCATGAGCTGAGATGTTAAATTGTGGGTGGATAGGTTATCTGGGAGAAATTGTGCTGAATTTTTAATGCAGTTAGTCATTATTTTATTTCAAATCAAATGGATTAAATTGTGCGTTCTGACTGTTTGCATTATGAATTTTATCTCCTATGTTATGGCAATCTACAGATAACTGAGCTCTGTTCACCCTGCTTCCCAGAGCACCTGTTAGAAATATTCCAATTATTCAATTCTCCACTCCTTGTAGAAATTTACAGTGCCCTCCATAATGTTTGGGACAAAGGCCCATCATTTATTCATTTGCCTCCATATGCCACAATTTGGGATTTGTAATAGAAAAAATTACATGTGGTTAAAGTGCACTTTGTCAGAATTTATTAAAGGCCATTTGTATCCATTTTGGTTTCACCATGTAGAAATTACAGCAGTGTTTATACATAGTCTCCCCCATTTCAGGGCACCATAATGTTTGGGACACATGGCTTCACAGGTGTTTGTAATTGCTCAGGTGTGTTTAATTGCCTCCTTAATACAGGTATAAGAGAGCTCTCAGCACTTCGTCTTTCCTCCAGTCATTCCATCACCTTTGGAAACTTTTATTCCTGTTTATCAACACGAGGACCAAAGTTGTGCCAATCAAAGTCAACAAAGCCATTTTGAGATTGAGAAACACAAAGAAAACTGTGTCTCATTCTACCAGATGCAGCCCTGGTAGAATGAGATTTGAAAATATCAGTGTGTACCCCTGCTGCATCCAACACCATCCTGAGTCACCTGGAAATAGTCTGCACAGTTACCCGGAAGTGCTGGCGTTTCAAACTGATAAATAGACCTGTTTCCATTCCCCTTAAATTTTTAGTGACATTAACATAATGTCGGAGATGGGTGGCTATACACAGGTGTATATCAGTGGGATATGCTTGGAATTCCAATTTAAGACCGGTTGTTCCAGGTCTATGATGTTTAAGTAACTCATCTATAAAAAAGGTTACCTTGGTGGGGGTCGAGACCTATCCAATTTTAGTTTGTGGAGGGTCTGGACCTGCTGAGCCGTAATGAGTGCCATCAACATCACCACTTTATAGGTGAGTTTTGCAAGTGGGAGTGCCGAAACTGGTGACCAACTCCTGAGTAGGGTCAACACTACCCCTATATCCCAGTTCACAGTGTATCGTGGTCTCGGAGGATTGTAATTAAAAATACAAAGTTTCGACACCAACGGATGGGATCCCACTCCAAGTCTGAGGTAGGATGATAATGCACTCCTAGCACTATTTATGGTGCTGTAGCTGAGGCCCTTATCATAGTGAAGGCCCGCGAGGAATTCCAGCACATCTGTGATGGTGGCAGAGTCGTAGGTGATATCAGTCCTGGAACATAATACCTCCCATTTCCTTACATGGGTAGGTTATGGTTCCTTGTGGACTCTCTGCACGACACTGTGATGATGTCCATGGTCCTGTTCGACAGCCTGAATTCCAGCAAAGGTCTCTTCAGAACCTGCAAGCCCACAGGTTCAGATGACCATGGCATGGATGACTCTCCCCTGATATGGGATGTGTCAGGAGGTTCAGGGTTTTAGGAATCTGCACCCATGGTTCCTTCACCATGTCAAGGACCACTGGGAACCATGGTTGTGTGGGCCAGTCGGGTATTATGAGTATCCCTGATGCAGAATCTAACTGGACTTTCCGCAATACCCGACTCAGGAGGCAGAAAGGGGGGAATGCGTAGAAGAACAATTTCCCCCAATGTAGCGAAAAAGCGTCGATCGCTACTGCCCCAGGGTCTGGTTCCCAAGAGACATATGTTGGTATCTGATGGTTCAATCTGGATGCAAAGAGGTCGATATCTGGTGTACCATACCGAGCTATAATGTTAGCAAATATTTGGGGGTTCAACATCCATTCGGTGTTGTCATTGAATTTTCGTGACCTGGCGTCCGCCACTGTATTAAGCTTACCCGGAAGGTAAGTAGCTGAAATCCAAATATCGCTTTCAATGCACCAGTGCCACATTGTGTTTGCCAATTCGTCACAAGATGTCGACTTGACACCACCCATATGGTTTAAATATGCCACCACTGTGATATTGTCTATTTGCAGACGGACATGCGTATGATGCATATTTGTACAGTAAGCCCGTAGTTCGTGAAATGCTCCCAGCATTTCCAAATAGTTGATACCTCGTGATTGGAGAAATATAGATTCGTGCAAATCCCATCTGCCGCCACAACTAGACGTGGTGTCGATAGCTCCCCAGCCGTGAGCGCTGACGTCAGTTTGCAACACGACTGAAGGGTTTGTAACTATGATGGGATTATAACAGTCTCGGATGCTGTTAATCCACCATCGTAGCTCATTTCTTGCTTTGGTTGGTAGCTGCATAGGTCTATCAAAATGCCCAGCATTGGTTTTTAGTGCTGAGATTTTTGCTCTTTGTAAATTTTGATAATGCAGCGGTCCAAATCGTGCAGCTGGAAATGTAGCTACAAGTTTCCGAATTACCTTGGCAGCATGTCGAATAGTCAGTAACCTGGCGCAAGCAAGGCTATTACATGCCTCTATAATATCTGCCGCTTTGTTATTTGGGAAAGTAATAATCATACGATTTGTGTTAATCATGAATCCCAGATAGTCCATAACAATAGACGTTAATTTGGATTTGTCTGGATGGATGACGAACCCCAGTTTTTGAAACAGTGACTTGGTGGCTGTTACAGCTAATTTAGCCATTTCCAAAGTTTTCCCCACATTCAGTTTGTCATCAAGATAGGCCATGACTATGTGGTTTTGTCTCCGTAGAGATGCCAATACTGGTTTCAATATTTTGGTAAACAACCTGGGGGCTGTTGTAAGTCCATTAGGCAGTGATCTATACTGCCACAGCTGCCCCATCCAGACAAATTTCAAATATCTGCAGTGGTCTTTGCGTATAAGTACTGAATAGTATGCATCTTTTAGATCGATGCAGGCCATGAAATCTGGAAATCAGTTGCTTGGCAGTTTCAAATGTTTCCCTCTTGAAATGGGTATATTGCACAAAAGGTATTCAGTTGAGTTAAGTCGATTATAATATGACATCCACCATCTTTTTTGGTTTTGGTAAAGACGTTGGATACAAACTCAAGAGGTTAATGTACTGTTTTTCCTATTACCCCCTTTGTATAAAGTCTGAATAGTTCTGCATGTCCTTCCGCTTTCTCTTTTTGAGAAAGTACAAAGTTCCGGCTAGCTACATGTTGAACTGGGGGAAGTTGTTTGTTTATAAGTTCAATTTCATAACCTCGAATACTGTGCAATATAAAAGGGTCAGAAGTTATGGAACTCCATGCATCCCCAAACAGACACAACCTACCTCCCACTTGTGAGGTTAAACATGCAGAATTCCCAAGGGAACCAGACCCCCTTACCACCATGGTTACCGGTGGGGTTTGGTCTTCTGTCCTTGGTTCTTCTGATGTTGGGGCACCGTGGTGTGGGTCTGACGCATTTTCCAAGCGGGTCGCTCTGGGCCTTGGCCTAAAAAAGACCTCTGTGGGTGAGGTGCGACCTTTGGATTCGCACCCATCACCCAATCAAGGTGAAACCGGGGCCTGTTGGATGTTGCATATGGATGCTGCCGCCGATATGCTGGTGGCCTGCTGGAGGAAGGTGGTTTTATCATGCTGACTGCCTTTGCTTCCTCATCCAGGTCTTTGACCCGTTTGGGCACGTCATCCCCAAACGACAAGCTTGGTGACGGTGTAGCAGTCGTTTTACACAACCCCGCAAATTTGGGGTTGAGCGTGGGCCGGATAGAGCTTTTTTTGAAGCTATTAATTTTGTACTGTGTATTACAGAGCAGGGCTAAGGTATCCTGCTGCTCTTCCATCATGTCCACACCATCAATTGACCTGGCAAACACAGTAATCCTGGAAGTCAGTAATTTGAGGATTTTCTGGATTTTCAGTTCCTGTGTCCTTATCCCAGGACTTATATTCCCCCATATGGGTGTGTTGACAGTTGGTACACAAATATGGGGGAATATGTGCACAATATGTACACAACGACACACAATTTTCCGGGGCCAGGTACTTGCCTGTGGTCTCCGTACTTACCTGTTCCTTAAGCTGGTGTGTGGTCAGGTAATTGATACTGGCAGCTAGCCGTGGTTGAAGAGGTTGCCCTTCCTGGGATGGATGTGTGAATTTTGACATCATCCCCAGAAGTTCCTCTTCCTGCATCCCATGCAACTTAGGGTCTTCGGTGAACCCCTCTTCCAGGTCAGGTAATCCCTGGCTTCTGGCGCTCCCTTCCGAAGAGGGAGAGATGTTGGACAGCCCTGGAAATGGCCTGTTGTGGACCTGAATGATCCATGGGACGCATACTCCTGCTGTAGTAGGACCCTCTGGAGTAGCTGCTCCATCATCCGCTCCATGCGGGCTATGCAATCGCCGTAGCTATTTGCAAACGGCAGGTCGTCTTCCCCAGAATGGCAGAATCAATGGGATCATTACCGCCAGTCCGCACCCTGTCGGAGTGATGTCTATGGGACTGATGCGGTAGAAAGTCGGTGCCTGCCGCTCCTGTGGGGCTACACGACTCCCGCGCGGATCTGCCGCCTGTCCATTGTCTTCTGGACTGAGGCGGTGGAGGGTCGGTGCCTGCCACTCCTGTGGTGCTACACGACTTCCTTGTAGATCTGCCGCCTGCCCGCAGTCTTCCGGACTGAGGCGGTGAGGAGTCGGTGCCAGCCACTCCAGCGGGGCTACACGACATCCGTGCGGGCCTGCCGCCAGTCCGGGGTCTACCGGACTGATGCGGTGGAAAGTCGGTGCCAGCCACTCCAGCGGGGCTACTCGACTTATGTGCGGTTTTGCCACCTGTCCGCTGTCTTCTGGACCGGTGAGCAGGTGCCTGCCGTTCCAACGGGGCTCCCTGACTTCCGCACTTTTTTGCCGCTAGTCCGCGCTCATGCGGACTGAAGCAGTGGGGAATCAGGGTCTTGACTACCCTGCTCCCGCGCAGCCCTCCCGCCAGTTCGCAGTTTCCTGGATTGTGGCGGTGGGGAATCGGGTCCTGACTGTGCGGGGCTCCCCGACTTCCGCGCTGTCTTCCCGGCCCGAGGTACGGGTGCTGCCGGAAAATCAACGGTCAGCTCTGGGGATGTTGACCGCCGACCTCGCTCCGAAGTCCCGCGGTCTTTGATGGCATGCTTGAAAGCATCCTTCTCTTCATTCTGAAGTTTCTGTAAAGGATTTAAACAATACAGAAACCAACCAACTCAAGGTTAGTAAAAACGTACCTGTTGGTCCTTTTTAAGCTGCTGGCAGAGGAGCGCGCTCCCCCCCCCAGCTTGTCGACTGCAATGCAAGCGACGATATGATATGCGTGCGCGCCGGCGGGGTCTTCACGAAGTAAAATAGGATGGCCAGGTTACAATTTGCCAAGAGGTACTTAAAAGAGGAACCACAGTTCTGGAAAAAGTTCTTGTGGACAGATGAGATGAAGATTAACTTATATCAGAGTGATGGCAAGAACAAAGTATGGAGGAGAGAAGGAACTGCCCAAAATCCAAAGCAGATCACTTCATCTGTGTAACACGGTGGTGGGTGGGTGTTATGGCCTGGGCATGAATGGCTGCTGAAGGTACTGGCTTGCTTATCTTCATTGATGATACAATTGCTGATGGAAATAGCATAATAAATTTTGAAGTGTATAGATACATCCTATCTGCTCAAGTTCAAACAAATGCCTCAAAACTCATTGGCTGGCGGTTTATTCTACAGCAAGACAACGATGATCCCAAACATGCTGCTAAAGCAACAAAGGAGTTTTTCAAAGCTAAAAAATTGGTCAATTGTTGAGTGGCCAAGTCAATCACCCGATCTGAACCCAACTGAGCATGCCTTTTCTATGCTGAAGAGAAAACTGAAGGGAACTAGCCCCCAAAACAAGCATAAGCTAAAGATGGCTGCAATGCAGGCCTGGCAGAGCATCACCAGAGAAGACACCCAGCAACTGGTGATGTCCATGAATCGCAGACTTCAAACAGTCATTGCATGCAAAGGATATGCAACAAAATACTAAACATGACTTCTTTCATTTACATGACATTGCTGTGTCCTAAACATTATGGCGCCCTGAAATGGGGGGGGGGGGACTATATATAAACACAGCTGTAATTTCATCATTGTGAAACAAAAATGTATACAAATGACTTATTAAAAACTGACAACGTGCACTTTAACCACATGTGATTTTTTTTCCTTTGCAAATCTCAAATTGTGGAGTACGGAGGCAAATAAATAAATGATGGGTCTTTGGCCCAAACATTATGGAGGGCACTGTATTGATGTTTTATTAATGATCCTTCATGATTTTAGTTCAAGTGTTAGTTTTCTGTTTGATAGAACCGGGATATAGGCCAAACATATGCAAAAGGGACTAGCTTAGATGGATATCTTGGTTGGTGTGGCAAAGTTGGGCCAAAGGACCTCTTTCCTGTACGCCTTGATTTCATTTTACATTATGGAATGGGTTAGATGTGAAGGGCTACAATTTATCACTTTTAACTAGAGCTAATCCTCGCCTTTCCATTGGAACTGATCTAACTTCTATAAGGGGCTCCATCACAAGGGTACTTTTGGGAGGGAGTTCAAAATGAAAAAGGCACATTTGTGCAAGAATATTCGATGAGACAACAGTATTAAGTGTTAGAAAGTGGCCAATATCAGGTCCAGTACAGTGATTCATTAGATTAAAAGTGGTGGCTACAAAGGCTTAATGGTGATAGCTGGAGCACTCAGACATCTGGACTCCAGACCTGAATACTCCTGTGTCGTAGTACATGAGCACTCTAGTTTTGGAGTTGCTGCTTTTTGGACAAGAAATCAAACGCCTAAGATATTTCAAATAGCAGAAGGGGAGTTACTTCTAGTGAGTCCCTCTATCACGATTTACCAGAATACTGCCGGGATTAGAGGGTATTAACTGCAAGAAGCGGTGGAATAAACCTGGCTTGGTTTCTCAGGAACGTCAGAGGCTGAGGAGAGACCTGATGGAAGTATATAAAATTATGAGGTATAGATCAGGTAGACAATCAGAACCTATTTCCCAGGGTGGAAATGTCGAAGGCTAGGCAGAGGAGATTAATTCACGTACAGGCAGAGGAGATTAATTTAACTTGGCATTATGTTCAGCACAGACATTATGTGGGCCGAAGGGCCTGTTCCTGTGCTGTACTGTTGTATGTTCTATGATTTGGTCATTATAGTACTGCAGTTTCAGTGAGCTCGTTATGTACAAATTGGCTGACAGTTTGCTACAAGATCAAGAGCAGGTTGTGAAGGATTTGGGAACACCCTGGTTGTTGTGTATGCACTGTACAAATGCTTATCTTTCAGTTACATAGAAACATAGAAAATAGGTGCAGGAGGAAGCCATTCAGCCCTTCGAGCTAGCACCGCCATTCATTGTGATCATGGCTGATCGTCCCCAATCAATGACCCGTGCCTGCCTTCTCCCCTTATCCCTTAATTCCACTAACCCCTAGAGCTCTATCTAACTCTCTCTTAAATCCATCCAGTGACTTGGCCTCCACTGCCGTCTGTGGCAGGGAATTCCACAAATTCACAACTCTCATTCTTAATGGCTTCCCCTTTATTCTAAGACTGTGGCCCCTGGTTCTGGACTTGCCCAACATTTGGAACATTTTTCCTGCATCTAGCTTGTCTAGTCCTTTTATAATTTTATATGTATCTATAAGATCCACCCTCATCCTTCTAAACTCCAGTGAATACAAGCCTAGTCTTTTCAATCTTTCCTCATATGACAGTCCCGCCATCCCAGGGATCAATCTCGTGAACCCACGCTGCACTGCCTCAATCACAAGGATGTCCTTCCTCAAATTCGGAGACCAAAACTGTACACAATACTCCAGATGTGGTCTCACCAGAGCCCTATACAACTGCAGAAGACCCTCTTTACTCCTATACTGAAATCCTCTTGTTATGAAGGACAACATTCCATTAGCTTTCTTCACTGCCTGCTGTATCTGTAAGCCAATTTTCAGTGACCGGTGTACAAGGACGCCCAGGTCTTGCTGCACCTCCCCCTTGCCTAACCTAACCCCATTGAGATAATAATCTGCCCCCTTGTTTTTGCAGCCAAAGTCGATAACCTCATATTTATCTATATTATACTGCATCTGCCACGCATCTGCCCACAGTTCTACCTGGATGCGGAAACAAGACGTTTCAGGAAAAAGCACTTGCATGACCTGCTGTGGTAATCCCCACAAAGCACTGAACAGGCATCAAAAAGCCCAAACTGTTCATCCAACAGTGAAGAAGCACAACTTGTTCCAAAGCTTCGATGCAGCAAGAGGGAAAGAATGAATGAATAAGTTTATTGGCCAAGTATTCACATACACGGAATTTGCCTTGGTGCTCCGCCCGCAAGTGACGACTTACAGTGACATAGGAATGACACATAAAACATTGAACATTAATAATAAAACTTTATCGATTAAACATGTGAATTAAATAAAATATTTATATCTCTTGTGTGAAACTGCTTGCCGTGAGGAGAGCCATGTTGGTGCAGCAGAATATCTTGTCATGACTTTCCGCCTTCAAAATATTTGGTTTGGTTTAGAGATGCATTATGGAAACAGGCCCTTTGGACCGCCGGGTCCACGCCGACCATCGATCAACCGTTCACACTAGTTCTATGTTATACCGCTTTCATATCCACTCCCTGCACACTAGGAGCAATTTTAGAGGCCAATACAAATGCAAAATGATAAATGATCAGGTTATCTATGAATGCACATGAAAACGTCAGCAAAATTCTTACGAGAGTATGGAGCCATTCACTTCACCATTCACTTGCAAAAAAGGCTCTTTGTAGAGCAGTCCACTCAGATCCGTTCTGAGGAAGGGTCGCAGACCCAAAAGATTAACCAATTTATTTTTGCACAAATGCTGCTTGACTAGCCGAGATCTTCCAGCATATGTTTTTGATTTTTAGTCCGCTCCATTCCCTTGCTCTTTCCCCAGTCCGGCAGCTATTTTCGTGACAGTTTCCACCTTTGCAAGTGACAAAATCCAAATCTTCACCACTCTGTGCAATAAAGATTATTCACAAATCCCTCTGCTGTTGGTGACTAACCAGTGTCATAGAGACATAGAAAGATATAACAATGAAACAGGTCCTTTGGCCCACCACATCCACACTGACCACCAACTACCCGTTTACACTAATCCTACAGTAATATAATTCAATGTTATTCTCTCCCTATTGTTATCAACATCCGCCAATCACCTATACATGAGAAGCAATTTTCAATGACCAATTAACCTACCAAACTCCACACAGACAGCACCTGAGGTCAGGATCAAACCCGGGTCCCTGGCGCTGTAAGACAGTGGCCTACGAGCTGCACCATCCTGCTGCCCCTAAGCTGAAGAATAGTTTATCGCTTTGCTTTTGTGCACTATACCTCCACCAGCAAAGCCAAGAATTATTTTTGTCATTGATCAATTTTTAGAGAAAAGGGACCCTTGCCTTACCTCTTCCAGGAGATGAGGGTTCAGGCAATCTCCATCATCATTGAAAAGGGCATCCCAAGAGTCGTCCTCTGGTTCTTCAGGAAGAGGTCTGTCAACGCACTCCAATTCTCCCGCACCAGGAGTTGTTAGTTGGGCCAAATTCAGTGAGATCTTGGCAACACTTTGCAAAGCACCAGTTTCAGCATTCACCTCTGCACTGACAGGCTCACTGTCTGCCGGGTCCACTGCGACGTTGCTACCACCTTTAAAGTGCCCGGTCTCTTCTGTTCCTTGTTCTACTTCTTGTACAGCTGACAAGTTAATAATTGTGGAACTTGGGGAATCTGAGCAAGCCATGTTTTCAAATGAGGCAGGCAGAGCTACAATGCTCTCTTTTAGAACTTGCGAAAAAGAGTCATTATCTGTCCTGGTTTCATGCTCTGTTGAATTATTCACTTCAACAAAGATTTTATAAGAACTATTTACTTCAGATGCTCCTGTGCATGCATATTGTCCACAGCTCTTCACCATCTGCTCTGACTCATTTACCCCATTTGAGTAGTCTGATATTGTACATCGCTCTGCCTCTGAACATTCACAGCTGGCTAGTTTAGAGGATACCAGTTCATTTAGCTGAGGAAAAGTGTCAGAATCACACCTTCTGCTCGACAAGGAAGCAGCATCTGTAGGCAAAGATTTGTTCACATTAGTCTCAACTTCTCTCACTATTGAATTTACTGTATTTGGTTGATTATTGCTCTGCTCCTCGTTATATGCTTCAGTTACATGCTGCTGGGGTTGGGGTTGGATTTCTGTATCCTTGGATTTAGTTACTTCTTTATTGTTCTCAGCTTTCAAACGAGTAACTTTAAGTAAATAGTGTGGTGGTGCATCATCGTGTTTTTCTGACGTTGCATCTTTGGGTCTCGATTCTTTCTCTCTGCCGTGCTCTTTACCAGTGATTGATCCTACCCTGCTTTGCTGCGTTGACGTTTTTTCCTTTGGCTGCTTTGATTCCAATCTGAGTCTGACATCTGATACCCTCTCTTGTTCAGAGCTCCCTATTTGTCTCACTTCCTCTAAATTCAATGACCGCTCCAAATCTTTGTTTCTGCAGTCTCCCTTAGCATCGTCCTGCTTGGGCGAGTTGGTTTCTGCGGACATTAGCTCACGGCGTTCGCCCAAGTCATTTCGAGAGAACGTCTTTACACTTGCACTTGTCTCACTCTTGGCTGTTACATCTGTTGTCACGCACGTGATACCCTTTCTGTCCACGGGAGTTCCTTGCCCTTCTGGTTTGGGGTCGCACTCTGCCTGCGGCTCTGCTACCAAATGTCGTCGAGCTCTGGGGACGTACAGAGCTTTGTCTGGCCTCCTTGACCGTGGTTTGCTCTTGTCATGTCCCTGCTCCATGGGGTTCTTTTTTCCTTATCTGAAACACAATCAGATAAGAGTCAAAAACTCAATCTGCGTTCTGCTGCCCATTAACAACAAACTACTGTCATAGGAAATGAAAGTAAAGCTGTTGCGGAGGCAAATTAATTATCTGTCCTGTCAATTCGAATAAAAGAAAGAAGTAATTATTCCTCTTGCAGTAGTTAAACATCAATTCAGAAGCTGTTTTTTTAATTCATTGGTGGAATTATTTCTTCTGAGCCTTTCACACCGCCTCACTCAAGGACCATCGTGTACCTTGGAAGCACAGCTTGAAAGACTGGCCGTGTAAAGAAGTAGAAAGAATTTGTCAGGGTTAGGAAAAAAACGATTAAAGATTGAAAATAAATTGCCATAACTGTTTCTTACTGTGGGATAGTCAGACAATCTACTGCAAAGATGAATTGTATTTGGGAGCTCGGAAAAAGGAAATTGCAATAAATTCTTGCACAACAATCTCTTGAACTGTAGAATCAAACAAATCAGTACAACATTGGTAAGCCTTGCTCTGCAAAACTCTACTTGGACGTTCCTCAGAGAGAGGCTGAAATGGATGCAGGTCTCTTTCACTTGGGACGGGGAGATATGAGATGAATTATAAACAACACACAAAATAAAAAATGTGTTACAAACAGCGGGGGCAGACCACATGGCCTCTCCAGCCTGCAACGTGATCTTGCCACTAAATTCCACCATCACCAGTCTCCTTGTGTCCAAGTTCCAAAGTGATTGGTTAAATATGACATTTTTCTATTCCCACCTCTCCCCCCCATTAGGAATAGATATCAAAATGCTGTGTAAACCTAGACCACAGCTTGATGTGGGCCATGGAGATAAAGGGCCAATAAAGCTGTTGAGATACTTCTACAGGTGTACAGTAGAGAGCTTGCTGACTGGTTGCATCGTGGCTTGGTTCAGCAACTTGAGCGCCCTGGAGAGGAAAGACTACAAAAAGTAGTAAACACTGCCCAGTCCATCATCGGCTCTGACCTTCCTTCCATCGAGGGGATTTATCACAGTCGCTGCGTCAAAAAGGCTGGCAGCATCATCAAGGACCCACACCACCCTGGCCACACACTCATCTCCCTGCTACCTTTGGGTAGAAGGTACAGGAGCCTGAAGACTGCAACTACCCGGTTTAGGAATAGCTACTTCCCCACAGCCATCAGGCTATTAAACCTGGCTCGGAACTCTGAACATTAATATCCCTCCATCTGTTATTTGCACTTTATTAATTTATTAATTCATGGGTGTATTTATGTATAGAATTGTAGTCAATGCTTTCTATGTTCTGTTGTGCCATGCAAAGAAAGATTTTCATTGTCCTGCCAGGGACACATGACAATAAACTCTTTTGACTTTTTGACTTTGAGATAACTAGAGAACTTTAGACTTTAAAGATGCAGCATGGATATAGGCCATTCGGCCCATGGAGTCCATGCCGACTAGCGATCATCCCGTACACTAGTACTATCCTACGCACTAGCGACAATTTACAATTTTACCAAAGCCAATTAATCTACAAATCTGCACACACTTAGAATGTGGGAGGAAACCGGACACCCAGAGAAAACCCACACAGTCAAAGGGAGAACCTACAATTCCATACAGACAGCACCCGTAGTCAGGATCGAACCCAGGTCTCTAGTGCTGTAAGGCAGCAACTCTACCGCTGAACCACTGTGCCGCTCTAGATTCAAAGATAAATTCCTAGACTTTGTCAACGGTTTGTAATTAACCCATTACTGATGATAACCAGGAATAGATGTTTCTACTTGCAACGGGACCTAAAATACAAGCTAATCAGTATCACTGAGAAATCCCTGGATTTCTATATGTTTCTATACAATGGCCAGAATGTGGAATTTGCCAGCAAATGGAGGAACATGATGGACAAATTTAGGTGGAAACTAGACAGGACCATGAAGGAGAAAGGAACGCGAGGAGGAGGCAGGATCGGTAACCCGCCCGAAGGCTCATTGGACGGCATAACCAGGAGGGAGCTGGAGACGCCGGATAGGCCGGTAGGAGGGTGAACTGGGGTAATGTCTTAAAGGTAGGCTGCAGGAGGTGTCCCCAGAACACAGAGATGATGGGCGAGGAGAGGAGAGGGACATTGGTTCATGGGAACTGCTCCAGTACATCGAGTGTGCGGGCGACTGTACTTTGAATAATGGTGCCTAAACATGGCGGGGCCTGCATGTGTAATACATGCAAAAAGAATTTCACTGTGCAGTTGCACATGTGACAAATAAAGCACTATTGGTCTATTGAGAGGCAAAGATGGAACTGAGCATAGAAGGCAAAAGGCAAAACCATAGGGTGGGGAAGATTGTCACCAAATAGCAGTTGGGAGGAGGAGGAATTTATATTGCACATTTTTTGTAAGGTGCAAGTGCACTGGTGACATAGACATTGGACTTTACAATCCATTTACCATCTTCATGCCTGTCGAGTGTTGCAGTCCCATGTATATATTTGAAATCCCATGCTCTGGTCTTGCTCGTCCCCCAAAGACCAGAGACAGGGAGGATGGAGCCAGCAAAGACAGACACGATGGGCGAGCAGTGAGGCTGGGAGGAGAGGAGAGGGAACCGGGGTCTGGCCCTCCGTGCCTCGTAGCTGGCTGCTGGAGGCACACCGGGGAACAAAGGTGGATGGATGAGGAGATGGACGTGGAAATGGCGCCTCTTGCATGCAGGCTCGCTGGACAATAACTGCACCATTTGTCCACCCACCCTGCTCTGCTACCACTCCTCTCCACTTTGCAACCCTCTTGTTTCATCTTTAACCATTTTTTCTTTTTAAATCCTTCATCAAGCCTACCCTTGTGACATGTCTCCTGTACCTTCTACTGCTTGTCTACCCCTGATTTTGAAAGCTCCACAGGGTATACTAACACTTCTGTACACGCAAGATCGTGTTGGCTGAAACTACCCAAGCCCTATTTCAATTTGAGATTATTAACCATCAATCATACAAAATAAGCGAGAGACAGCATTTCCTGCTTCCCATTTTATCTGTAAATGTCCACCAGGTACAACTGTTTCACGGGGAATGAGAATATCTGTTGCACTGCAATTGGGTCTGCTGAGGGGACATCTCATTCTGAGCTGAAATCCGTAGACACTGTTTTAAGAGAGAAACAAAGCCCCAGAATGTACAATGAAAATAACTGTGGTGCTGAAATACATCAACTGTTTCTGGTCACTGCAGATCCTCTCTGGGAGATATCTGAATGTATGCTGCAATGGGAAAGGGCAAGTTCACACCACATAGCTGAAGTTGAGTAGGCAGCTTTCTTCAAGTGACCGATGCCCACTTACTAGAAAATCTAAACAGACTACTGATTTAAGACCATCTCTTGGGTTCTCAGCATCAAAATACACGTCATAGGAACAGAATTAAGGCCATTCGGCCGATTGAGTCTACCCCGCAACCTGGTACGGTAGAGAGCATATTGACGGGTTGCATCATGCCGGGTTTGGCAAATCGAACACTCAGGAACGCAAATTACTAGAAGATTTTGGTCCATCATTGGCCCTGACTTCTCCACCATCGGGTTTCTATAGGAGACACTGCCTCCAAAAGGCAGCCAGCATCAAGGACCCGCACTACCTTGGCCACGCTCTCGTATCACTCCTGCCATCAGGAAGAAGGTACAGGAGGCTGAAAACCGTGACCTCGAGGTTCAGGACCAGCTTCTTCCCAACAACCATCAGGCTCTTGAACACCACAAACACCAACTAAACTACGAACAACGAACAGTCTTGAGTGCACAATGGAGTTTGCGCTTTAGTTTTGCACTAATATCGCTAATTTTTAAATGTATTGAATTATCTTTTGTTTACTATGTTATCTATGTGTACTGTGTTTGCAGACCTGCTGCAAGTAAGAATTTTATTGCTCCGACAATTAAACCCTCCTGGCTCTCTTGAATATAAAACTCGAGTGGTATTGCATTTTCCAAAAAACCAAAATGAAATACAAGTTTTAAAATGTGTTATATAAACCGGTAAACTTGTTTGACATGTGGGGAAACTTCCAGCACTCTATACCAGATCCTAAAATGTGGATTGCCTCTTTGAATTTTTTTTCTCTCCACAGTCTTGCACGTCGTGCCCTCGCAAGGCTCTAGCAAGACTAGTTGGTTGGAAACAGAAGGAACTTCTGATGCTGGTTTACAAAAAAGTAAACTCTGGAGTAACTCAGCGGGTTAGGCAGCATCTCTAGAGAACATGGACAGCTGATGTTTCGGTTTGGGGCAGCTTCTTCAGACTGATTGATAAGTACGTTTTGAGTTCGGATCCTCCCTCAGACTGCTTTTTGTTGGCAAGAGCAGTGTCCTTTATCCACTGAAATTCTAAATGCACATTCTCCCTTCCCCCTTCAAGACTTACAAGGAAATCAAGATTAAAAGCAACGTCACTCACTTTTGGTGTTTAAGGGACTTCAATGCAATGCCTGGCTACAATATGCTCAACCTAAACAATATGCTCACGTAAACAGTGATCATATCCTGACCAAACCATTAAGCGGTGCAACTCCCTCAGGTAGGCTCCCTGCAAAAGGGAAGGTATAATGACACTTTGCTCAGCTGGCTGGAAGCAACGAGATAAATAAATACAGGAAATAATCCAATCTATGCAAGCTGGTGCTCCTCTGGCCTGTGGCACACACTGTCATCATGGTTCGACATCAATCGTCTTGCATTTACAGGATTTTTTGCATGGAAGGAAAAAAATCCCTGATCGCTCAAAAAAAAACACAAGATAGTAATGTGGGGCCAAATATTGGTTTATAATGTTATCTTGAAAGTACTTTGCCCAATCTGTGCACAGGTCTAGCTTAGTGAAGAGAGTAATGGAGCGATGAGAATTCAATTCCTTAACTGGTTTTCACACACTTGCTTCTTAATTAATTTACCATTTATCTAAGTCACGGCCCTGATGGATTACTTAATTTTGGGTTCGCATGACTTTGCTGCCTCAAAACGCCAGTTAGCGTTCTATCCGAAATGCTTCTCTCCTGCAGCGCTTCCTTCTTGCGTTTTTCCTCCTGTTTTTTTTTTTAAAAGCTTTTTTGAAATGTCATCCTGGCTCAGGGCTTAAACTGTTGTCTTTTGAACTGGAGAATTATGGATTCAAACCTCATCCTGGGGGGAAAAACAACACAGGTACATTAAAAGTGATATTTCAGTTCAGCAACAAGGGCCTGCTAAATTTTAAGAGATGCTGTCTTTCTGATTAGGATTCAAAGCGACAGCATGCATGTTCACCTGCATTTAAAAGATGCCGTGCTCATTTTTTCTACAAACAAAGAACCCTCCAGTGATTGTGGACAAAAAATCATCCTTTAATCAATACCACCAGGTGGTTAGACATCTCATTTGCTGTGAAATATGTACAAAAATATGACTGCACCTAGCGATTAAATAAATTGACCGCTTCAGAGACCGAGACAAACTTATAGTGGCCTTAGGACAGTCTTAAAGCTTCTACGACCAATTAATTAACATTGGTCGTAGAAGCTTTAGGATTAAACACTGTTTAATTTATGAATTTATCTCATGGGATTGGTTCCCCTTGAGAGAGCAAACAGGGCTTTGGTTTCATAGTTCAACCAAAAGCTGCTCCTCCAAAAGTAAGACTGATTATTCCTGTTCCTCTTATTTTGAGTAAACCAATAGAAGGTAATGTGCACATTAGCATCACGCAGCACGCTCGCCCAAAAAACGTATTCAATGCTGCTCAGCTAAGGTTCCACAAGAACCACTCGGCTCCAAAACCCATCTGCAGAGAATGGTAGACACTGACCCATCCATCACGGCTACTGACCTCCCCTCCATCAAAGGGATCTACAGGAGTTGCTGCCTCAAAAAGGCAGCCAACATCATCAGGGACCCACACCACCCAAGCCAAGCTCTCATCTCACTCCTGCCATTGGGAAGAAGGTGCAGGAGTCTGAAAACCGTGACCTCCAGGTTCAAGAACGGCTTCTTCGCAACAACCATCAGGCTCTTGAACACTGCCCAACACCAACATCAACTTCAGTAACTATGATCTACTATGGACTTTGTTATGGTTACACTGTTTTGGTTGACATCATGTTTTTTGCCCTATTATGGTTTGGTCACTCAGTATCACTATTTTTAAAAATTAATTTACTATAGATTATTGAACATTTACGTTATAATATTGTGTTAACTGTCCTATAATGCTGCAGGGTTTCATTATTCCAAAACTCCAAACTCAAACGTACTTGAGGGTTTCATTATTCCAACGTCATTAAACGCTATTGACTCTTTGATGAATCATTAAAAGGTGGTTGTTACTGGACCACTGTTCAGTGACCCAAAGTTCTGGGCCACTGATCCTAACAATGGAGTGATATCCACCATGACATGTGGAGTCTTTATGTGGAGTATTAAATATTTCTGGAATTTATTTAAAAGTTGGTATCAGAGATCACAAAATGACCATAAATGCCCATGTGGTTCACAAATACAGGGAATAAGGGTCCGAGCATGAAACGTCACCTATCCATGTTCTCCAGAGATGCCGCCTGACCCACTGAGTTACTCCAGCACTCTTGTTTTGCAAACCAGCAGATGTAGTTCCTTGTTTCTGCCCTCCTTACCCGATCCAGTGACTCTGAATGCTGCAGGAATAAAAGACTGAAAACCTGATGGGAATGGAGGCTATTTTCTGAATTTGACATGAGATAAAGCTTCCCTGTAAATACCATCCTCTTCAATTGACAACCGGTGCACAAGAGTAAACTAAATGGAAATAAACTACTCAGATTCCTTTTGCTACTGAGTAAAGGGGAAAAGTGAGTGGCGGCAGGGGAAGATAGTGAGTTAATTTTGCCCCATTTTCTCTGAAGTTTGTCAATTATTCTCCGTGGGTTAGCTGGATAATGAATAGTCTAATCAAGCAGTAGCAGCCACGGCCAAGGCTGACCCTGACGCCATCAATGTCAGAAATCCATACGGCTTTGCTTCGAGCAGCGGGCACTCAGTACCAATCAGGACAGCTGTGGCTGAATGTCCCCCCGTCACTGTGCAGACAGGGAATCGGATTTGAGCCACAGCAGTACAGCAGAACCTGCAATTAGTGCCAGAGTAACTGAAATGCAACTTCTGAGCACCTGCCCCCGATGCATTAAACTTGTCACAAATAGAAACCTGTCTCCTTCCACTCTTGGTGAAGAGTCTGGGCCTGATACTTCAATGAACCAAAATCGCTACATCTTTTCAACACTGTTGGCAGATTTATATTCCCAATCTCAGGCAGTCCCACATGTCAGGTGGCTACTGAGGCAGCGTGCTCAGTTGAATCTCAATACCAAGACTCAAGCTATTCCCCAATTACTCTCAGTTACTAGAACAAAGTTTGGTTTTTAAATATGCTGGATAGAATAGCTGCACTTTAGCAAGTCAATTCGAGTTTATGTCAAGTTCAAGTTCACATTTATTGTCACATGCACCATTGGCACAGTGATATTTGAGTTACCATACAGCCATACGAATAAAAATAACACAATACACAATAGAATTTAACATAA
The DNA here is from genome assembly GCA_963514005.1 of Raja brachyura. Next base: position 18,661,641 of record OY740795.1, read on the forward strand.
ACATCCACCACAGTGGAATCAACATTTCTCACTGTGATGAAAGGCAATAAAGTTCACTCAATCTTCCTCCTTTTGTTCACATGAATGTGAGATGCAGGTACAATGAAAATCGTACTTGCAGCAGCATCACAGGCACATTGACGCAGAAACAACAAAAACAAAATTACATACAAATTGCACAAACATTACACATAAATTACACACAAATTTTGCAAAACTGCGAGACGGAAAAATACCTAAAAAATCATGTGTGCAAAACATAATGCGTAAAAAAATAAGTCGATGGAAGTGCAAGAGGTGTACCGCAGTGTTCCCTTGTCGAAGTAGGATTAGGGTTGTGCTAGTTGGTTTGAGACACTGATGCTTATCGGAAAGTAGCCCTTCCTGAACCTGGTGGTGTGGGACTTCAGGCTTCTATACCTCCTGTCTGCTGACAATTGCAAGAAGAGGCACATGGTGGGAACCCCTGATGATGGTTTTGCCACAGCAAACCGGTGCAAATTTTCCTTTTCTAAATGCCTGCTACGAGGATGCTCTTGCTAAGCTAGCAGTTTTCTCTCATCATTCCTGAATTTAGTTTGCTTTTGGTGTTTTGTTTGTCACCACCAGTTCCAAGATGCTCTACAGCTGCTTTAGTAGTACTTGCCAACATTTATGGGAGAATGGGGGAGGGGTGGATGGGGGGTGGGGTATGAGCTTGGTCAGTTGGTGTTTTAAGGAGCATCTCGAGAGAAGATATAAAGGGCCAACCATCAAGGATGGATAGACTAAAAGTCAACGCGTGCGAGAGAGTAAAATTAAAGGCTAAACCAATAAAGATTAGCCATGCCAACCAGTGAAGAGCAACAAGAAAGACACAAAGTGCTGCAGTAACCCAGCAGGTCAGGCAGCATCTCTGGAGACCATGGATCGGTGATATTTCGGGTCAGGATCCTTATTCAAACCCTGATGCTGCCTGACCTGCTGAGTCACTCCAGCACTTGAGTGTCTTGTGTATTTTTTTGGAAAATCCAGCATCTGCAGTTCCTTGTATCCAGAGTGAACAGGTACAAATGGCCTCAGCATCCCAGGCCGGGATATAGTACATCCTTTAGGAAAATATTAGGGTGAAGATCTTGATCCAGCAAAGATCTTTTGATATTCATTGGATTTTTAAAGAGTCTACAGGCCCTTCAGTCCAACACTTTCATGCTGACCAAGATGCTCCACCTAAGCTAGTCCCATTTTCCTGTGTTTGGCTCATTTCCTTCAAAACCTTTCCAATCTATGTACCTGTCCACATGTATTTTAAATGTTGACATTGTAGCTGCCTCAACCACTTCCTCTGGCAGATTGTCCATTTACCCATCACCCTCTAAGAGAAAAAGTTACCCCACAGGTTCCTATTAAATCTTTCCTCGCTTACCTTAAACCTAGTTTTGATTCTACTACTCTGGGAAAAGGATTTTGTGCATTCGCCCTTTTTATTTCTTTACACACCTCTAGGAAATTACCCCTTGGCTTCCTGCACTTCAAGGAATAAAGTCCTAACCTGCCCAACCTCTCCCTAGAGCTCAAGCCCTCGAATTCTGGCAACATCATCGTAAATCTTCTCTGCACTCATTCCACCTTAATGACATCCTTCCTATAGTTGGGTAACGAAAATGAACACGATACTCTAAGAACGGCTTCACCAACGTCTTGCACAATTGTAACATAACGTCCCAACGTCTACACTCAATTCCCTGACAATGGCAAAATTGTAAAATAAAATTACAAAAGAATTTGATAGATGGATGCAGAAAAGATGTTTCACTTGGGCTTCAAATTTAAACCAATTACTAATAAAATGCTGAACAATTACTAAAAAATGCTGAAGAAAATTCAGGAGAAATTACTTTTCAAGGATGTCGATAGAACTTACGTAAGAAGTCTTTTAAGTTAATATAATGGCTACACCGGGGAAGGAGGGAAGGGGGGAAGGGGGGAAGGGGGGAAGGGGGGAAGGGGGGAAGGAAGGAAGGAAGGAAGGAAGGAAGGAAGGAAGGAAGGAAGGAAGGAAGGAAGGAAGGAAGGAAGGAAGGAAGGAAGGAAGTTATAGTGATGCCACATTTAAGAAACATTATATGGATAGTTTAGAGGGATATGGGCCAAGCGCAGGCAAGTGGGGCTAGTGTCGATGGGACATGTTGGCCAGTGTGGGCGAGGTGGGCCGAAGGGCCTGTTTCCACGCTGTATAACTCTATGAAGGGTTAAGAGAATGAGACTACATGCAGTAAGAGCAGAAATACTAACTCAAGGCCATTTCTGTGCTGTAAATACAATGGAAAGCGGAAAGGAAGTGCCAAAGTGCTGGAGTGACTCAACAAGTTACAGAGCATCCAATGAAGAAGGATCTCGGCCCAAAACGTCGTCTCTTCATGTTCTCCAGTATCTGCCTGACCAGCTGAGTTACTCCGGCACAGCTGTGCCCTCTGGTCCGAGAGCTGTTTCTAGTGCTGTGCGATCATCTCTGACCCCTATCACCCTGGCCACAAGCGACTCCAGACTGTCAAAGCTGCCACAGCCAGACATAAAAACAGTTTTTATCCACGAGTAGTTGCTCTACTCAACAGCCAAAAATCGGTAGCCTCCCTTTGATCTGGTATTTTGCTGGTTCACATGCTTGATCAATGGTCTTTTATCATTAATGCTTTATTATTATTAATGTTTTGTGTTTTCTGAGTCATTCGTAACTGTCACTGTATGTCATGTTGTTACTTGTGGGCGGAGCACCAAGGCAAATTCCTTGTATGTGAATACTTGGCCAATAAACTGACTTACTTACTTACAGTGTCTCTATCAGCTGTGCCACATTGCCTGCCTAGGGTACGAAGCATGGAAAAAAAAATGTTTTCTTTAATAAAATATTATTCAATAAGATTTTGGATGCAGGTTAAAGAATCGTTCAACCAATCTATATCTGCTGGTGTGAGAAAATGAATATGATATCAGACCACAATATCTTTATTACACTTTCTTCAACATCAATGGTTGTTCCCTCATAGCTACAGTTTAAAAGAAACTGTATATTATGAGTAACAAGCATTTGGCAAAAAAAACGAGGCAGTTAAAGCTTTACGATTATTTATGGCTCCAGCAACATCTGCCTGAATTATTACCTGCTTTATGCTGCCTATCAGTTATCCTCAATTGCCCTATATTTACTAATGATAGCTCCAAAGGACAGGTTAAAATTCCAACAAGCATTCTTTATGCCTCCCTGAAATCCACGCATCAAAACTATGTGTTTCATTACATTTTTTAATTTCAATATTGCATCTGTTCCACTACCCGATCACAACTTTCTTAATTGCATAAATTTGCCTTCTATTATCTAGAGTGCAGGAGAATAAGATGTGATTCAAATGCTTAAAATCTTAAAAGGATTTGTTGGAGAAGAATAAGTTCTCATTGTGCAATACTAGAGTGAGGATTAAAATTGGAGCTATCTAAGTGGTAGGATAATGAGGGTGATTTTCCCCACCCCACCCCCCTCCCCCTCCCCATCCCTCAGAAAGGGAAGTGGAAATCTGAAACTCTCTTGTTCCAATAAGATGCTCCAATAAGGTCAATTGAAGATTTCATGACAAAGATCAATAGATTATGTATCATTCATTCTATCAGTTGTGTGCGGTGCAATGCTAACGGGGGCTCTTGAGCTAAAAGACACAGATCAGCTCTGAGTGTTTGGTTGAGTGCATCCTGACGTACTAAGAATCTCACTGCTCCGTCCCAGTACAATTAAATACGCTGACTCTTGACTGATTGCATCACGGCCTGGTTCAACAACTGGAACGCCCAAGAGCAAAGGAGACGACAGAGAGAGGTGGACCCTGCCTGACCTCCCCACCTTGGAGGGATCTACAGGAGGCACTGCCACAAAAAGACAGCCACTACCATCAAAGATCTACACCACCCTGGCCACGCTCTGATCTCACTGTTAGGGTCGGGAAAAAGGTACAGGAGCCTGAAAACTGTGACCACTAGGATCAAGAACAACTTCTATCTTTATTATCTTTACCATGGCATTATGGCTATTAATTTAGTATATTTTTTCTTATTAAATATTATCTGTGTGTATTGAGTTTACAGAGGCCTGAATAACTGCAGTAAGTAGGAATTTCATTATTCCGTTGCAATACATATGGAAATTAAACTTTCTTGAACTCTCTCAAGTAGGTGCACAAGGCTAAACAACATATTTCCCAGCTTTGTTTTTATTATTTGAAATCTCATATCTGTAGCAAAAAATAGATCACGGTACTAAGCACCAGTTAAGGAACACATCTGGCACTTATACAACCAAACAAACCTACTCTAATGAAAGGATTTGTCTGAAATGTTAACCCATCGATGTCCGTCAGAGGCAGATTTCAGGTTTACCAGCGTCTGAGTTTGTTTTATTCCCCCCTGAATACTTTTGTTTACTTTTAGAGATACAGCGTGGAAACAGGCCCTTCGGCCCACCATGTCCACGCTGACCAGCGATCAACCTTACACCTGTTCTATCCTATACCCTAGGGACAATTTACAAAACCAATTAACCTACCAACCTGCACGTCTTTGGAATGTGGGAGGAAACTGGAGCATCCTGGGAAAACCCATGCAGTCACAGGGAGAACACAAACTCCACACAGACAACGCCCGAGGGTTGCTATCAAAATATGGGGGGGGTCAGAATTTCTTGGCGGCCACGCGCGCATGCGCACACTCACACACACACCCGAGGCTTCAGCTGTGGGCCCTGTGAACGGTAATTACAGCTCAATCCAGCGGTAAATGCAGCTCAACTCTGTCTGTCTCGCCGGGTTAACCTACAGCCCTGCCTGGACAGACGGAACACCAGCCTGGATTCGTGGAGCTAGCGCTGCTTCTCAGCGCTGGCTGTAAACCTGGGCCATATTTCCCGTAAGTCCAGGCAGGGCTGTAAGTTAACCTGGCGGGAAAGGCAGAGTTGAGCTGGGTTTAGCGCTGCTTCTCTGCGCTGGCTGTGGGCCTGGGGGCACAGCTCCTGTCTCACTCCAGACGTCTCTGGCCACCCCTGGCCGTGGGGGGGGGGGGGGGGGGGTGGCACTCGTGTGGGGACAGGGATGGTCCAGTGGCGGTTTGGCAGCAATTGCAGTGCTGGAGAGCCGGGATCGATCCTGGCTGCAGATGAGGCACAGGTCTATGTCCAGGGCTGCCAAGAGTGTTTTGGTATGTCTCCCTCCTCCAGTCATCACGCTCTATCCTCAGTCCCACCCCCCTACTTCCGCCTCTGACTGACACCTCCCTCCTCCAATGATCGTGTTGAATCATCATGGTCCCGGGATGGCGGGACTGTCATCCCGGTTAATTCCCGGGAGGGCGGTTGTCATACGCTGAGAGAATGGAGCAGCTGGGCTTGTACTCTCTGGAGTTTAGAAGGATGAGAGGGGATCTCATTGAAACATATAAAATTGTTAAGGGTTTGGACACGCTCGAGGCACGAACCATGTTCCCGATGTTGGGGGAGTCCAGAACCAGGGGCCACAGTTTAAGAATAACGAGTAAGCCATTTAGAACAGAAACGAGGAAACACATTTTCTCACAGAGTGTGGTGAGTCTGTGGAATTCTCTGCCACAGAGGGCAGTGGAGACGGGTTCTCTGGATGCTTTCAAGAGAGAGCTAGATAGGGCTCTTAAAAATAGCGGAGTCAGGGGATATGTGGTGAGGGCAGGAATGGGGTACTGATTGGGGATGGTCAGCCGCGATCACATTGAATTGCAGTGCTGGCTCGAAGGGCCGAATGGCCAACTCCTGCACCTATTGTCTATTGTCCTGCCCCCATTGCCTGCTGACCGACGTCTCTCTTGTCCAATCGCCGCCCTCGATCAGCAGTCCCACCCCCACTGTCTCGCGGAAAGTGGAGATTTCACCGGGTTTTAAAATCCGGGTTACAAAAAATGGGGGCGATCGTCCCCCACCTCTCAAAACAGGGGGGACCCCCCCCTGGCCCCTCCCCGTGATTTCCGCCCCTGCCTGGCGTTGTAAGGTAATGGCTCTATCGCTATGCCAGTGTGCGGCCCTAAACTTTGTTATGGTGGAGAAATGCAAAGACACCGCATCGGAGTGACCACGTGAGCACAAAACGAAGTGCTGAGAGGAATAAAAGCTAAATATTCAGTGAAGGAAACACAAGAAGCACTGCACTGGTAACAAACTGTCTTGGGAATTATAACCAATGAAGACAAGTTACTTTAACCTCCGTTGTACATTGATAAAAAGGAGTCTACGCAGTTTTGCGGGTTTCGTACTATGGGAAAAGAAGAAACCTTCCACCTCCATTGCACTAATTATTAATTGCTAAGTATCTTTCTAAAAAACAATCAAGATCTGCATTTCTCATTAGATACTCAACAAGGCTGAAGACCAGACTTGTGATATTTTCATTGCATCTCTGCTTCAAGTACCCTGGAGCACAATTAAACTTCATTTGTGTCTGGAGACAGCATTCAGAGCTAACATTAAGGTGAAGTTTGCTGCAGGTCTGGCATGTGTGGTGCCAGGAATTGCAGCAATTAGAGATAATGAACTAAATGCACCACAATGAAAGCAGCAATGCACTTCGGCATTTGCTGACAAAATTATTCTCTCCGAGATGACTAAACAACCCTGGCAATGGTGCTGTTGATTATACCTGCCCTCTAGCTTATCACGCCGATCCCAATGTGTATCTGGCTTCCTGGTGTTATTCTGCTTATTTTTACGTACATCTCTACGTAAATGTAAGATACAACATGGAAACAGGCCCTTCAGTCCACCAAATTCATATCGACCAATGATCACTCGCACACTAGTTCTATCCTACACATTAGGGACATTTACAGAAGCCAATTAACCTACCAAATTGCACCTCTTTGGAGTGTCACAGTTCTCCCTACACGGCCACAGGGAGAACGTGCAAACTCCGTAGACAACATCCAAGGTCAGGATAGAACCTGGGTTAAAGCAGCAACTCTTTTGTTGTGCCACAGTGCCACCCCAAATCAGGACAGAACGCCACAGGAGATCCTTCTTCCCTGTGGCTATCAAACGTTACAACTCCTCCCCCTTCTGTCATGGGGTATACCGAGACTGAGACTCAGTCCCTTTCTGTCAGACCTCGTCCCCCCACCCTCCACCCCCCCCCCCCTCAATCTTTGCACATCCCCAAACCCTTACCACCCGTCACTTTAATTTCATGTTTCATGGATTTTATGATTTTTTATGACTGTCGACAAATTAATTTCCCTCCTGGGATAAATAAAATTAATTTCCCAGCTGGGATAAATAAAGTTCTATCGTATCATATCGTATAAGTTATGACATTGAGGAATTGTGTGTAGTTCTGGTCGCAGGATGGATGTGGAGGCTTTGGAAGGGCAAAGAAGAGGTTTACCGGGATGCTGCCTGGATTAGAAATTATTAGCTATAAGGAGAGATTGAACAGACTTGGATTGTTTTTACTGGAGCGTCGGAGGTTGAGGGTAAAACCTGATAAAAGTATATAAAATGATGAAAGGGCAGACAGTCAGAACCTATCTGCAAAGGCATAGTTTTAAAGGTGAACGGGGCAAAGATACAAGGAATTAGAAATGCTGGTTTAAACAAAGAAAGGGCACAAAGTGCTGGAGCAAGTCAGCAAGTCAGGCAGCATCTCTGGAACATGGAAAATTTATGTTTTGGTTTGGGACCCTTCTTTAGACTGACTGAGTTTAACGGAGATATGTGGGCAAATAGTTACACAGACAGTGGTGGGTGCCGCGAACACACTGTCAGGGGTGGTGATGGAGGCAGATGCGACTGTGGTGTTTAAGAGTCTTTTTGATGGACACATCGAAACGCAGGAAATGGAGAGAGATGGCTCACGTGCAGGCAGGTAGGATTAGTTTCACTTGGCATTATGTTCGGCACGGACATTGTAGGCAGAAGAGCCTAGCCCTGTGCTGTACTGCTCTGTGTATCGAGGACTGTGTGAATAGGAGTACTCAGAGGAATGAGAATCTGTACTATACCTCAGAGCTGTGAATGCTCAGCCATTGTATACAGTCAAGGTGGAGATCAATAGATTGTTGGACATCAGGGAACTAGAGGATTTAGTAATCAACTGGGTGACTGGGCCAAATAAGGGCAGGTGAGACTTGTGTAGAGGCATCTTGATCGGCACGGGCAGGTTGGGCCAAACGGCCTGTGTCCATGCTGTGTGACTCTATGACTGGACTTGAAGCACAGGATCGGTCATGACCTTATTGATGGGTGGCGTATGTTCAATCCTACTGCTGTCTGGATGTTGTAAAAAGCTAGCATTTTCATCGGCCATTTTTCTATTACATTGATGACAACATCATGTTGAAATAATAGAAAAATATTCAAAGACAACAAACTTTTACGGATATCTGATTGATGCCATTATTAGAGACAGGCTAAAGAACCCATTTTCATTTGTCACTTTGGAAAACCTTCACAATAATTTGGCTTAGCCCATGCAATACCAAAGAGGAGACTTGATTCTGCCAAAGTCTTGGACCTCTGTAATAAGCTGCCAGTACCCAAGGGATTGGTGCAATAAATTAACGAGTGCTTTACCAGTTCCTATGGCTTCCGTAAATGTCAATGAGGACTGATGCACCAGTCCCAACCAATATTTCCGTTGGATACTTGGATGGGAGGAGAGAGAGGTGAATGGTAGAGTTTATCTTCCCAGAGGGGTTTTTTCTGCATTGACTGATTAAGGCCTTGAGACTTTTATCCACACACATCCTCAAAATTACATGAGAAAACCAACGGTTACAACAAATTAGCATGGCACATGCTTGGTTATACAACTGCCATTTAAATGTTCTTTTCACTTATTCCAGCTCTATGCAGTTGCAATTAACTTTACAGTTTGGGGGCTTATGAATCTGTGAAAATTATTTTTCTTCATTTTTGAATCAGGAGCACGAGATGCCCCAATACCTCATGACTTTATTTATGGTTTTTTATAGAACACCTAATTTTTCAATGCAAAAATAATTCCCAATGGCAGTTAGGCTAAATCAAAATAAGCAGTGACAGCTACTGCTAAAAATCCATTGTAACACATGAGATACATTAATTTTGAGAGGGAGCAGATTTTTTAGATTTAATTAAATATGACAGAAAGGACCTGGGGAGTAGAAGATATGAGGCAGCAATGGGACCTTAAATCAGATAATCAGTATTACTACCCTCCAGAGCTGCTGATGCAGGCAGCATTGTTGTAACTCAAGGTGGTACCTCAGAGAGGTGGGAAATGTGACCACAAGTCCAACTGGAGAGCACGCAAACAAAACTTTTCACTGTATCTCGGTCCACGTGGCAATAATAAGCCAATACCAATACATGCAAAGCGAGGGAGGGAGGCTTAGGATGTTTAGGGAAAGACCAATGGATTGCTGCTTGGGCAGAGCGCTTAAGAACCAGACTCAGGGACAGCTGCTTCATCTCTGGTATCGGGCTTCTGATAAGCTAGGATACGGTCTTGATTCATCTCTACCACATTGCAGACATTGAACTTTGTCTATAGGACTGACGCACTACAATGCTGAAAAAACTACATTCTGCACCTAACTCAGTTCCTAACTCTGTATCTGTATCAGGGACAGGTTCTCCCCAGTTGTCATCAGGCAGCTGAACCATTCTATCACCAACTAGAGAGCAGTCCAGAGCTGCCATCTACCTCATTGGAGACCCTCGGACTATCTTTAATCTGACTTTTTTTGACTAAACGTTCCTTTTATCCTGTATCTGTGCACTATGGGCAGCTTGATTGTAATCATGTATAGTCTTTACGGTGACTGGATAGCACGCAACAGCAAAAAAAGAGCTCTTCACTGTACCTCAGCACACGTGACAATAAACTAAACTAAAACTCCTTTGCCCTACCCATTGTTCTTGAGTTTGACTTGAAGATAGACACAAAAAACTGGATTAACTCATCGGGACAGGCATTTTCAATAATGTGATATCGAGACCCTTCTCGAACCAGAACGTCACCCATTCCTTCTCTCCAGAGATGCTGCCTGCCCCACTGAGTTACTCCAGCCTTTTGTGTCTATCTTCAGTTTAAACCAGCATCTGCAGTTCCTTCAAACACACTGAGTTTGAGTTGATTGTATTTATGTATCGTATGATATGATCTGTTTGGATAGCTTGAAGACAATGCTTTTCACTACCTCGGTACAGGTGACAATAATAAACTTAAACATACACCTAGCACAGTTATCATCTCAAATCAAGCGAACATAAGGCCTATTCAAAACATTGTTCAACATGAAATAGGCAATGGCAATAGACTGCTGCGTAGTAAGAGGCACAGTGTACTAACAGGTACAGGGGACTTCCTTACAACATCAGAGACCAGGGTTCGATCCTGACCTCAGGTGCTGTCTGTGAGGAGTTTGCAAGTTCTCCCTGTTGGTTTCCTCTGGGTGCTACGGTTTCCCCATACATCCCAAATATGTGTGGGTTTGTAGGTTAATTGGCCCTCTGTAAATTGCCCCTAATGGATGAAAAAATGGGATAACAGAACCAGCGTGGTCGATGGTTGGCATGGATTCATTGGGCCGACGGGTCTGTTTTCATGCTGTATCCCTACACTAAACTAATCGATGCCTTAACCCCTGTCTGATTTAATGAAAAGAGTCACGGTTTCATCAGTCTATCAAAAATGATCTCTCATCCTTGATATCACTTTATTGAATCTCAAAATCGCAATAGCCTTGACTTCATTCTTAAAATAGACCACTCTAAACCGGCTACATTATTCTAATTCTGGACCAAATCAATGATTTGTAGGTTTAGCATTACCACCTTGCTTTTGCGTATAATTTCCTAATTTTGTGTCAATTTTTAGTTGGGATCCTCTATTGCAAATGAATGAGCCCTTGTGCTTTCTCTTCTTTCCCACAACTTCCAGCGTGCAACTTCCCCAACTTGAAAGATCTATCACTGCTTCAGCTTAACGCTACAGCCACCACTTTGATAACATTAACGTTGATCATTCAAACATAATCCTGATGAAGACGCATGGAATTGCAGGTGCTGGAATCTTGAGCAAAACACGAAGTGTTGGAGGAACTCAGAGGGTCAAGGCAGCATCTGTGGGGGGGAATGGCCAGGCGATGATTTGGTTCGGATCCCTTCTTCAGACTAGTAACCCTGATGAGCTTCCCTCATTTGGCTCCCAGTAAGTCCAGGGACATCCAAACCTACCGTCTGTAGCCAAACCCAACTAAGACCCCTGATCATCACCCGTATGTTTGGCCTCAACCTAATCGGCCATCCATTTTTCTCTATCCTTTCCTCAGCTTTGTCCTTTACAGTTTTTGTAATCTCCTCCATTGTGTTCTCCACACTCCTCATACTTGATCATCCCTGATTTTAATCACACCACCATTAGTTTTCATCTCAGCAACTCGCTCCCTAAACCTCTCTCCCGTTTCTGAAGAATCTGCTTATGACTTTTGCTCACATTTTCTGTCACCAGTCCCAAGTCCTTATGTGACTTGACATCAGATTCAATTGTTAATTCTCCCACAGAGCTGACTGGATTTAGTTTATTAAATTGGAAGATTTTAAAGTTTTTGTTGCAGTTTAAGTCCCAAACTTCTCCGCTGTTTCAGTCCCTCGTTGGGACTTTTATTCCTCCACTGATGATCTTCTGGCATTGTATTCCTCTTATGATCAGAGCATCAGGTACCATACAAATTTCTCCAGTGTTCTTGAATGCAATCCGTTACAATATACTGTCCTCAACACTCATTCCACCATGGGCCATTATGGGCTCCACCAGAGGTCATCTGGCCTTTTCTCATCTCCAGTTTATTCCCCCACCCACTTACTTTCAGTCTGAATAAGGATTCTGATCTGAAACATCACTTATTCTTTTTCTCCACAGTTGCTGCCTGACACGCTGAATTATTCTAGCATTTCGTGTCTATCTTCGGTATAAACCAGCCTCTGCAGTTCCTTCCGACACTTCCAGGATGTTAGCCAAATGGACCTCAGTCCGAGGAAGATGGGTCTCAACCCAAAACGTTACCCATTCCTTCTATCCAGAGATGCTGCCTGTCTCGCTGAGTTACTCCAGCTTTTTGTGTCTATCTTTGACCTTAAACTGCTTTGCTCCTTCAGTCGACTCAATTTCTCCACATTCAATCCAGCAAAATACTGCTGTAATGGTGTGAGCTTCTGCGATTGCTGTGACGTATTTCTTTCCTTGACTCCTTTCTCCTTGTCCTTACTTCCATTTGACATGGATAAAGTGAGCGCTCCCAGTCTTTTCCCCAGGGTAGAGGATTCTAAAGCTAGAGGGCACAGGCTTAAGGTGAGAGGGGAGAGATTTAAGAGGGACCTAAGGGGCAATATTTTCATTCAGAGGGTAGTCCGTATCTGGAATGAGCTGCCGAGGAAGACAGAGAAGCAACTACAATAACGATTTTTAAAAGACAATTGGACAGATATATAGATAGGAAGGATTTAGATAGCTATAGGCCAAAGGCAGGGAAATGGGACAAGCCTGGTATGCCAACTTTATCGGCATGGATAAGATGGGCCGAAGGGCCCATTTCGGTGCTGAGAAACTAATTGCTAACAGTAACAGGGTATGGAATTACAGATTACTTTCTTCAGCCAGTTTCAGATATTATCAATGCAATAGCAAAGGGAATCATTTCATCTTATTTTTACATTGTGTGCAATTCACATCCATTCTTCCCATCAGGGAGGACATGTTGCGAGCAAACTGAAGAGAAATGAATGGTCTGGCCTACAATCCTTCACCAATTTTAATCGCTTAATGACTGAGGGTGTGGATGTTGAACACAATAAAATAGTTTGCAATCAATAAGGCTGAATTTTAAAAAAAAATACAAAATGGGAAAAAAAAGCAAAGCATTTTGTTCTGGCAGAGAATAAATCATCAATAATGTTGCCTCTGCTTTCTTAGGAGATTAATTACTTATAACTGTGAAAACAAACCAATTCTTCTGCCTCATAGTTGCAGATTCATGTAGCAAGAAATCTTTTCTGGACAACTGCTTGCAAAAATTCTTAACTACATCAATATCATGATCATGATAAAAGTGTTTTTTTTTTTAAATGGCAGCTGGTAGAGCCGTTGAGACACAACACCAGAGATCCGTGTTTGAGCCTGATCTCAGGTGCTGTCTTTGTGGAGTTTGCATGTTCGCGCTGTGACCACGTGGGTTTCCTCCGGGTGTCAGGGTCATACCGTGTGAAAACAGGCCTTTCAGCTCAACCTGCCCACACCAACCAACATGCTCCCGTCTCCGGTTCCAATTTCATGCTCCGGGTTCCTCCCATCACCCAAAGATGTGCAGGTTTGTAGGTTAATTGGACCTCTGTAAATTGTCCCTAGTTTGTTAGGGAGTGGATGAGAAAGTGGGATAACATAGAACTAGTGTCAATGGGTGATCGATGGTTGGCATGGACTCGGTAGGCCTGTTTCCATGATATAGCTGTGCTAAACTACACTATATTAACAAAAAATAGGCAAATGTAATCGTAAACTCATATGAACATATGCAGTTCTATTTGAGGATTAAAATGCACCAAACGTATCTGAGCCAAATTGAACATACAAACTGTGTTGGAAAGAACTGCAGATGCTGGTTTAAATCGAACATAGACACAAAATACTGGAATAATTCAGTGGGACAGGCAGCATCTCCAAAGAAGGGATTTGACCCGAAACATCACCCATTCCTTCTCTCCAGAGATGCTGCCTGTCCAACTGAGTTACTCCAGCATTTAATGTCTACCTTTGAACATACAAACTGATGGGCAGACGTTTTAAACACACACACACATACATTTTATATCTATTTTTAAAAATTTATCCATATATACACACACACACAAATATATTTATCAATACATATACACATACATATAAGTTTAAAATCAGCATTTGCAGTTCTTTCCTACACACATATATATATATTTATATAAAATATATTTATTGATGCATACATTTATAGAAAATATTATATATATATATATAGAGAGGCATGTATACATTTACACACACACACGCGCATATATATATGTCTACACACGTTTCTATTAAATTTATTTATATTTACATATATATAAAATATAAATTTATAAATTGTATTAAGTATTCATGTATATATATGTATGTATAAAGTAAAATGTATTTATACTTTGGGCAGCACAATTCATGATCAGCCAACAAAGTGCCTGATTCCATTGCGGAAAGAATGGGTTTTTTTCCATGAAGTGTACATATTTTTTATTCAGTCCACTCAAAACGCATCCCCTGAATCATAAAACAATGACATTGGTGAGTGATTGCAAGCGAGACCACTCGTTTCAGTGGTTTGCTGCAAGTCTCCCCTGTGGGGAGATACGATCGCTCAATTGAACAGTCTTCACGCAATCCCCAAAAGGTCTTCTCTGTCTTTGATGCAGGAGTGGTGATCGGTGGATTGGGGAGAGAGGGGAGTTTGAACGACAGTGGGATCTTTTTTAAGCAGATATCCCAGCAACTGTTAATACCTCAGCATGCAGAATAATCTTCAGACTGCCATGGTGGATTTATAGATATCGTATCTTACATTTCCACTCTGCCATATTTTATGATTGACTGGTGAAGATAAAAATTGGTCTTATTTATCCTTATCCCTGACCTGTTTTATTACTATCCATTATATACTTTGCCCTGCAACTGCAGGAGATGCAACACCTGTCCCTTTACCTCCTCCCTTGACTCCATCCAAGGCTCCAAACAGTCTTTCCAGGTGAGGCAGAGGTCCACTTGCACCTCCTCCAACCTCATCTACTGTATCCGCTGTTCCAGGTGTCAACTTCTCTACATCAGCGAGACCAAGCGCAGGCTCGGCGATCGCTTCGCTGAACACCTCCGGTCAGTCCCTCCCTCATTCCCAATCTGACCTTTCTGTCCTGGGCCTCCTCCATTGTTAGAGTGAGGCCCAGCGCAAATTGGAGGAACAGCACCTCATATTTCGCTTGTGTAGTTTACCCCCAGCGGTATGAACATTGACTTCTCCATCTTCAGATAGCCCTTGCTTTCCCTCTCTATCTCCCCCCCCCCCCCCCCACCCCTTCCCAGTTCTCCCACTAGTCTTACTCTCTCCGACTACATTCTCACTTTGTCCCGCCCCCTCCTCTGAAGAAGGGTCTGGACCCGAAACGTCACCTGTTCCTTCTCTCCAGAGATGCTGCCTGACCCGCTGAGTTACTCCAGCATTTTGTGTCTACCTTACTACTATCCACCCACATTAGCTTCTTGGTGTATCACAGTTTCCGCACCATGTGTCCATCTCTCAATTGTTATTAACATAGACTGGCTCACCACACTGAGCTGACAAAATTCTAAAATGTAAGAAAGAACACATGAAATGCTGAACACTGGGGTTAATTTTGTCCGTTTATGGAATTAAAATATGCGCATTTTGCTACTTTTCTAGTGCAGTAGAATTTATTAAAACCCAGTTGTGTGGGATCGCTGGGGAAGTGGTTTAGCCTGTGCATCCTTTACACTGATTCCATTATGATGCAAACATTGGGGGATTGATGTGATGAACTGGCTTTCAGTGTTTACACGAGGCTTTTCTTATCCCGGTAGAAAATTAAGCAAACACACAAAACTCATCCAGAGAATCTGAGGTGGCGGGATCAAATCTGAGGAAGCGAGTGGGCAGGATTATAGGGTGTCAGCCGTAAGGGGAGGTTGCACAAACTGGGGGATTGTTTAGGTTTATTATTGTCACGTGCGGCAAAGCTTTTCTTTGCGTGCTATCCGAACATTATCGGATAATACCAAACATAAATACCATCGAGCCAAGCTCAGGTTATCTCTGAAACGGAGGCTGAACAGAGACCTGATAGAAGTATATTAAATGATGACAGTGCAGGCAGGCAGGCAGAACCTTTTCCCCAGGGTGGAAATGTCAAAGACTAGAGGCCATAGCTTTAAGGCGAGAGAGGGAGAATTCAAAGGAGATTGGTGAGGCAAGTTATTTTTTACACACAGAGTGGTGGCTGCCAGGAGTGATGGAAACAGAAACGATAGTGCCATTTAAGGAGCTTTTAGGTAGGTGCGTGGATATGGATCACATGTATGCAGAGGAGATTAATTTAAATTTGCATCGTGTTTGGTATAGTAATTGTGGGCCATTGCTATACTGCTCTGTGTTCAAACAAACCAAGTTTTTTGTTTGAGATGCAGCATGGAAACTGGCCCTTCGGCCAACCACGTCCACGCACACCACGGTTCACCCATTCACACCAACTCTATGTTATCCCACTTTCTCATCCAGTCCCTGTATGCCAGGGACAATTTACAGAGGCCAATTCACGTGACAAAGCCGCACATCTTTGGGACGAGGATTGCGGAGCACCCGGAGGAAACCCACGCAGTATTAGAGAGAACATGCAATCTCCACACAGACCGCACCCGGGGTCAGAATTGAACTCGGGTGTCTGGCTCTGTGAGGCAGCAGCTCTACCAGCTGTGCTACAGTGTTTCCCAATTTGTGAATTTGTAAATGCTAAAAGATTCCAAGGTGTAAAACTGTGAGAGAACCAAGAGCATTGTGTGATTTTTACCATGGCAACAGAAGAATCTGCAAAGAGTGGCTTCCAAATGTCATCATCAGGATGTTCAGACTCTAGACCGACGAGGACTTCAACAGTGTGTTAAGGTGCTGAATGCTGTCAGTTACTTGACAATTTAACATATAAAGCGCTTGAAGGGGAGTGGCAAACACATGCACCACTCTCTCATGTATGCACTGGCATTTAATTGGCCTCTGTAAATTGCCCCTAGTGTGCAGGGAGTGGATGGAAAAACATAGAACTAGTGTGAACGGGTGATCGATGGTCGACGCAGACGTGGTGGGCTAAACTCTAAACTCGTGGCGGTTGCAGTTTAGATTTTCCAGTCCAATTCATGCATTCTATAAACCAATTCCTTCAACCAACCTCCAATCACTTAATGTAGAAACAAAGAACTGCAAATGCTGGTTTATACCAAAGATAAACACAAAGTGCTGGAGTAACTCAGCGGGTCAGGCAGCATCACTGGAGAAAAAGGGTGACTGAAGATGGGTTCCAACCCGAAACGTCACAAATCCTTTTTTTCCCCCCCCAAAGATGCTGCCTGACCCACGGAAACCCCTGTCCCACGGTGCGAGTCCACCCACGAGTTATCCCGAGTTTAAAACAAATCAAACTCGTGGTAATCACGTAGAATGAACGTAGCGGGAACGTCGGAACTCGTGGACGTAACTTAGCGACTCGTAACGCTAACGGCAGGTACTCGGAAAACGTGTTAACTCGTGAACATTTTTCAACATGTTGAAAGATTTCCACGAGTCAAATATACTCTTGAAGGAAAATTTTGATACTTTTAAACTCGTTGTAATACCGTAGAAGCCCGTGAGTTTACCGTAGTGACTCGTGAGTTTACCGTATTAACTCGTGGATTTGGCCTGAGTGCCAGAAGTGACGTTGAAGATTAGTCAGATCACAATGGAAAATTTTACAGTGATCTATCAATTCATTTTCAGTGAGTAATGCCTTTCAATGATTGATGCTAGACCTTGAACAAATGCAGTTCAAATGGACACCCGTTGCCTTAGCACAGCATGGCTTTTAGTATTACTAACTCCAAGGGAAGGGCTCGGATCAGTTAGTGATGCAGCTCAATCAAAGCAAACTTTCAATGCAGGACAATGTTGAGTTGATGCAGCTTCATTGAGTTGTCCTGGTTTTCTTTGGAAAGCGAGTTAAGCCTTTCCCAGATGCAATCTTAATGTGGTTCATCTCAAGTTAAAGAGGCAAATACAACTAATTTTCTTGAAACTGCTCTAAAAGTTTGAAGGAAGGAATTGCAGATATTAGTTTAAACCAAAGATAGACACAAAATGATGGACTAACTCAGTGGTCAGGCAGCATCTCTGGAGAAAAGAAATAGGTGATGTTTCGGGTCGAGATCGTTCTTCAGGTTGGGTCTTAGCCTGAAGAAGGGTCCCGTCCCGAAACGTCGCTTACTCCTTTTCTCAAGAGATGTTGCCTGGCCCGTGGAGTTACTCTAGCATTTTGTGTCTATCTTTGGTTTAAACTATCATCTGCAATTCCTTCCTTCTAAACTTCCTTCCTTCAAACGTCACCGATTCCTTTTCTCTAGAAATGTTGCCTGACCCACTGAGTTAACTCGGCAGCTGGACAGAGAAAGAAAAGGTGAGTAAAAAAAGATTTGCCAAGTCTGCCTGTCAGGAATGATCCCCTGATGCTGGAGACACCTGTGGGAATCTCACCTCGGCCTTTGGAATAGAGCGACCAACAACCAATAATTCCAGATATCCAAAGGCAGGTCACTTCCCTTGTTTATGTGCCTTTCACATTACTGCTTCAGAGGTTTGATGCATTATGTGGGGTGGGGAGGCGGGGGGGGGGGGGGGGGGGGGGGAGTGAATGCATTCCTGTTTGAATAAGTGTAGGAAGGAACTGCAGATGGTGGTTTACACCGAAGACAGGCACAAAAAGCTGGCGTGGCTCCGCGGGTCATCCAGCATCGCTGAAAAAAAAGTGTCGACTCGAAGCCATCGTCTATTCCTTTTCTCCGGAGATGCCGTCTGACCCGCTGAGTTACTCCAGCTTTTTGTGTCCATCTCTTGTTTGAATAAGATTATTTGAAAATGAAATGATCCACACCAACTCTTAAAAATAAATCGCCTTTACGTGAAAAATAAACCAATTGCAAAACGTTGGCAACATGAAGGGGAATATCTTTGGGGTCGTTCGCTACCATCCGCAGTCACGGATAAAACAGTGCAGGATATGATAACGTGGCCAATTAAACAGGTGTGAGGCGAGATCCCCGTAATACAGTCTGTCGAGCGATGAATAAACAGGGGCGAGAAATGTACTAACCGTCAGCCTATATATTGAAAAATCCCAAAACTCAGGTGCAGTGAGTTTAAAAAAGTACATTAGACAAGAAACCTTACAAATAGCGAAGCTTCGCATATGGCAGCGCACACACCTGGTGAAAATGTCCCAAAGGGCGGAAACAGGCCCTTCGGCCCACTGAGCCAGCCATCAAACACTCATTTACCTCAAACTCATTTACCTCAAACTCAAGGGCAATATTTGAATAAACAGCCTTATAGCACCGAAGAAAGCCTCATTAGCCAGATTTTAAATCAGTATAAATCCTAAACAGTTTTCTTGAAGCCAACCTTCAATGCTTTGCAGTCACAATTTAGATGGTAAGGTTACCGTGGATTTACTGTTTCATCCATTTTCAAGTGAAGATGCACCCTGGGCAGCAGGCTTCATGTTCCACTGTGCAAATCAAAAACTCAAGCTGTTCCTCATGAAGCAAGAAGATTTTTAATGTTCACCTGTATTGTGTGAGGGGAACTTGTAAGAATTAATGTTCACAGGGCAGTTGAGATCTTGGGGGCAGCGTCAGAGGCAGCTGCAGCCTTACAGTCTCATCAGTGTAAATAGTCTTGGATCGGGTTTTCCCACAGGATCGAGAGAGGCTCTTTGGAAGTTCACAGGGTTAGGGTTCCACTTATCTGTGCACCACCCAATCAAGTATTCTGCATTTCAAAGTTTTCCTGTATTATTAATGGTATTGACGCGGAGGCAGTTTACGTTAATTGTTGTGGTCTTATAACCATGCTTAATCTTTGCAAATGGACCATAATCCTCAGAGTAGCCAAATTTTTTCCAAGAAAAAATAGGCCAGGAGAACTCCGGAGTGCGTACACAATTTTGTGAGGGTCTCTGGGAATGCGTCAATAGCTGATTGTGGAATGTGGTAGTGCTTCTCAATCTTCTCAGTCACTTCATGTAGACACAAAGAACTGCAGATGCTGGTTTATACCAAAGATAGGCACAAAGTGCTGGAGACACAAAGGATGACTGAAGATGGGTTCCAACCCAAACATGCTGAATGACCCACTGCGCTACTCCAGCCAGGCGGGGCCCAGGAATGGGGACCTAGTAGCCAAGGTGGTCCCTGGAATGGCACCTTCTAGCCAAATGGGTCCATGGAAAGACTCTCAATTATCTACGGAATAGGCCTCAATTATCCCTGGAACTGCTCTTACTAGCTACGTTAGTCCCTGGAATTGTTCACAATGGTCAGGAATGGCTCTTAATGCTCCTGGGAAAGGCTCTCATAGATCCCAGGAATGCACTCCCAAGGGTTCCAGGAAAGGCTTCCAAAGATCCCAGGAATGCACTCCCAAGGGTTCCAGGAAAGGCACCCAAAGATCCCAGGAATGGCTCTCACCAGCCACTTGGGTCCCTGGGATGGTTCTCAGTAGCCCACGTGGTCCCTGGGACGACCCACACTGATCACAGTAATGGTTATCAATGATCCCAGGAATGGTTTCTAATGATCCCAGGAATGGCTCTCAGTAGCCAAGTGGGCCGCAGGAATGGGTCACTATTTTTATATTTATAATGGTGACACGGGAGAGGGAGTCCTGCACAAGTGCATCACAAGGCTTCCTTGGGAATGAGTCAAATAAGCAATTGGAAACAGTCAATCCTTCTAGGATATCCTCGGCATTGCACGCTCATTGATAAATCTGGATGGCATTTCAACACCAACTGTGGACATGTATTGGAAGTGAGCACACACTACTGCAAAAAACAGACTAGAAGCATTACCCAACAGGGGGGATGGGGCGGGACGGAACCTGGGGGGGGGGGGGGGGGGATGTTGAAAAGCAAATTTATGTCAAAATGTACATTCTGGAATTGCTTCAATTAAAATCAAAATAAATGAGAAAGATGGCAGCAGAATGTTCCCATTTAGCAATACAGGTGTGAGTCAGGGAGAATTTGATTGAGTTGTGGATCTTTGGAGCTCTCTACGTCAGCTGGACTTAATTATTGAGTGCAGAGGTTGTGGGGATTGGGTGGGAGAGGGGACATGGGGGACAGGATCAGTGGCAATCCCACTGAAAGGAAAAGAAAGAATAAGGAGCCACATGCCTACTTGCACACCTGCAGGTTTTCAAGTTTTACCTCGGTTACTAGGGAAATCATAGAAAATAGGTGCAGGAGTAGGCCATTCGGCCCTTCGAGCCTGCACCGCCATTCAATATGATCATGGCTGATCATCCAACTCAGTATCCCGTACCTGCCTTCTCTCCCATACCCCCTGATCCCTTTAGCCACAAGGGCCACATCTAACTCCCTCTTAAATATAGCCAATGAACTGGCCTCAACTACCTTCTGTGGCAGAGAATTCCAGAAACTCACCACTCTCTGTGTGAAATATGATCTTCTCATCTCGGTCCTAAAAGACTTTCCCCTTATCCTTAAACTGTGACCCCTTGTTCTGGAGTTCCCCGACATCGGGAACAATCTTCCTGCATCTAGCCTGTCCAACCCCTTAAGAATTTTGTAAGTCTCTATAAGAACCCCCCACAATCTCCTAAATTCCAGCAAGTACAAGCCGAGTCTATCCAGTCTTTCTTCATATGGAAGTCCTGCCATCCCAGGAATCAGTCTGGTGAACGTTCGCTTTACTCCCTCAATGGCAAGAATGTCTTTCCTCAGATTAGGAGACCAAAACTGTACGCAATACTCCAGGTGTGGCCTCACCAAGACCCTGTACAACTGCAGTAGAACCTCCCTGCTCCTATACTCAAATCCTTTTGCTATGAATGCCAACATATCATTCGCTTTCTTCACAGCCTGCTGCACCTGCATGCCTACTTTCAATGATTCGTCAGACATGATTTACCTTTCATAAATCCATGCTGACTTTGTCCAATGATTTCACCACTTTCCAAATGTGCTGTTATCCCATCTTTAATAACTGACTCTAGCATTTTCCCCACTACCGATGTTAGACTAACTGGTCTGTAATTCCCCGTTTTCTCTCTCCCTCCCTTTAAAAAAAAGGAGGGATATGGATCACGTGCTGGGAGATGAGATTCTCTTGGCATTGTGTTCTGCGAAGAGTGTGCAGAAAGGAACTGCAGATAGACACAGAATGCTGGAGTAACTCAGTGGGACAGGCTGCATCTCTGGAGAGAAGGAATGGGTGACGTTTCGGGTCAAGACCATTCTTCAGACCCTTCCTACACAAGGAACTTCAGATGCTGGTTTATATCGAAGATTGACACAAAATTCTGGAGCAACTCAGCGGATCAGGCAGCAATTCTGGAGAAAAAGGTTGAGTGACGTTTCGGGTCAGGACCCTTCTTCAGAAAGTAGACTGGAGGGAACTAGAGGCAACTTCCAGTGAATAGAGATTCGACCCCCCTCCCCCCCCCCCCACCAATCTCCGGGTCGAATTTCTATTCACAGTTGCGCATGAAGGAGATGACAACTAGTACGGGGGAACAGGGGACTTCGTCCAATAGGCGTATCCGCCACCACCCCACCCAGCCTCCACCCTGCAAACAAATCTCAGCAAACAAAAAAATGATTAAGTATCTAAAAATATTTACCGCAAACTTACTGTGGCAGGATTCAGTAAATTGGTACTTTTTGATTTATTTAAAAGCACGAGAAATGAAACTAGTATCACAGCTAACCACAGACGCAGCTTGACAGCCATATTTATATACCACAAAACAATAATGATTATTGATTAAATGAGCAATGGATTCACTTTGTGTCGCTCACAACAAAACCTCATTTCATTTTTTTTTTTCTGAAGCCTTGTTCCTTGTCAACGTACCGGAATTACATAGCTATAATTGGACAACGGTCAGAATTGGTAATACTAGGAGCAACGATCAGACTTGATACATTGGTTGCCACAACCTTACTAAACCAGCTATTGATCCAAGTTTCATTACAGAGGTCAATAAAGGAGGGGAAATATTTTTTAAAAAATCTTCCCATGCTGACAGTCTCAGATACCCGATTCCACAAAAACTATTTCTCACTGACACTCTGCTGACAAAATATAGTCGAGCTCTCTTCTAAGTAATACGTCACATCAGCAGTATTGAACAAGATTTGCGCAGGTTTCATTTTGCATTAGTGAAGGGAATCATAAAGTAGGGATGGATTATTAAGGGATAGTTAAACTAATCACACAATTAAAAAAAACACAAAGAATCATCATCTTGAATATTATCACATTTAAAACATTCCCCAGACAATTTTCTTTGCAGGTAGTCAGTCCTCACTGGCTCTCAGTGGCATATTTTATTTTATTTTATTCAGGATGTGTACAGTTTAATGACCGTCCCTTTCTGAAACGCTACTCTCTTGCAGGGCTGCAGTCCTTCTAGTGAAGGTGCTTCCCATAACGCTGTTGTAAGTTATTGAGATGTACAGCATAGAAACAGGCCCTTCGGTCCATCTTGTCCATGCCAACCAAGTTGGCATTCTGGGCTAGAAGCAAAGAACTGCAGCTGCTGGTTGATACACAAAAGGACACAAGGTGCTGTAGTAATTCAGCAGGTCAGGGTTGGCACGGTGGCGCGGCGGTAGAGTTGCTGCTTTACAGCGCCAGACACTCAGGTTCAATCCTGATTGTGGGTGCTGCCTGTATGGAGTTTGTACGTTCTCTCTGTGGCTGCGTGGGTTTTCTCCGGGTGCTCCGGTTTCCTCCCACACTTCAAAGACGTGCAGGTTTGCAGGTCAATTGACTTCTGTAGATTGTAAATTGTCTCTAGTGTGTAGGACAGCATTAGTGTACAGGGTGATAGATGGTTGCTGGGACACAGTGGGTCGAAGGGCCTGTTTCCATGCTGTATCTCTAAAGTCTAAAATCAGGTGGCATCTCATGACAACATGGAAAGGTGGCATTTCGGGTCAAGACACTTCTTCAATGGGGTAGTCCCATTTGCCTACATTTGGCCCTTGTCCCTCTAAATCCTTCCTATAAACCTATATCTGCCCAAATGTACGGAGCAATAATGAAGGAGCTGTGATGTACCTCCGAGGCAGAATGATATGGGAACCTTCAGTATGTGGTGTCATTTTTTTGGGGGTAAACTGTGGAGTATGGAAGTTGCTCTCTGAGTAGTGGTGGCGAGTATTCGGTATGTTACAAAACTTACCTTGAGCAGCGCTACAGTTCTGTCGCTTCCCGTGTGCATGACTTTCAGAGGGGGGCGTGTTTAAAGTGCCGTTTTTCCACAGACAGGGCAAATCGATCCATGTCAGGGGATTTTGTTGCTGAGGAAAAATCGCTCCGACATTTCATTCATGAAGGTATTTTTAAATTACGCTAGGTTATTTATTAACTAGAGTAATTTAAAAATCATCTTCTAAAGCCGTGAGCGCCGACAACGGGAAGGATTTTACGTAGGGGAGAAAATAAAGTGCACAGTTTATTTGTACATTAAAACATGGTTCTTAGGAAGCCTTTAATCACATTTTCATGTTGCAAAATGGGGACAAAAAAAAATGTATGAACCGGCAGTATTTTTCCTGCCGACTTCACCGCAAACCGCAACTTTCTAATCCACCGCATTCCACTAATACCCACTCGCTAGTTGATTTAAATGGGCATTAATTTACAGGAATTAAACACTAAATTCCTTCCATTTGGCCTATAAATTCATGAAAATGAGATTTAAAAATCATGTTATATTGTGAATTATTGTGTGAATGTTATTTGGACGCTTAGGCAATTTAAAAAAGTTTATATTTTCTTAAGAAATAGATAGATGTTTAGATCTAGTAATTGAATTTTATTATTAGCTACAATTAGGTAACTAACTAATTATATGCTTTAATTTCAGATCATCCAAGTAAGATTGTTTCATATTTGTTTCAGACTGTTTCAATCCATAATAACTAAGAATTTCATTGTTCTCTTAATTTTTAAGGAAGTTATGGGCTTTTGACTGTCCTAGATCACAGCTTTTGTGTTAAGTCAATTGAAAGGCAATGGGGAACAAGATGCAAATTTCTGAGTATGAAAATGGCCATAACCTTTTTAATACTGAAGATATGAAAGTGAATTAGGTGTCAAATTAAACTTCTTTTTATGCTTTATCTGATGGGATCAATTGCAGACTTGATTTTTGAAATCTCAAAATGTTGTAACATTGCCACGAGTATACCACACACAGTAGACGAAACACACACACGGTGTGACGGTGGTGGTGGATTAAACATAGAAACATAGAAAATAGGTGCAGGAGGAGGCCATTCGGCCCTTCGAGCCAGCACCACCTTTCATTGTGATTATGGCTCATCATTCCCAATCAATAACCCGTGCCTGCCTTCTTCCCATACCCCTTGAGTCCACTAGCCCCTAGAGCTCTACCTAACTCTCCTTAAATCCATCCAGTGATTTGGCCTCCACTGCCCTCTGTGGCAGGGAATTCCACAAATTCACAACTCTCTGGGTGAAAAAAAATGTTTCACCTCAGTCTTAAATGGCCTCCCCTTTATTCTAAGACTGTGGCCCCCGGTTCTGGACTCGCCCAACATTGGGAACATTTTTCCTGCATCTAGCTTGTCCAGTCCTTAATGGGACTTAATGGTTGGTTGTGGTGCAAATCAATCGGGCAGCTTTGGCTTGGATGATGGATACGTCCACAGTGTACAGATATATGATAAAGGGAATAATGCTGAGTGCAAGATAAAGCCCAGTAAAGTCCGATTAAAGATAGTACGAGTGTTTTCAATGAGGTAGACAGTAGTTCAGAACCACTCTCTAGTTGTTGGTAGGATGGCCCAGTTCCCTGATAACAGCTGACAGAAACTGTCTCTTAATCTGTGGGATATGGATCCTCTGACCAATTTTCACTCAGTGTGCTGGGCATATAGAGCCAGCTGCCAGAGGAGAGAGCTTAAGGTTTATTATTGTCACGTGTACTGAGGTACAGTGAAAAGCTTTGCTTTGCAAGGTATCCAAGTAGATCAGATATACCATGCTTAGATACAATCAATTCAAACTCGGGTACGATAGACAGAGCAAAGGGGAAGATGCAGAGTGCAGAATATAGTTCTCAGTGCAGAATTTAGATCATATTTAAAAAAATCCAGCCAGGTACATGGTTTAGAGGGATATGGGCCAAATGTGGACAATTGGGTCTAGCTTAGATGAGGCTTCTTAGTCGACGGGTCTGTTTCTGTGCTATGACTATTGTTCCAGCCATAGTATTTATGTAGCTGATCTAGTTGAGGTTTGGTTAATTTTGGCCCTGTTGGACGGACAAATTTAAATGTAGCGCCGGGTTGTACATTAAATTCATCCCCAAACCTTCCTTCCACTAAGAGGGAGAAAAGTACATCTCTGCTGAGTGTTGTCAGGCTCTCCCCCTGGATGGAAGATGGTGAGGTCTGGGGTGCTGAGTGGATGAAGAAAGAGGATGGAGTTGCAGGACTGCACAGCTGCCTGGTAGTTACATAACATTCAGTGAAGCCGCGGGGAAACTCCTGAAGAGAGGAGGCGACAAATGAGACAAATTGCACGAGATTTACTAATAAATTCAGTAAGTAATTCAGGAATTAATCTTTTATCCAGAGATTGGTGAGAACGTGGGACACTGAGTTTGAGGGTCATTATTGTTACGTGTACCAAGGTACAGTGAAAAGCTTTATCTTGCATGCTGTCCAAACAGATTACTATAGAAACATACAATTAAGTCAAACAAGTACAATAGATAGAGCAATGGGGAAGGTACAGAGTGCAGAATACAGTTCTCAGCATTGTCGCGCATCAGTTCCAGATACAAAGTACAATGTCCATAATGGGGTAGAGGTGAATCAGATTGTACCCTGGCTCATGAATGGACCATTCAGAAGCATGATAACAGAGGAGAAGAAACTGTTCCTGAGTCTGATGGTACTACTCCGGCAGCACGGTGGCGCAGGGCAGAGTTGCTGCCTTACAGCGCTTGAGACCCTGGTTCGATCCCAACTATGGGTGCTGTTTGCACGGAGTTTGTACGTTCTCCCTGTGCCGCATGGGTTTTCTCCGTGATCTTCGGTTTCCTCCCACACTCCAAAGACGTACAGGTTTGTAGGTAAATTGACTTGGTATCAGTGTAAATTGTCCCCAGTGTGTGTAGGATAGTGTTAACGCGCGGGGATCGCTGGTCGATGTGGACTCGGTGGGCTGAAGGGCCTGCTTCTGCGCTGTATCTCTAAACTAAACTAAAACTAAACTACTTTCAAGCTTCTGCATCTTCTGACTGATAGCAGCGGCAAAGGGGAGAAATGGCTGTGCTCTTACAGTGAGGTGCACTATGATAGGAGGAGGCCAAGTGTTGAGCACAAACGCCTGCCGTAAAAATGTAAAGGGGCTGTCCAACTTAGGCGACCTTATTGGCGAGTTTAGAAGAGTTTGAAAAAATGACATATTGAAGACCTCTTTCGACTATGTAGAAGACCTCCTTCTACTTTGTTGAAGACCAGCTTCAACTAGCTACGACTAATTCCGGGAAAATTGGACTCCGAATAGTGGAGAGTGAAGACGACCTCCTTCGACCTCCCTTCGACTATGATGAAGACTATCTACAACTACCTTCGACTACCCACGATTACCTACGACTAACATGGCGACCTACTACGACTAAACCTACGAGTAAAAAAAGTATCGATTTTTTTCCATGGCGACCTTTTTTTGCTCGCGGGCATTTTTTAACATATTGAAGAGGACGCCGCGACCTAGCTGAGGCCTCGAGTACGCAGAGACCACTATTGAACATGAAGGAGAGTTACGAAGACCTCCTACGACCTCGTGCTGACCATGCTGCGAGTATGAGCCGAGGGCAAACTCACGGATTAGGTCGCCCAAGTGGGACAAGCCCTTTACAAACACAGCTTTTCCCCACTTTGTGTCTGTGGTGAAGAGACCACCGGATGTGCCAACAACAGGATCGCAGTCAAACATTAATTCAAAGCACAGAAGTGCAGCTTAACCTGGATTTACGCTCTAATCATCGACGCATCCATCAAGTGGCCTCAACGGTGCAACCAATCACTCTGCTGTGGACCTTTAAATCAACATTGCTGAGGGACCAGCCAGCAGGTCCAACAACAGACAAGTCCCATCAATATCCTATAACATTCAGCAACGGAAAGACTGGAGTACACAGTTCATAAATCTAATTCCAATATACATAATCTAAACCCAACTAAAATCATCAGCTATTTCTCCATTGATCACGCCCTTGTTTAGAAAATTGGAGATGCAAGTCAACTGTAGAGGCATTGCTGAGCTGCCAAGGCATAACTGAGAGCGTGTTGCAGTCCCAGTGGTGCCCACCTTTCAAACATTAAACAGGTGGGT
This sequence comes from Raja brachyura, assembly GCA_963514005.1. The sequence continues at coordinate 18,689,945 of OY740795.1, forward strand.
AGACACAAAATGCTGGAGTAATGCGGCGGCTCAGGCAGCAAGTCTGGAGTAAATGGATAATTGATATTTCGGGTCGGGTCCCTTCTTCAGACTGATTATAGGGGGTGGGGACAAGATGCAAGAAAAGTCCAGGACAAATCTGAGGTCATCTGTTGTTGGCCCTGATGTTTCCTCGAGTTTTCTTGCTTCCAGTTCATCCAGTAACCCCCCCCCCCCCCCCCCCCACCCCCCACCAACACACTCAGTCTGAAGTAAGGTCCCAACCCGAAATGTCACCTATCCATTTTCTCCAGAGATGGTACCTGACCTGCCAAGTTACTCCACCATTTTGCGTCTAAATTTGAAAATCCCAGCACCTGCAGTTCCTTTTTATTACATTAAACAGGTGGAAACCAGTATTCCTGAGAATGACTGTTACACTTTCCAAGTTACCACAGCTACAACATCTAGTTCAGCTTTGTTTATTATTGTCATGTGTGCCAGGGTAGTGAAAAGCTTTTGTTTGCTCGCTATCCAGTTAAAGAAAAGACTGTACATGAATACAATCGAGTCTTCCATTGTGCACAGATAAAGGATACGGCATTTAGTTCAAGATTTAGTGAAGGCTCGACAGAAACACTAATCATTGTCACTACGGCCATGAAAGCACACCAATGCCTCTACTTCCTCAGAAGACTAAGAAGGTTTGCCATGTTTCAAACGGCTCTTATAAATTTCTACAGATGCACCAAAAAAAACAAATTGTATCTGGATGCAACACAGCTTGGTTTGGCAATTGCTCTGCCCAAAAAAGTGCAGAGGTTTGGATGTAGCCCATTCCTTGACACCTCACCTCTCTCTCCATTGACTCCATCTGCACTTCAAGCTGCTTAGGAAAAGCAGCCAACACAATCAAGAACTACTCACACCCCTGCCATTCCCTTCTCTCTCCTCTCCCATTGGGCAGAAAACTTATTTCTTTCTCGTGTCCAGCAATCTTCTATATCACGTCTTTCCAGTGGTTGGTGCAGTTGAGCGCGGCGGCATTAGGTTCGGCCAGGTCATCTTCGGTATATTGTGGAGCTCGGCTACATCTCATCATGTGTTCCATGGTTTGGGATTTGCCACACACACACATGCATCGGAAGTTGTTATTTTCCAATTCTTCATGGACACCTTGCAGCGTCCTTCGCCGACCCGCAGGAGATTCAGTGTTTTCCAGACAGCCCAAAGTTGGGATGCAAGCAGAAGCCTCCACGTGGCGCATCCCGGGCAATGCTGACAACAGAAACTGTACCACAGTGACTGAATGAAGTAGCCAATTCTGCAACCGCCGACCGTCTAAGGCAGTCAAGTTTTTCCTGGCAGAAAACTTGAAAGCACTTACCACCAGATTCAGAAACAACTTCTTCCCTGCTGATATCAGACTGAATAGTCCACTCATAAGATACGGGCATAGTCCCAATCTCCCAGTCTACTTTATTGTGGTACTTGCACATTTTTTATCTACAGTTTCCCTGTCACTGTAACACTATACTCTGCACTCTGGTATTTTTCTCATTGCACTACTTGTTGTACTTATGCATGGCCTGATTACCCTCGCATATGGTGTGTTTTGACTAGGTAGCATGCAAAACAGTTTTTCACTGCATCTCGGTACGTATGACAGTAATAAACAAATACCAATCTTTTTTACTTCTTTCTAAGTGAAGTTTCCCACTTGTATGAGGAATTGAGCGTGAACTGTGATGGAGTTTGTGCAATGGCTAAAAAATAAATGTTCTACTCAACAAAAATGAACGAGGTCATGCAGAACTACATCAATGAATTTACCGAGGGTTATGCCAACAAAAGTTCCAAAAGCACTAAATCTTGGAAGATAAAGTGACCAGCTCAATGCTAACAGATGAGCAACGTTGAGCAGTGCTTGAATATTTGAGATGACTTTGGTATATTCCTGTTCAGTTCTCAAGGCGAGCAATGCTTGGAAAAGCTCCACTGCACAATTTTATATGATAGTTGTACTCCTCCATCACTGACCTCGTGCACATCCACATTTTTAAAAAAAAATTGCTCCATCAGAACTTGAGTTCCCTCCCTAATCTTCACCGCCTTCCGACCTCCCTTTTCCCTTGTGCTCATTAAAGCCTTCTGTTCATTCAATCTTTTAATTACTTTCTGATTTCTCGAGAAGTGACTTGATTCTTATTTTTGACTGATAACATGGAAATACTTAGGGGTGCTTTATTGCGGGGGGGGGGGGGGGGGGGAACAAGGTTGTTAACTGAGCTACATTATCAAGACTGAAACAGGCATTTTAGCCGTTTGCATTAAGCCTCAATGCCATTTACACAGTGTGAAGGCTGCGTCATAATCTTAGTCTCATCACCGGCATATTACCGCTCCTCCATGGCATCTCTATTTCCTACAGCTGACACCTCAGCAACTACTCATTGTGAGATTATCACTTTAATATCAATTAGCTGTGAATTATGAACAGTATCATGCTGTGGAGTCATGCTTAATAGGAAGCGGTTTGAGACTGTCCAGACTCATTTCACATAGCACCTTTCTAGCTATCAGAAAGAGGAGCCAGCCATCTCATCAATCTGGGTCGAATTCAATCCAAAGTCCCCAAGGTGAAAGGACAGCAAGATATGCACTCCTGTAATTGCTTAGGATAAGACATGAGCATTACTGGCAACAATACTTTTGCACTTTGCGTTTAACCTGTGCAGAAGCTGAACAAGAACAATTGATGAAAAAGGAGGAATCTCGTACGTGCTAAGGCATTAATTGCATGCAGCTAACACATATTAATAAACAAAAACATTAGAATTGCACAATTACATATGCACACACAGAACACATAATTCTTAGTACTTGCATTATTGGGCTTATCCAAGCAAGTAATGTTTTCCTAAAAGAATCAGCCTCAAGTCAGGTATATTCTGGTAGGCGAGCACAGTGTTCTGCCCACGCAATCTCTTTATCTTGTACCTCGACTCCAAATTGAAAGCATTTCGTATTATATTGGAGACATAAGAGGCTGCAGATGCTGGAAGCTTGAGCAAAAAAAAACAAAGTGCCAGAGTAAAATGTGCAGCAGGTCAGGCTGCATCTGTGAAGGGGATGGATAGGCAAGGTTTCATGCCTGTCTGCAGTAGGGGGAAGGAAGCTGGAAAAGAGGTGGGGGTGGGATAAAGCCTGGCAGGTAACTAGGTGGATGCAGGTGAAGGAGGTTTGACTGGCAGATGGGTGAACAAAGGCCAAAGATGGAAAGGAGACAAAAGGGTGTCAGATAAGGAGGAGTGAAATGTAAAAGTCAGAGGGAGGAATATAAGTAAAAGGGGGTGGGAGAGGGGGAAGAGAGGGAAAGAGGGGTGGGATAACGGGAGAAATGGGTGCAGTTCGACAAAGTGTTGGAGAAACTCGGCACGTCAGACAGAATCTGTGGGGACAATGGACAGTCTGAAGAAGGGTCCCGATACAATCCATTGTTTGTCCATTCCCTCCACAGATGCTGTCTATCCCGTAGTTTCCTCCCGCACTTTTTTTCTCCGTATTATATGATCTGTTCTGACACACCCAAGACTGCTTCGGGTGGTGGACCTTTAATAGTACAGCACCCCCTGCATACATTGCTGGAGGGCCAGCATGGACCATACAGTCAATTTTATGGAGCAGACTTGAACCCTTATTCTTAACCTTAACCACTTACCTTCAGAAAGGATATGAGGAGGAATTCTTTAGCTAGAGGGTGGAGAATCTGTGGAATTCATTGACACTGACGGCTGTGGAGGCTATGTCATTGGGTTTTTTTTAAATGGAGATTGATAGGTTCTTGATTAATAAGAGAATCAAAGGTTGCGGGGAGAAGGCAGGAGAGGGAAAAATAGATCAGCCATGATCGAATGGTGGAGCTGACTCGACGGGCCAAATGACCTATGTCTTAGGTCCGATGTCTTAGCCTTAGGGGCAGCACAGTGGACAGCGCCAGAGTCTCGGGTTCGATCCTGACCACGGGTACAGTCTGCACGGAGTTTGTATGTTCTCCCTGTGACCGAGTGGGATTTCTCCGGGTGCTCCGGTTTCCGCCTACACTCCAAAAACATACAGGTTTGTAGGTTGATTGGCCTTGGTAAAATTGTAAATCGTCCCTAGCGTGTAGGAGAGTGCTAGTGTACGGGGATTGCCAGCTGGCGTGGATGGACCGAAAGGCCTGTTTCCAAACTCTATCTTTACAGTTTAAACAATAATTGGAGGCGAACGAGCCCCTGGTTTTCTTTTTTTTAACGAGAGAAAGCAGTTGTACATCGCAATCAGGTTTATCAACTGTATTTTAGTTTCCCCAACGCTGATTTTTATTGGAAATTAATAGGTGTCGCCAGCTGTTTGCCCTGCTGACTGGTTCCTCTGCAAACTTGATTTAATGCCCCAACGCGCTTCACAGCTGAGCGAATGGTTGCACAGTTGAAGGTACATGATGTATGTGTCAATGATTAGTGTTTTAATCCAGTGTAAGCTGCATTTCTATATGCTAAATAAATGAAGTGATATTGCTGAAACCCTGCCGATGTACATTGGATTGGGATGGTTTGTGGTACAGATTCAAGCTCACTTAAAACTGGATATTAAAATCTTAATGAGAATGAAACAAATTGTTCCAGTATGAAAATTAGATTTTTTATGTTCGGTGCTTACAAATTAGTCAATATTTTCTCCAATATTTAAACACACTTTAAAGCTGTTAGTTTAGGAAGATATGTGATTATGTTTTTTTTTTATCATATTGTGGTTTCAAATGCATTATTATCAAGCCAGTGCAAATATTATTCTAGACTTAAACCAAAAAGAAAAACAAATGCGGAGTCAGTAAATAGAAGGTGACAGGAATTCTCTGCAGGTCAGGCATCATTACCGAATAATGAAAGGTCTGGATAGTCAAGGCCGTCTTAACAGCATTATAGGCCCCCGGTCAAAGCAGTGCACTGGGGCCCCTACGCTTCCAGTTTCTTTAGGCCGAATCAAATATGCCATCAGGCACTTGTGATGTTCTTCTCCATTTTCATGTTCTACAATAACATTCTACAATACATAGATTAGCATGGGTCCCTATGCTTGTGGGGCCCCGGGCAACTGCCCAACGTGCCCATGCGTTAAGATGGCCCTGGATAGGGTGAATGTGGAGAGGATGTTTCCACTGGCGGTAAAATGTAGGAGCAGAGGGCACAGCCTCAGAATGTGTCTTTAGAAAGATGAGGAGGAATTTCTTGGCTCAGAGGGTGGTGAATCTGTGGAACTCATTGCCACAGACGGCTGCGGAGGCCAAGTCAATGGATATTTTAAAGGCGGAGATTGACAGATTCTGGATTAGTAAGGGTGTCAGGGGTTGCGGGTAGAAGGCAGGAGAGTAGGGTTGAGAAAGATAGATCAGCCATGTATGAATGGCAGAGTAAACGTGATGGGCTAAATGGCCTAATTCTGCTCCTATAACTTACGAACCTAAAACAGAAACAGGGTTAGTATTTTGGGTTGATGATCTGTTATGGAAACTGCAAAAAGTTAGAAATGAAATCTGCAATCTAAATTCTTGGAGACACAAGGCGGCTGCAGATGCAGGGATCTTGAGCAAACCGCAAAGTGCTGGAGAAATTCAGTGGGGCGGGCAGCATCTGTGGAGGGAATGGGCAGATGATGTTTTAGTCATGACCCTTCTCCAGACTGATGGAATAGAGGGAAGAAAGCTCTAAAAGAGAGTGGGAGGGGATGGTGGGACAAAGCCTGACAAGTGATGGACGGCACAGTGGCAGACCTGGTAGATCTGCTGCCTCACAGCAGCAGAGACCCAGGTTGGAACCTGACCTCGGGTGCTGTCTTTGCTGTTGGCACCTTCTTCTTGTGATCATGTAGGTTTTCTCTGGATGCTTTGGTTTCTGCCACATTCCGAAGATGTGCGGGTGTGTAGGTTAATTGACCCTCTGTAAATTGGCCCCGGTGTTTGGGAAGGGGATGCAAAAGTAGGATAACATAGAACTGGAGAGAACATATGATCAATGGTTGGCGTGGCCTCAGTGGGCCAAAGGGCCTGTTTCCATGCTGTATCACTAAACTAAAAATACAGGTGGGGGAGGGGGGTTGATTGGGTGGAGTAAGTGACAAAGGCTGGAGATTAAAATAAGACAAAAGGGTGTCAGATAGGGAGAAAAGAGGAGAATGAAATGTTAAACCAGAGGTTGGGGTCAGGGAGATAAAAGGAAATGTGGGACTAGGAAATGGGAGGGGAGAATACAGAATGGAAAAGGAATTAAAATTATTCTTGTTTAACTCTTAATAGTTCAGATGTTGGGTCAATGACGTGAAATACTAGCTCCTTTTTTTACATGCGCTGCCGAATCCATCCGAGTGCTTGTATTTTCTGCTTTTACTTTACTTCTGAATGTATTTATTTGTACAGAACATCACCATATGTTGCAGGCTCTTTTCAAGTATTGCTGTGTTAGGAACTAACTATTATCATTTGACAAGAACCACAAAACCTTTTCAGAGCATATTGCATGTAGTCAATTAAATGGATTGTTATGTTCTGCGGGAGAACAAATCACCTTATGACAAAGTAATTGCAACACTTCCGATCTCATTGTCCTTGCACCAGTTCCTGACTTAAGCTGACCCAATCCCAGACGCACTGCATCTGAACACACAAATTGAAAATAAGACTGTTGCACTTAATGAGGAACATTTGTAACCTCAGAATGTCCCCAACTAAGTTATAGATGAAAGTACTACTGAACTAGATTTATCAAGCATGAAGTCATGATCTAGCATTATAGGCCTTTGATTAGGCCATGTTTGGAGTATTGTGCGCAGTTCTGGTAACTCCATTACAGGAAGGATGCGAAGGCTTTGGAGAGGGTGCAGAGGAGGTTTACCAGAATGCTTCAACAATGAGTCGGAAGAACAGTCCCGACTGGAAACCTCACCATGTTCTCTAGAGATGCTGCCTGACCCGCTGAGTTACTACAGCACATTGTCTTTAATATGCCTCACCAATTTGCTCAGTACCACTTCCTTGGTGGTGTTTAAGAAGGAACTGCTGATGCTGGAAAAATCGAAGGTGGACAAAAATGCTGGAGAAACTCAGCAGGTGAGGCAGCATCTATGGAGGGAAGGAATAGGTGACGTTTCGGTCCTCTGAAGAAGGATCTCGACCCAAAACGTCACCTATTCCTTCGCTCCATAGATGCTCCCTCACCTGCTGAGTTTCTCCAGCATTTTTATCTAACTTCCTTGATGGTTGACATTTTCCTCCCTTTCAATTCCCTATTCCTGGATATATCTTTTATTTGATGTAACAGACCTGATGTAGAAGATTTGTGCATCTTCTTGTTACCCATTTATGCGCCAGGGTACAGAATTAAAACACTGGCTTGAACCTAACCAACCCCACCACACAGCTCAGCTGAGCCCTACGTCACTTTGCTTTTACACTCAAATCAGAATCAGAATGCCTTTTATTGTCACTATACACATGTACAATGAGATTAAAAACTGCTCCTACTCAGTGCAAAACAAAACAAAAAGGGGGGGGGGGGATAAGGTGCACAGTTTCTGCAGCGCTATATACATATCTATAAAAAGACAATGGATAAATAGAATGGATAATAGGATTCTTATATCCAGTATGGGTTATTGCACATATTGGAAATTACAGTTACAGTACAAATTACAGTAGGTGGGTAGATGAAACTCCGGGGGTTAGGCTGTGAAGTCAATGCATGTGTGAGTTCAGGGAACTCAAGCCAGTCCAACCGTGACATGTGGGCAGTTGGATCACATTGAGCTGGACCAAGTAGGTGGAGGGAAGAGCATCTATTCGCGCCTGGGGATGCACTGGTTTTCCAAGTTGCACTTGTTTTCAACACAGGTTCACCCTTGAGGCACCTGCCCATCATCTGTGCATCCCACCCTACCTCGCTGGCCAGCCATCCTTAACTACCTGCCCATTTTAGGGTCATCTCCCCAGCCACATTTCCTTTGTTTACCCTCCATGCTCAGAAGTCTCCATTCAAGCCAAGCCCGAGGCCTTGTAGAAACAAGGAACTGCAGATGTTGGCTTACACAAAAAAGACACAAAGGGGCACCATTTTCACACAAAGGATGGTGGGTATATGGAACAAGTTTCCAGATGATGTACATGAGGCAGGTACTATAACATTTAAAATACATTTGGGTAGTTATTAGCAATAGGAAAAGTTTAGAGGGATATGGGCCAAGCACAGGTAAATGGGACTAGCTCAGATGGGGCATCTTGGCCGACATGGAAGAGTTGAGCTTGTTTCCGTGCTGTATGACTATCACTCTTAGATAAACCTATAATTTCACTCTTCTAATATCTCCTTCAGTTCAATGTCGGTTTTGTCTGAATGTTCGTTGTTGAACAGTTATGGAACAATTCCTTCATTGAAGGTGATATACAAATCCAAGTTGTTATAAATCTTCATATTCCACATGGGCAAAACACAGATCATCTGAGTGGTTTAACAAATTTTCCCGGTGCATGGGTGCCTGTTTTAGATTAATTTAAAGCATGGAAACAGGCCCTTCATCCTAGCGTATCCATGTTGGCCATCGATCACCCATTCACACCAGTTCTGTTGTCCCAAGTTCTCATCCACTCCCTACGTACTAGGGACAATTTACTGAGGCCAATTAACTTGCAAGCCCACATGTCTTTGGGATGCGGGAGGAAACTGGAGACCCTGGAGGAAACCCATGCGGTTACAGGGAGAACGTGCAAACTCCATACAGACAGCATCTGAGTTCAGAATCTAACCAGTGTTCTGGCGCTGTGAGGCAGCAGCTCCACCAGCTCTACTATTTGAGTTAGAAAAGATGGTAGGTTTCAATAATTCAAACTGTTGTGCAATCATATAAAAAGATGAGATTTTATTTTGATATATTAAAGATATTGCTCACACCTAACTTGAAATCTTGCTGAAACCAAAAGTTAAAAATTGATACGCATCCAAAAAGAGAGAAGTAATTGAATCTCACACAAAATACTAAAGTGGCTAAATGGGACAAAGGGGTCAAGCTAGTTAATTATAGAACCTATACAAAATTAGTTGGTTGGCATAAGGAGTTATTTTGTGTTAGGTTGGCAGTACTGGGAGCCCTGCAATTAACTTTAGAGAAGAGTTAGGGAGGAGAAAATCTCACCAATGTTTTGTTTAGCTTAGTTTAGAGAAACAGTGCAGAATCAGACCCTTGGGCCCATTGAATCCGTGCCGGCTAGCGGTCCCCGCACACTAGCACAATCCTACACATTAGGAACAACTTACAAGTTTTACCAAAGCCAATTAACCTACAAATCTGCACGCTTTTGAAGTGTGGGAGGAAACCGGAGCACCCAGGTAAAACGCATGCAGTCACGGGGAGAACATAGCAACTCCATACAAGACAGCACTTGTGGTCAGGATTGAACTCGGCTCTCTGGCGCAGTAAGGCAGCTACTCTACTGCTGCATCGCCGTGCCGCCTCAAATGGTGGCACCGTGTTCTCATGAACCAGTTTCGAGTAACACGGCTTATAATGAGAGCCGAGCCTTTGATGGTCTTAACTGAAGAACAGTCTGTCCATCTCCCACATAAATGGTCAAGGCACCAAAAGGCAGCCAGCAGCTATGGAAGCACACAAGATAAAGGGAGAAGAGAAAACTGCTCTGCCTGATTGAGTTGGGACATTGGTTAATGTTCTGTTTGACCGTGTTACAGGAATTCCAGTCAACGATCCTCGCAGAAACTTAAAACTGACAAGGCATCTATTCGTGCAATAATTTGAGAGGACTGAATTTGTTCATGAGTTACGATACGTCTTGTGGTCAAATTAGCAAAAATAAACCACAGGTGAAACATCAGAGCAAGCTATACAATTACAGCAACCCAATCTGCGGGCTCCAATATTAGAATGTACAGCTTTAAAAAGGATAATATTTTCAGAATATATTAACGATTGCCAAAAACCACCTCACAAACAAGAAAGACAGCGGGACAGGCAGCATCTCCAGAGAGAAGGAATGGGTGACGTTTCGGTTCGAAACCCTTCTTCAAGTAAATGGTGAAACGTCACCCATTCCTTCTCTCCAGAGATGCTGCCTTACCCGCTGAGTTACTCCAGCATTTTGTGTCTACCTTCAATTGAAACCAGCATCTGCAGTTCTTTCTTTCACAAACAAGAAAAATCTATACATTTTATTGGATTTCTAATGATGATAATGATAATGCATAATTCAAGCATAATTATTGCAAACCTGATACTAGCAGAGAAAAGATTAATGATGTCTGTATTTTCAATTAGGAAGGTGGGCAAAGTTTTAAGAGGGAACTAACATACAATATTTTGCATTATTTCAGTGTGGATAAATCTCTGGAATTATAGACACTTCAGTTTATCAAAATCCACCCTATTAGCAGGAGGACCATGGCAATTATTCAAGTGTTTCGAAATATTGCAGTCTTGTGTTTGATTGACTGGTACAGTGTACAATATTTTGAAAGTTAGTTATTAACACATTTTCTAACAGAGGGAAGACTCTTGTATTTCCTTTCAGGGGCTTTATGGGCACTGAGAGAGAAAGAGAAAACACCAGGACAATTCAGTCTCTGTTGGTCACAGCCAACTGTACTTTGGATGTTGACACAAGGAACTGGAAGTACTAGAATCCTGAGCTAAACACAAGGTGCTGGAGGAACTCGACAAGTCAGACAGCATTTGTGGTCAAAATGGATAGGCACCATTTTGGGTTGGGACCCTTCTTCAGACCCTTTTTTAGATGAGATGTACATCTACTTGACCAGTTGGATGATGAAGAATCGCTTTTTCCTCCCTCAACCAACGGTGCAGGAACATAGATACAGCATTAGTTAATGTCACTGCTCATTCTGAGATGTTCCTGGCAGATAGTCATATGCTTGGCCTACACAATAGTTCATTTACAATAATAACTCACAGTGATACAGAGCATTGAGTTAAAAATATATAAATGTATGGAAAATAAGGAAGAACTCAAGACCAATATTAAGCAGAAAACAATTATGTGGGAAAAACTGAGGCATGCAAGGATATCTTTAGAACAGATTGGGGATTTACAACTACTACACTGATTTAACAGTGACAGGTGTTAGCAAATTGGAAGCCATTAAACTTTCCACCTGACCTCTGCTGTCTTCTCTCAGCCACTGTCCTAGTAAATCCGACCAATATTTCAGGAAACTTCCCCTAAACACCTCAGTTAGCCCACTCTTTCCAGCTGTCTCCAAATTCACTCCAAACCTTGCTCCCAGCATCTCCACCACTCTTTATTTGCCAACCTTTGTTCGTCTGCCTTTGAGATGTGTCCAGACACAATTCAAGTACAAGTTGGTGAATGGAAGGCTCTGCAGGATTCCATATTGAACAGTACAAATTGTTTTGCCCCTTTGAGTAAGTACAGATGTTAAGCCTTCATAGATGAGAGAGATATTTTATTTCAGTGTTTTTTTTGGAGAATACACTGCAAGCATGATCATTTTCCTGTTCACCTAAATTATCAGTAATTTGCTCTCCTTTATACTATGGTCTCTAACATCCTCCTTACACAGGCAGGATAATCTAAAGCTCAGTATGGGCCTTTGGTGAAAGGCAACCGGCCAAAGGGTGATAGCAATAGAACAAAGTCTGTACTTCAAGTACATGGTGAATACTATTTAAATAACATACTGAAATGTATTAATACATTTGACATATTATAGCATCCAGATTATTTTATGTCACATAGTTTGGATAGCAAGCAACAAAAATGCGTTGCACTGTACCTCGGTGCACACGACAATAAACTAAACGAGACAAAATTGCTGTGGTTAACTGAATAGATAGATATGGCTTCTGAAAATCACAAGCAATAACATTCTGTCTGGCCACATTGTCCTATGTGGAAAATGGAGTGCGAGTGTGCAGAAATTGTCAGATATGAATGAAGAATGACACTCCCTGCTACAGTGGAGGTTGTTAATAGCCATTACATTTGTGCTGTGGGATGTTATCACTCTCTGGTGCTTTGTTCAGTCTCTCTGGACAGCATTAATTCCCAGTTTTAGCAATATTCTACTGTAAGCTTTGCTGCAAATTGAACTCCAGAGACGCAGTCTGTTCTGAGTCACAAGTAAAAAATAAAATAATTAGAGTCCTAGAGTTCTGCAACATGGAAACAGGCCCTTTGTCCCAACTTGCCCACGCTGACCAAAATGCCCCACCTACACCAGTCCCACCTACCCGCGTTTGGCCCATATCCCACTGAACCTTTCCTATCCATAAATTGCAAACGGTATTCAAAATGTTTACATTTAACATCTACACATTAATTACACTGATGGGATGCTAGTCAAACAAGAAAGAGAAATGGGAATGAAAAATATATATATATTTCTGATTGTTTTCAGGGTTCATTAGAAGATGAATCATGACCTGTGCTGTGCAACCTTCACCTCTGCACAATAGGATCTACAACAGGCAGATCATATTTATTTTCAGGAGCTGGGATGAGGCAAGTGTGTTAAAGAATTGAACTTTCGTGCATCAGAGAGAATGAGAAAAGTAATTACAATCTTTTTAAAATTCTTCAACCACATTTTCAATTTTCCATCAGCAGTCATCCCTTAAATGAAGACTAAACTGTTCAGTGATAAATCAATATAATAATCAGTAGTGGCATTGATTAGACTAATAATCAAAAGAACTCCACTCTGCTTTAAAGTCACAGGTAATAGTGCAGTCAGTCTAATTTATGAGCAGAACATCCAACGTTTCACTGCACCTCAATCTACTTTACGGCAGCTGTGAAGCCAGGGATTTGTTGCTGCCTTATTTTGTGCATCTATCAAGATATCACTGACTGTAAAATCTGGAAGGAGTTGTGCAGTTCCTGTTGTTTAGAATGCGCAAACAAAGCCAAATTTCAGATGTCTTTGCAGGTGCAATGCTCACTATTACACTGCTATGCAGAGAGAATAAATCAAATATCTATGCATATCAGTGAAAGACAAGCCGGAGCACCCATGAAAGTCACCCATGGACATTCAGGAACGACTCTCATTGACACCCAGTTGTGACCCCCATTGCCACCCAGGAATGTCACCTAATGGACACAGTCAAAGGCTCGACCCGTAATAATACTCAAGAACCCGAATCATTAACCTTAGGTTAATTGGTTTATTTTACTTGCGCAAGGGGAGATGCTTCTCAGTCAATGGCTGTGATCACATCTTCAACGTTAGTTGACACAACAGGATATTTATCCACCAAGACAACTATTGATGATGTTAAGTAGATCAGTGCTTCTTAAACTATTTCAGTGTCATTCACCCTTGAGCATGTATCACAAAATTTCATTCACCCTCGTCCTTATGTTTTTTTGGTAATTTTCATCTTATTCTCCCGTGTATAATTTTATATATTATTTTGTCACATGAGCAGAAAACATAAAGTAACTCATTTCTTAAGTGTTTATTTTATTCAACTTTTTGAACATCCTAAAAATATGTAAAGAAAACTAGGATTTAAAAAACAAAAAGGTTTAATTACCACTGGAGTTGGAAAATCATTCTATTAGAATGATTAAAAAACATTCCAACGTCTAAACACTCCATCCTACCCTTTTGGGCTTCAATTCTGCAGTTTTTTTCTTGGAAAACGCTCAAAAAACCATGGTGTTCCCTAAAAGGTTATATTACAGTAAATTTGGGAAATATCCTGCTACATTGAAATTAGTAAACCATAGACAATAGGTAGAGAGAAAAACCCCCCATCAAATTTCCAGTTCCACTGCCATTAAAACCAATGAGCTTACTAACCACTTTAATGGCAATGCCTATTTTAAGTATAGAAAAATATATAAATATCTGAATAAATTAGGTAATTCACCCTTCATTCACCCCTCTGGGGTCAACAGCGTTCACGTCACGGCCCTGTTTCCACCAATCTTTCCACTAACACGCACAAGAAGCACAAGAAGCGCAAGACAGACACCATTGTATGCAGATGCCGAGAAGTGTGTTCAGCTCTGGCGGAACAACTTCTAATCTTGTATGTGGACTCGACAAGAAGAAGATTCGCCCCTCTCGTTTCATTCACCCCAAAATAATTTCATTCGCCCTTGGGTGAATCATTCACCAGTTTAAGAAGCACAGAAGTAGATCAATGTGTTAATCGCCAGGTCTGCACGTACTGTAATACACAAAGAAGATGGTCTGGACGCAATACACGCAGACGACGACTTAAGTAGATCAATGTGTTGTAAATCACATTGCTGAGTTTGCATCAATCACCAGGTTGTACAATATTGGCAAGTATCCCATTAGGCTCTGCGATACTAAAGGTTTTAGTTCTACAACACTCCCATTGACACCCAGGAGTGACTGCCATGACACCCAGGAATATCATCCATGCATACCCTGGAGTGGCTTCCATGCCACCCAAGAATGACCTCCTCACTCCTCAAGACAGTGCCGTGGAATCCAGTTACAAGGGCAGCAATTACGCCCATTTAACATCTCATCTCAAAGCAAATAATTCTGACAGTACAGCACTCCATCAGTACCACACTGGGCTACGAGCCTCAACTCATGTGCTGAAGGTTCTGGAGTGGGGGCCTTCTCAGATGAGGGTTCTACCCTTCAAACAAGCACTGGAGCTAGAGGGAAGAGGCCAGTGGATCGCATCAATAGTAATGTGGACAAGATGCTGCGTCAAGGTGGAATACAGTGACAGATGAACCATCCGTCCATGATTAATTTCCACAGATTTTGCTGATATTTGCCTCACCTGGATTAATCAGTTACTGACAATCAGTGTTTTTTTTTGTAGACAAAATGATGCTGTTATGCATATCAATTAAAAACTTCAGCTACATTTAGCAACAATTTATTTTCATCAATAAACCCAACATTGAGGACACTTGGAACATAACGACTGAATTCCAACTGCAAACAAATAAATGTTCTACAGAGACAGAAGGAACTGCAGAAGCTGGAATCTTGTTGGAATATATGTTCTAATTAATTCACTTACTTGATCCATTAGCTAAGCACAATTAATAAACAAAATGTGTCAAGTTGCCAGAAAATAAAATAATCAGGTGCTGGTATACCGTACGAGAGCGAAGCCTCACTAAAGGAGTACCGCTGATGATATCGCTAGGTGTATAACCGAACCACACTGATCAGATTAGTTTAGTTTATTGTCACATGCACCGAGGTACAGTGAAAAGCTTTTTTGTTGAGTTCTATCCAGCCAGCAGAAAGATTATACATGATTACAATCAAACTGTCCAGAGTGTACAGATGCATGGTAAAGGCTAAAACGTTTGGTGCAAGATAAAGTCTAGTAAAATCCGATTAAAGATAGTCCAAGGGTCTCCAATGAGGTAGGTGGTATGTCAGGACCGCTCTCTAGTGGTGATAGGGTGGTTCCGTTGCCTGATAACAGCTAGAAAGGAACTGTACCTGAATCTGAATTAATCAGATCGATTAAACGCTTGGTCCGTCTAGTCACTACAACTAAATGACAAGCATCGCAGAGATAATCACAAAAGACAACTATCAGCTCCAGGAGCATTACCTGCAGGAAGCAGGAGGAAGTGGGGAGAGAAGGAAGACAAGAAACAAAACGGAAATGAAAGAATGCAGATGTTGGAATCATTGGACAAGACACTGCTAGAGGAACTCAGCGGCTCGGGCAGTTTGTATTTGATAGCCATACTTGTAATGGACTGTCACTGAATGGATCATTACAACAATCTGTCAGCATCATGGAGAAGTCGGGGCTCAGTCACAGATCATGTTCAGATCACTCTTATGATGACTGGTCAAGTCAAATTCAATTGTTATTGAATCAGTATCAGAATATTCAATCTAAGTTTTGAAACCCTGCTCATTTTGCCCAATTATCTTTAGACCCAAAAGCTCATGACAACTAAGTAAACAATATTCTATTTTTCTTCTCCAAAATTACCAGTATTTTAAAAATGACAAGTATTTCAGGAGTGTATTCCACAACTCCATCCATTTTTATACGAAAGGTGCAAGTTAGTGGATTTGATTATGTTTAGTTAACTATTTTAAATTTCCATCCATTATATCTGGAGGCTGAGAAAAATTCTAATTCCAACTTTTATCTGAAGTTAATCACCTGCATCAAAAGATAAAACAACAAGAATCAATGTAATGTACCTGTAAAATAGCCACGGTGCTGCTTGCAGTCAATTGAAGGAGGTGGTTTATTACCCTATAAGACGCTAATGAAGTTGGGAGTTTTCAGCAAATCATTCTGCTAGATATCCAGAGCTACATCACGACAGTTGGCTTAGCTGTGCTGATTGGGGAATGTTGAAAAGGCAACTTACAATCCCAAAGGTCAACAGAAAAGCATACCTTAAAACTGTTACAACAAGGAGTGAAGTTTGCAGACAGCATTGCACTGCCCTTCAGAAGATGTCAATAAGCAGATGGTCCACTGGCAGAAGCAGACTGGATGAGTCAAATTAAACTGTTGATCATTCAATATTTCACCTCAAAAGCCAATGGCAAACAACAACATACATTTTTTTATTTTAACGTGTGAGCGGAAGGGATAATGCCACCGTCGATAACAGTGGCGATCATGCCCATCTGAAGTTAAGGTGTTTGAGAACAGACTCAAATGATGTGATCAAAGGGCCTCCCAACAGGACTGTCATCCAGAGAGAGGTGACTTGGCAAAGTGTGCAGCTGAGCAGCAACCTACCATCTGTTAGTCCCATCAGGACGGGCGAGCAGTGCGCCTCTGACATACGAGTGGATACTGATACAGAGACCTGGGCCAGCAACGTAGTAAATGTAGAAGCAAAGAACTGCAGATGTTGGTGTGTTCCAAAGATAGACACAAAGTGCTGGAGTAACTCAACGGGTCAGGCAGCATCGCTAGAGAAAAAAGATGGGTGACATTTCAGGTCGGGATCCTTCTCCAGACTCGGTACAAATCTGAAGAAGGCTCCTCAACCGAAACGTCACCTATCCTTTTTCACCAGAGATGCCTCCTGACCCACTAAGTTACTCAAGCACTTTGTTTCTATCTGTATGGAGTAAATGTAGTTTCAAATCCCACTCTGGCTATTTGAATTCATTTTAAAGTCTGAAAATAAAAGAGTTGCACAATAAAAAATAGCAATGCGATTGTAAGTCAATGAAAACACCAACCTCAGCAACTATGAACTTCTGTGGACTATGTCTTTGGTTGCACTGTGGACTTCAGTTTTTGCACAATTATGGCTATGTAGCATGATGATTGTTAATTTATTTAATTATTAGGTATATGTGATTACAAGCCTGTGTGGCTGCAGCAAATAAGATGTTTATTGTATAGGGGTGATAACAGGTCTGCGCAGAATCGGTGGGCTGAAGGACCTGTTTCCATGCAGTATTTCTAAGGTAAAGCCTAAACATGGAAACAAAAGCTTCTCATTGTATCTCAATACACGGACAATAATAATAAACCTATGCAAACCAAACCAAACCAAACATCCTTTGGGGAAGGAAAGCTGCTATTCAGACTCAGTCTGTCTTGTATGTGCGTCAGTTCTGTATCAATATTCTTGGCTCTTAATTGCCCCGTTAAGTGACCCAGCATTATGTCTGCCCGGTGAATAACAATATTATAATACGTATTGACATATTAAAAAGAGGCTTATCTTCCGATCACTGGCATCTGAGACTCACAATATGAATACAAGTTTGCAATCAATCCCAGAAGATTGTACTAAATTTTACAATAGGCACAATAACTTTTTAACAATTAAGTTATAGCAACTTTTCAGAAAATCTAGCAAGTCCTCAACATCGCAAGATTATCAAGGTTTGCAATTCTTTACAACTCTCAAATAGTCCGTCTTCAATTGGCAAGAGAGCCCCAAGAGAAGGCACCCACATAGGCACAGAAAGAACTTTTACTACTTGTTACATGAAACGTCACAGGAAAAGCAATGCAAGCGAATGTTTAAAAGCTATTCTGATCACAAAGGCAGAATTCTTTGAAACTTGAATATTTTATCTGTATTTATCTAAAAATGTTATCCTCGTAAGGGAGACATTAAGACCGTTAACGGTCTCAGTTACCGCTACAGACGTACATTAGACGGCCTCCAGGGAGCCATCCAGAAACATGGTGTCGTTATACAGCCTCTCTGTTGGACAGGGATCCATAGCCAGATATGCAGTTCAGAGTCTGTGCAAGTGCTGTGTACACTGCAGCTCGACTTTTAATTACACCTCCGCAGAAAGCTGCCAGCCACGCTGCAATCGCAAAAAATTGTCATTTTTAAAGGAGGTTCACATTTTGGTCGTCTAAGATTTATAATTTCTTTGAAACAACCATGAGGATGTGCAGCACACACGCACGCACACACACACTCGTTGTGTACGCACTTTCTCTAGATTACCCGATATAGAGCCGCAAGAAAATCTGTCTGTTCAGTCAAACCATTAGCCATAGAGACACAGAGTCATACAGCACAGAAATAGGCCCTTCAGCCCAACTTGTCCATGCCGACCAAGATGCCCCATCTAAACTAGTCCCATTTGGCTGTATTTCATCCATATCCCTCTAAAGCTTTTCTACCTGTCTCTTTTATTCATGTCCATGTGCCTTTTAAATGCTGTTATGGTACGAGTCTCGACTACCTCCTCTGGCAGCTCGTTCCATATACCCGCCACCCTCTGAGTGAAGAAGTTGCCACCCAGGTTCCTATGAAATCTTTACCCTCTCAACAATTATATGTAGGTATGTTACAAAACTTACCTTGAGCAGCGCTGCAGTTCTGTCGCTCCCCGTGTGCGCGACTTTGGCGCCTTTCAGAGGGGGGCGGGCTTAAAGTGCCGTTTTTCCACAGGCTGGGAAAATCGATCAATGTCAGGCGATTTCGTTGCGGAAGAAAAATCGCTCCGACATTTCATTAATGAAGGTATTTTTAAATTACGCTAAATTATTTATTAACTAGAGTAATTTAAAAATCACCTTCAAAAGCCGTGAGCACCGACAACGGGAAGGATTTTGCGTAGGGGAGAAAAAAAGGTAAATAGTTTATTATTATATTAAAAGTTGGTTTTTCGGGAGGCTTTAATAACATTTTCATGTTGCGAAATGGGGTCCAAAAAAATGTATGAACAAACAGTATTTTTCCTCCCGACTTCACCACTAACCGCAACGTTCCAATCCACCGCATTCCACTAAAACCCACTCGCTAGTTGATTTAAATGGCCATTAATTTACAGGAATCAAACACTAAAGTCCTTCCATTTGGCCCAGAAATTCATGAAAATGAGATTTAAAAATTATGTTATATTGTGGATTATTGTGTGAATGTTATTTGGACACTTAGGCAATTAAAAAAAAGTTTATCTTTTCTTAAGAAATGGATAGATGTTTAGATCTACTCTTTGAATTTTGTAATTAGCTACAATTAGATAACTAACTAATTATATGCTTTAATTTCAGTTCATCCAAGTAAGATTGTTTCATATTTGTTTCAGAATACTTCAATCTATAATAACTGAAAATTTCATTGCGTTCTCTTAATTTTTAAGAAAATTATGGGCTTTTAACAGTTCTAGATCACAGCTTTTGAGTTAAGTCAATTGAAAGGCAATGGGGAACAAGATGCTAATTTCCGAGTATGAAAATGGCCATAACTTTTTTAATACTGAAGATATGAAAGTGAATTAGGTGTCAAATTAAACTTATTTTTATGCTTTATCTGATTGGATAAATTGCAGACTTGATTTTTAAAATCTCAAAATGTTGTAACATTGCTATTATATGTGCTCTTGTTTTTGATTGACCTCCCCTGGTGAAAAGACTTTGTGCATTTACGCTATTGATTTTCCCTCACGATTTTATACACCTCTGCAAGATGAAGCTTTAACCTCCTGTGCTTCAAGGAATAAAGTCCTAGCCTGACCGATCTCTCCCTCCAGATCAGGCCTTTACGGCCCTGGCAACATCCTCGTAAAATTCTTCCCTGCACTCTTCTTTCCTGCTTAATAGCATCTTTCCTATTGCAGGGTGACTAAAACTGAATACAATACTCCAAATGCGGCCTTACTAACGTCTAGTCCAATTCTTAACCTGATATCTCAACTTCTACACTCAATAACTTGACAGATAAAGGCCAATGTACCAAAAGTCTGTAACCTGTAATATCATTTTCAGCTAACTGTCCTTCTAGATCCATCGGTTCTACATCACTCAGGTCGGTACCATTCACTGTGAAGCTCCTGTCTTGGTTTGACTTCCCAAAATGTAAAACTTGTCTGCATTAAACGCCTGTAGCCAATCTTCAGCCCACTCTTCAGATCAATATACTGCTGTAATCTTTGATAACCATCTTCACGGTCTACAAAAGCGCCTACTTTAGTGTCATCTGCAATTGTTTATATTTGCTGAAAATAATGAGTCATCCACTATTTGAAATAGGCAATTTTAATGAATAAGCATAGCGGATGTTTCAATTTGTATAATTGTATACACAGATAATTTGAGTCACAGACACTTTAACTAAACAAATACGCCATTTGCGGTGCCCTGATTAAAAAATAATCTACTGTTAGAAAAAGGCAAAAAATTTGATGAGGAAGACTTAGAATGCGCAGGCATCTCTTTTGACCGTTTAACAGAGCCCTAGAGCTGTGCAGAGAATGGCTCTTTGGCCCACTGACCTTTAAACAGCCATTACACCAAACCTACACTAATCCCATTTATACCAAAGATAGACACAAAATGCTGGAGTAACTCAGCGGGTCAGGCAGTATCCCTGGAGAAAACAGATAGGCGACATTTCCGGTCGGGATCCTTCTATGGACTATCGCATTTTATTCTCTCCACGTTCCCCTTAGCTCGCCCCAGATTCTACCCTTCACCTATCCATCAGAGCCAATTTCCACGGCCAATTAACCCACCAACTCGCAACCTTTGAGCTGAGAGGCGAAACCCCAGCTCTGGAGGAAAACAAGCCACCGGAGGCCAGGACTGAATGGATTGAACTGCAAAAAGGATTTAAAACTATATTGCAGGATCCGAAAGGTTTGAGTTATAAGGAGAGACTGAATAGGCTGGGTGTTTGTTCCCTGGGGCGGACAAGACTGAGAGGTGACCTTGTATATAAAGTCATGAGGGGCATTTAGAAGGTGAATATCTAGTCTTTTCCCCAGGGAAGGGACCTCTAAAACTAGAAAGTGATGGTTTAAGGTGAGAAGAGAAAGATTTGAAAAGGGAGCAAGGGGGGACCTATTTTCACAGATATTAAAAAGGTTGTGATATAACGCTGATAAATCAATAAATACTGACAGACATGACTATCACTGATACATGGCATACAAGGGCAGGAAAGGCAGCTCCACTTTCCTAGTTACTGGATCTTCACATAAGGCGGAGATTCAGGGAGATTGTGAGAAGGGACGGTATGTTAGGAAGATGAACAAATAAGTCCAAATGGGTTGAACATTTGAGAATAGGATTTTTAAAAATAGGCAATCACACTGCTGGAGGATACAATTTAAATTTGAGTTTAGTTTATTGTCACATGTACAGGGGTACAGTGAAAAACTTTTGTTGCGTGCTAACCAGTCAGTGGAAAGATAAAACATGATTAAAATCGAGCCATCCACAGTGTACAGATACTTGATAAAAGGAATAATGTGAATAACGTTTAGAGCAAAATAAAGTCCAGTGAAGTCCGATGAAAGATAGTCCGAGGGTCTCCAATGAGGTAAATAATAGCTCAGGACTGCTCTCCAGTTGTTGTAGGATGATTCACTTGCTCGATAATAGGTGAGAAGACACTGTCCCTAAAACTGGAGATGTGCGTTTTCACACTGCTATACCTTTTGCCCGATGGGAGAGGAAAGTAGGAAGTCGAGGGAGAGGAATTTAAAGTTAGCTGGAAGAGGAAAGCATGCATGAGAGTCTTCAAAAAATATAGACCGGCTAAGTGGATGGATATATCGTATGGTAAATTGTGAGATCATTCCCTGAAAGTGGTGTCACAGGTAGATAGGGTGGTGAACCAAGCCTTTGGCACGCAGGCCTTCATCTCTCATGGAATTAGTTAAAGAAGTTGGAGCATTATGTTACATTTGCACGGTGAAGCCACACTTGGAATATTGTGTACAGTTCTAATCACCCTGCTACAGGAAAGATGGCATTAAGCTGGAATGAGTGCAGAGAACATTTAGGACGAGGTTGCCAAAACTCGAGGGCCTGAGCTATAGGGAGAGGTTAGACAGAGGGATAGACAGGGGGACAGACAAGGGATAGACAGAGTTGACTTGGATACGCTTTTCCCATTGAGGGTAGGGAAGATTCAAACAAGAAGGCATGACATGAGAATTAAGGGACAGAAGTTTAGGGGTAATATGAAGGGGAACCTCTTTGCTCAGAGAGTGGTGGCTGTGTGGAATGATCTTCCTGCAGAAGTGGTGGAGGCAGGATCGATTTTAACATTTATAAGTAAAGTGGATAGGTATATGGACGGGAAGGGAATGGCGGGGTATGGTCTGAGTGCAGGTAGATGGGACTAGGGGAAAATGAATGGTCGGCATGGACTGGAAGGGCCAAGAAGGCTTGTTTCCGTGCTGTAATTGTTATATGGTTAGACAGGATAGGACTATATTCCTTGAACCGCAGGAGGCTGAGGGGCGATCTTATAGAGATCTTATAAAATCATGGGAGGAATAGAATGGGTGAATGCACAGAGTCAGGATAGTGGAATCAAAAATCAAGGGCAGAGGTTAAGATTAGAAAAGAAAGATTTAATCACAATCTGAGGGGCAACTTTTTCCAAACACAGGGAGGTGGGTATATAAGCTGCTAGAGGAAGTGATTGAGGCAGGTACAATAACAACAGTTAAAATACCTTTGGACAGGTAAAGAGTGAGCAAAGCTTTAGACTATGGGACAAACAAGAGAAATGGGATCAGCTTAGGTGGGGCATCTTGGTCGGTATGGACGAGTTGGGTCAATGGTTTCCAAGCTGTATGAGTATGACTCCATTCACTTTGATAGGAAAGGTGGAAAAGCAAAATATTTTCCTAAATGGTGGAAGATTGTGCAGAAGGACACCCAATCATTGGTATAACAAACACTGCAAAGAGCATACTGGCGTCACTGCAAGAGAACTTGTAAAGGCATTTATCTGTAATCATATGGTGTGCTGGTGAGGCCTCATAGGAAACTTTGTGTACAGATCTGGTCTCCCTACTCAAGGTTGGATATTTAACTGAATGGCAGGGCAGGCAAAATGCCATTCTTGATTCTATTGCCATCTTCAATTCAATTCAATTCAATCTTTATTGTCATTGTGCAGTGTACAATACAGACAACGAAATACAGTTGGTATCTCTGAAGGGCGAACTTACGAATGAACAAGTAATTGCGCAGTAGTATGAGTTAATATACGTCTATACATATACAGTGTCCGGGGGGGGGGGGGGGGGGCGCTGATGAGGCCAATCACCGTCGT
The DNA here is from genome assembly GCA_963514005.1 of Raja brachyura. Next base: position 18,713,508 of record OY740795.1, read on the forward strand.
GTCATCTGCATACTTGATGATGGTGTTGGTACCATGTACAGGTATGCAGTCGTAGGTGAAGAGGGAGTAGAGGAGGGGGCTCAGCACGCAGCCCTGGTGTACACCAGTGTTCAGGGTGAGGATAGATGAGGAATGGTTATCGAACCTGACAGACTGTGGTCTGTTGGTTAGAAAGTCCTGTAACCAATTGCAGAGGGAGGGGTTGATGCCCAGGTCATCGAGTTTGGCGATCAATTTAGAGGGGATAATGGTGTTGAATGCTGAGCTGTAATCGATGAACAGCATTCTCACATAAGTGTTTCTGTTGTCGAGGTGGGAGAGGGCGGAGTGGAGTGCCGTTGAGATGGCATCCTCCGTGCTCCTGTTCTTACGGTATGCAAACTGGTAGGGGTCCAGAGTGGGAGGTAGGCAGCATTTGAGGTGTGCCATGACTAGCCTTTCAAAGCACTTGGCGATGATAGGGGTGAGTGCAACTGGGAGTCGTTGAGACTTGCCGCAGTGGAGTGTTTTGGCACTGGCACGATGGAGGTGGTTTTAAGGCACGTGGGGACAACTGCCTGGGCAAATGACAGGTTGAAGATGACAGTCCAGACGTCTGTCAGCTGTGCAGCACAGGTCCTGAGGACGCGCCCGGGGATGCCGTCAGGGCCGGTAGCCTTGCGTACATTGATCCTACTCAGTGCCATGTGCACGTCGTAGGGGTTGAGTGTGAGGGGCTGGTGGTCATCGGGGAGCCCAGTCTTGATGGCCAACTCTTGGCTGTCCCTTTCAAAGCGGCCGTAAAAGTGATTGAGCATCTTCTATGTTCTTATGTGAGGGTTTTTCTGAAAAGTGCAGAGCTGGTGAGACATTAATAGTAGGGGATTTCAACGACTCTATCAATAACTGGGGTAGAAACAACGTAAAATAGGGGGATAACAATTTTTAAAAATTAATTGAAGGAAGTCTTTTTAAGGATAATTGCAAGTAGTGAATTTAAATTTAGGCAAAGTACCTAGATAGCTAGCAAGGGTAGCATTGAGAGAGGATTTCAGAAGTAGTAACCACAAATGAGCAAGATTTAACATTGAAGTAGAAAAGAACAAAGACAGAGCAGGAGTCAGAAGGGTTCTGACCCAAAACGTCATCTATCCATGTCCTCCAGAGATGTTGCCTGGGTGCTGAATTACTGCAGCACTTTCTGTTCAAGGCCAGGAGTTATAATTGGGTGGTGGCCAATTTCTACTAAGCTGAGATGCAATTTAGTTGGGAACAGCTCTTTGAAGGATGCAGAGCCATGGGAGGCCTTCAAGGAACAGATAGTGAGGGTTCCTACCTAAAAAAAACAGTAGTGTTGTGGAAGTGCAGGGATTTGGGTACTTTGGGAAATGGCAGGTGTCTGAGAAAGACTAGGCTTCACCTATAGTGACAATACATCACAAAGTGCTGGAGACCCATGTGACCTAGCTGTCACCAGTAAGTCTGGACCTCTGAAGCTCTAGGAAGCTCCTGCCCATGTGACCCACCTGTCGCCACTAAGTCTTGGTTCCTAAAGAGATTTCTGTTATGTTTCAATACACAGACGCTTGTTCCGTGTTTGTGATTGGTTCGGGGAGTTTTACGTTTCTACTTTGTTTCTTTATCTTCCCGCGATTGGTCCAGAGGTGGTTACCTCACCGAATATGTCTTTATTTTGTTTCTGTGTACTGAATAGGCACCGTGACTGGTTTGTAGTGATTGCTTCCCCCTGTACTTTTGCGCCGTTAGTTTTCCCGCCACTGCACACGGGTACATAAGGGCGATTGTTTCGTTGGGGCGTGTCGATTGTCTTCTGTTCTGTTTACGTGAGGCTTCGGAGGGCTCGAGTGAGTGGATCCAAGGCTGGCCCTGCGATGTCGTATACAAATAAAGAAGGGTTTGGACTCCAGTGTTCGACTCTATTAATCCGGAATCAACAGGGTGTAAAAGGTAGTATCTCAAATCTAGATCTACCTGGATGACAGTAGTTCAGTTCGGTTTAGTTTTATTTGTCATATGTAGGTTGACACAGGGTCAATGGAACAATATTCACAAAGAACATAGAGCAACACAGCACAAGCACTTTGGTCCACAATGTCTGTGCTGAAAATGATACCAAGACCATCTCACATCCATATCCCTCCATTCCCTGCATATCCATGTGCTTATTTAGAAGTCTCATAAATGCCAGCATTTTATCTGCTTCCACCACTATCCCTGGCAGTGCGTTGTAAGCATTCACCACTCTCTGTATAAAAACCTTGCCTCGCTCATCTCCTTTAAACTTTGCCCCTCTCACCTTAAAGCTATGCCCTGTAGTATGTGCGTATGACCAACCAAAATAAGGTAGCTTATGACAAATATTGTATTATCATTACCATAGAAAGCCTGAAGGAATACAGAGGGCAGGCAGGAAATTAAAAAGAAAATCAGGAAGGCAAGACATGTGCATGGAAAAAGCCCTTAGATATTTTATAAATATGAAAAGTGAAAGAGGGAAGAGAAAGCCCATCAGGGACATAAGACACGAGCAAGGTTCTAGCCAGTATTTTATTTAATCTTCACAAAACAGGGGAAAGACAGTTGCTGACATTATGGAGGAAAAGTGTCAAATATACAGGTAATGATAAATATACAGAGGAAGTGTTTAGAAGTCTTACGTCGTAAAAAGTGGATAAATCCCCAGATCTTGATAAAAATGTATCCCACGTGAAAAGGAAAGACAGCAAATACCAGAAATGTGAAATAAAAACGGAAAATGCTGGAAACACTCAGCTGGTAAAAGCAGCATCTGTGGAAAGAGAAACAGTTAACATTTTAGGTTCGAAGACTCTTCATTTATGTTTCTAGGGTCATAGAGTCATACAGCAGGGAAACAGGCTCTTCGGCCCAACTTGCTACATTGCTGAGAACTACAAAATATTCTTCACTCTGTAACTTTCCCTTTGCTTTAGCTTTTGTACTTAAGTTTGACTTGATTGTATTTATGTATAGTATATCTGATTGGTTAGCGGGCAGAAAACAAGCTATTCACTGTACTTTGGTACACGTGACAATCGTACACCATATTAATGGGCCCTTTCGTCCCACCTTATCCATGCTGATCATCATGCCTATCTATGCAAGTCTGATTGCCCCCAATAAGCCCACATGCCTCTATGGTTTTTCTATCCAAACACCTACTTGAAGTTATATTCCCTAGCTGCCATTGCGGGATTTTAACTGCATCTCCAGATCAATAGTCTTCTGAGATCAATAGTCCTTTAAATACTAGCCCAGCGCTTTAATTATTTTGCCACAGCACTCTGAAGGTAGGTAGGCAGTGGTATTGAGGAAATATATGGTGTACCTGCCTGATTCAGCTAAGGCACAGAAGAAAGGAGCAAAGAGGTTACGTTACCTGCAGATTCCCCTTCAACTCACAGAGCTAAGTGCGGCACGGTGGCGCAGCGGTAGTGTTGCTGCCTTACAGCGCTTGCAGCACCAGGAGACCCGAGTTCGATCCGGACTACGGGTGCTGTCTGTACGGAGTTTGTACATTCTCCCCATGGGTTTTCTCCGAGATGTTCGGTTTCTTCCCACACTCCAAAGACATACTGGTTTGTAAGTTAATTGGCTTGGTATAAGTGTAAATTGTCCCCAGTGTGTGTTGGACAGTGTTATGTGCGGGGATCGCTGGTCAGTGTGGACTCGGTGGGCCGAAGGGCCTGTTTCCGCACTGTGTCTCTAAACTAAATGAAACTAAGCATCCCGATTTAATAATATATCATAATTCGTCACTGGATTTAATACGTGAAACTCCAGATCCAACAGCAGAATAAATGCAACAGTCCAGGGTAGTGGCTGATCCCAGCTTCACAGGGGTAATTAGGGATGGACAGCAAATGCTGTATTGCCTCATAGAAGATGATGGACCCAACATATAGAAATAGGATAGGTGTAGGCCTGTACGGAGTTTGTACGTCCTCCCTATGACCGCGTGGGCTTTCTCTGAACACTTTGGTTTCCTCTCACACTCCAAAGACGCAAGTTTGTAGGTTCATTGGCTTTGTTAAAATTGTAAACACTAGGATAGTGCTAGTGTAAGGGGAGATCGCTGGTCGGCGCAGGGCCAGAGCCCATTGTATCTCTAAAGTTCAAATGTACCTGGAAATAGTGAAATTCCTTGCTTTGCATACATCAGTAAAATCATACTATACATAAGCACAATCGTACGTAGGTACAAGAGTTCAATATTTCTGGTACATTATGGGAAGGAAGGCATGACGAGAAAATTGGTAAGGATTCTGACTGGAGTAGAAAATGCTCAGTATGAGAAGCTATGTAAGATGTTGTCTTTCTTGGCACAATGGAAACTTAAGGAAGATTAGACCGAGATATACAAAATCAGATGAGATAATGAGAACGTAGAGAAGTATCACTTACCTCAGCAAGTGGCCAAAATATGTCAGGGGGACACAGGCTTATGGGATTATTGGCAAGACAAAGAAAATATGTTTTCTGCCAAAGATTATGGGGAGGGATGGTGGAGGCACTAATTCTCACCACATGAAAATACACACTGTATACACACACTGATCTTTCCCTCGTTTATTATATTGTTTACAGTGTATTACGGTTACATATTCTGTGGTGCTGCTGCAAGTAAGAATCTCGTTGTTCTATCGGGGTCGTATGACAATAAAACACTCTTGACAGTGATCAAGGCTATAGAATGATTGTATGAAGAAGGATTCCAACCCAAAATGCCGTCAGTCTTTCGGCCTGCTGCGTCCACGCCGATCATTGATCACTCGTTCACACTTTCTCGTCCACTCTCTACCTATTAGGGGCAATTTACATAGGGCAATTAACCTACAAACCTACACACGAAAAGCACCCAAGGTCAGGATCGAACCCGGATCTCTTGCGTTGTGAGGCAGCAGCTCTACCCGCTGCACCACCGTGCTGCATTTGATTGTTGGGTATGGCTACACAAGTCTGAAGTCTGAGGAAGGGTCCCAAACTGTGCATTCTGTCAATAGATGCTGCGTCACCGGCTGGGAACATCCAGCACTTTGTATTTCAGTTCTTTTGCTAGCGTGGGCAAGGTGGCCCAAATGCCCTTCTCTGATGCAAATTTTATTCATTCTAAGTCACCAACAGAGGCAGGGAAGGATGCGAGGAGCATAAAGCAGAAGGGCTGTAATGGTGTGTAAGGGAGTGATTAAATGACAGGAACAATGGTGTAGAAGAGCAGTAAATTGCAACAGAGGAACCATTATCAGCACTAAACACTGTATTTCACCAGTCGCAATATCCTTGCCTCTCCATCAAGACCAAAACCAGAGTGGGTTATTAGTTTGTTGAATACCTCCATTGAGTCCACAAGCACCCAAACATGACCGAGCTTCCTATTGTGAATGGTTAATTCTTTGCCCTACTCCCACACTGTTCTCAGCCTCCTACACTGTTCCAATGGAGCACCAACCGCAGCTCCTTGTTGTTCAACAAGGCACTTTACAGCCTTCCAGACTTAATACTGAATTTAGCACTTCAGAGCAAAAACCACTGCTGACACCATTGCAGAAGCCAGCCGTGCGAAATGCCTGCCCCCTCTCAACCCATCCATTACCCTCTCACTTTCACCCCCTATCGAGTCAAACCATTTGCACAGTATTCTTTCCTACCTTCCACCTATTCCGTGTTCTTTCCTCTTAAAGCACTAGCTTACATAAAGAAAGAGAAACAAGACTTTGCCATACAGCTCTTAACCCTGCCCCAACATTCAACATCTCATCTTGGCCTCGGCTTCACTCCCCTGTCCGTTCTCTCTGCAGACTTGTTGGCAGCCTGCAGTCTAAAAAAAACTGCTTGTAGCTCTTTCCAGTTGTGATGAAAGGTTGGAATAGTTAACTCTCCCCAGAACTAGAGTCATAGAGCTGTGCGGCATGGAAACAAGCCCTTTGATTCACCTTATCCATAGCCCAAGTTGGCATACTGGGCTAGTCCCATTTACCTGCATTTGATCCATAGACCCAACCCTCACTATCCATTTACTGGTCCAAACAATGCCTGACTTTGCAAGCATTTAAAAGTTCTCTTTGTATAAGGCAGAGCATTGAAAACGAAGCAGCAAGGTAAACAATACAAGATGTATACAAATGAAGAGGGGAGAGGGGGGGGGGGGGTGGGGGTAAGGGGGGGGAGGGGGGGATAGAAAGGGAGAGAAAGGGAGAGATGGAAAGAGAGAAAAACAGAGATTGCCAGAACTCAATTGAGTTTGGGGTGGAATCCTGGCAAAGACACGCCTCTACTGGATAAGCTTAATGGGGAAACATAGAACTGTGGATGATGCTTTAAGTATAAACACCTGAATATTAAATAGAAAATTAAATGTCTGAAGAAGGGTCCGAACCTGAAACATCACCCATCCCTTTTCTCCAGTGATGTTGCCTGACCTGCTGAGTTACTCCAGCATTTTGTGTATCTAAGCCCTTGGAAGGGTTCTGAAATCGCGCACCATTCATATGGCCATAATTTACACCGACATCTTCAACCTCTCACTTCAACTGCCTGCTGTCCCCATCCGCTTCAAGGAAAACTCCATCATTCCAGTCCTCAAGAAATGTAATCTGTCTCAGAGACTACTGCCCAGCGGATTTAACATTGAGAGATTGAAGTGTTTTGAAAGATTGATAATGACCCACGTCAGAGCCCGTTTCCCTGACAACAATGCAACCAATGGAAAAATAGGTGTTTGAATAACAAACTAGTCTCATAACAAATGTCATGAAGAACTAGTCCTTCATGAAAGAGATGGATGTTGACCTAAGGAAGTGGGTGGGTGAGGGGGACGACACAATCCTCCCTCATCCACTGTAGTTGCTGTAGAGGTGGTCGCAGCTTCGTGTTCAGAGGCACCCATATCACCAGCAACCTAACCAGTCACTTCACATTGATGCGATGACTCAGAAAGCACATCAGCATATTTACTTTCTTTAGCAATGTGAGGAGATTTAGCATGTCCACAAGGGTTCTCTTGAACTTCTACAGATGCGCTACAGAAAGTGTTCTGATGGGATGCGTCTCTGCCTGTTGTGGCAACTGCTCTGCTCTTGGCCGTCTGAACCTGCAGCGAGTGGTGCAGTCCATCACAGGCTTGTCACTTCCTTCCATGCAGTCCATCTTCACAGCGCACTGGAGCAGGAAGGCTGGAAGTATTGTCAACATTGCCAGCCACCCTGACCATTCCCTTTCCTCTCTTCTGCCTCTGGGAGAAGAGATCAAGGAGCTTGAAAGCCCAGATGCCCAGAGTAATAACACCTTCTTCCCCACTGTTATCAGACTCCTGAACCAATCACTTCTTTCACACCCCCTCCCCGGAGATGCTGCCATGTACTCTCACTCTCAACTCTACCTCATTCCGTATTTTGTTAAGACTACTTCAAATTGCACCACAATCTTTCCCAAGTTTGTATTCTGTACTCCCCATTGTACTTATTGCTATGTTTATCGTTAAAATATGAGTTTCGTGCAAACATGGAATTTCACTGCAACCTGGCATACACGGCAATAAATTAACCTGAATTTTAGTTTATTAATGTAGGGTAATTTGAAAAGCAATATCGAGCAACAATGGTATAGCCAGCCAAGCAAGAGATAATTGGCCATTCTTCTTTCAAGCAAGTTTGGCAGCTACACGGCGGTAATGATTAAGATCGACTATGTACACAATTTTCAAGTAGCTATCCTCCACTCACTGAATTTCATAGGAAAATGTTCCTGCGCTTACTGGGGAAGCTGCTGCACTATCTCCAGATCTCTATAAATGGACAATGTTAACCGAGTAAAGTGACTGAGGATTAGTTATTCGCACCCTTTGCTTTCTGTTAATCAACTCTCATTCTATGCTGGTATCTTATCCCCTATATCACATGCTCTAAACTTGTCCATTAATTAATGTAATCGTTTTGTTATTGTCACTTGTACCGAGATACAGTGAAAAACTTTTGTTCGCACACTATCTTGTCAAATCATTCTATACACGAGTACCAACGAGGGAATAGGAACAAGTACAATAAGAAGTTGTAGGAGAAAAGTCGCAGCGTGCAGAATATAGTGTTACAGTACTACAGCTACAGATAAAGTGCAGATATTAAAAAGTGCAAGGGCTACAATGAGGTAGGTTGGAAGATTTAAACTACACCCTTGCTTGTGAGAGGATTGTTCAGTAGTCTGATAACGCAGTGAAGAAGCCGTTTCACGGGGAAGAAGCTAGTGATAGGTAAGTACTTTCAAGCTATTGTCCGATGGGAGAGCAGAGAAGAGGGACTGAGTTTGTGAGATTTACAGGGCATCAGGTGAGACATTATACCACTGTGCCCGCCATAATGTTTGGGCCAAAGACCCATCATTTATTTATTTGCCTCTGTACTCCACAATTTGAGATTTGTAATAGAAAATATCACACGTGGTTAAAGTGCACATTGTCAGATTTTAATAAAGGCCATTTTTATACATTTTGATTTCACCATGTAGAAATTACAGCAGTGTTTATACACAACCCCCCCCCCCCCCCCCCCATCCCCACCCCCATTTCAGTGCACCATAATGTTTGGGACACATGGTTTCACAAATTGTGGCGTATAGAGGCAAATAAATAAATGATGACTCTTTATGGAGGGCACTGTACATTACCGTCTGAAAATCCAAATACACCGCAACTACTGGTTCCCCTTTACCTCCTCCAACCTATGCATCCTTGAAGAACTCCCATAGGTTAGTCAAACATGATTTCATCTTCATAAATCCTGCTTACTATGCTCAGTTATTATTTCATGTGTCTAAATGCCACATTCTTTGTTATTGATTCCTTTGTTTTTCTTACCCCTGATACAACACAGTAACATAGTCAGTGAGAGATGTTGAACCGGAATCTTCACAGCGTTCACTGACAATCTATTTGTTTGCAATAGAACATCCAGAAATTTGAATGAGTCAACTGAATTACACAATGGAGTGAGAATCCAACACTGAAAACCCTGAATTATCACAATTTGAATGAAATGACTTTGAATTAAAAGCTGTTCACTTCATTTGCTATCAGTTTCTGCAGCTTGTAGGTTGGAACAACCTCTGTTTGAACTGAGCGCCTTCATACATTAACTCTATAGTTCTTATAAGGTGCAAAAATTGATGATTTGCAGAATTTAGCTGGTATCTGACTCTGGGAAGGAGCAGCCTTTGTTTTTTTTTTGTCAATGGGAGGTTACCAGAGAGAAGGGAAGAATTTACACAGATTCTGTGCACAGAAGCAGACCATAATAGAGAATCTAATTATGGTTCTTAGCAGCAAATCCAAAGGTGTCATCACAAAGCCCGTGAGTTGGCATTGTGCAGTCCCATATTCACTGAGGGCATGGATAGTGCTTGCCTCACGGGAGCTGAGAATCCCCGCGCAAATGAAAGGCAACACCTTCATTCAGCTACGTTTGTTTTTACCTCAAAGATATAAACGTCAGTGAAAGCTTAGAATACAATTGCTGTAAAGCACCAGAGGAAAATTCCTTGGTAAGTACAATGAACCTGCTATAGATGAGCATTCAACACACATTAGGATTTTATAATTTGCTGCACATGTAAAATTAAAAATCTTTATGCCATACTTTGACATTATGCCACTCTCCTTTTGCTAATCCCAAAGTAGCACTAGGTTTTAATCTGACAACTGTTACTGCTCCCTTGAACATTTTCTCTCTTGTCTAAGCCTAATATACAATTCTTTCAACACAATTTCTTACTTCTGTTCTTGTACTACAAACAAGACACATCCAAGCATAGACTTGGATTGTTTTCTCTGGAAGGTCGGAGGTCCAGGAGAAACTTGATAGAAGTACTGAAAATTAGGGGACGCATAGAAAGACAGTCAGAACCTTTATCCCAGCGTGGAACTGTCCAACACACGACAGGGCGCAGCTGCAAGGTGAGAGGGGGATAGTTTAATGGAGATGTGAGGCACGTTTGTTTTTACACCGAGGGTGGTGGGGGCCTGGAATGTAGTGCCGAGGATGGTGGAGGAGGCAGGTATGATAGAGGCTTTTAAGAATCTTTCAGATAGACACATGGAAATTCAAGGAATAGAGGGATATGGTTCATGTACAGGCAAATGACTTCAGTTCAATCTTGGTATCATGTTCGGCACAAACATTGTGGGCCGAAGGGTCCATTCCTATGCTATACTGTTCTAAGTTCCATTTATGCAGGCTCCTCATGATCTTGCACACCTCTACAAGATCAGAGCATGGATAAGGAGAAAGCTCACAGTCTAAGATCACCCCTCAGCCTCTTATGCCCCACAGGAAAAATCCCTACCAATACAGCCTCTCCCTATAACTATTATAGTGACCACAGGCCCAGGTAAGATCCTGGTGAATCTCTTCCGCAAACTTTCCACCCTGAACATCTAATGTGCCTTGAATTTAAAAACCAGCGTGCTCAATAATTATCACATGAATTTAAATGCAGTTCCTCGGAAAATTGATATTAGTTGCTGAGATTATTAAATTCCATTTTAGGTTCTATTGCAGGCGAGCTGTATGATCCAAGTGCTGCTGCCTGGAAAAAGTTATAATATTTTAAAGGGGAGTATTCAATAAAATGCAAAATCTTCCAAGCAGGAGGATGTGCATTATTGGGTTTGCAGTTTATAGAAAAGATCATAAAAATCCTATCACATTAAGGTCCTGAGTGATTATATAATTAAAACCATTCAGCTTTAAAAATTGCAGAGATTTTGCATTCCTTTTCACTTTTCCTACACAATTAATGTCAACGCCGGTGCATTTGTTACTGAATCATCTGTCATCCCAGAAACCTTGCACCCAACTATTATACAAAAACTGTGGCCAATCTAGAGACCCAGCAGGTACTTACATCTATTTAATCTGCCCCTTACCTTATTGATATACATTTATTGAGCTCATTATAATTTACTTTATTTTATATTATCTATGTGAATTGTGCTTACGCTGATGTAAGTAAGAATTTCATTGTTCTGTTGTCAGTGCACACGACGATTAAACTCTCTTGGACCAACAACTGTTGTCAAATAAGTGCATCCCTGGGCATGAAATGTGACTTTGAAACAAGGTTCATATCCATGTTACTACTAACACTGCATATTTCCATCTATCTAATGCCACTCAACTCTGCCGTAAACTCATCTCCTTCTAAATCTGTACAAGACGTTGGTGAGGTCGCACTTGGAATACTGTGTTCAGTTATGTCACCTTAGAAAGGGTGTCATTAAGCTGTAAAATCATTCAAGATTCAAGATACATTTATTGTCACATGCACCAATTGGTACAGTGACAGTTGTATCATACTGTAGATAGGGTGAATACACAGTTGTTTATCCACAGTAAGGAAATCAAAAGCAAGAGGTCATATGTGTAACGTGAGAGGAGGAAGATTTAATGGGAACTTAAGGGAAAACCTTTTCACACAGAGGGTGCTGGGTATATTGAATGAGCTACCAGAGGATGTAGTTGAGGCAGGTACAATATTTAAATGACATTTCACAGGTACATGGAGAGAAAAGCTTTCAAGGGATTTGGGCCAAATGCAAGCAGGTGGGACTAGTGTAGATGGGGTCTTATTCAGATAGGGCAAGTTGGGCCATAGGGCCTGTTTCCATGCTGTATGACTCCATGACGCTCGTGATGTCGTTCAACTCTGCTCTTGCTTCAACTCATCTCCTGCCTAGACCTTACGAGTCTCTTCACTTACTTCGCATCTGGGGTTTTTCACCACTGAACTAGATACTGCCAAAACTGTTTAATTGTGACCTAGCTAGAATCAGGTCCTGCTCATAACCCAAACCAATCTGATCAGTCTGAAGATTCCCGACCTGAAACGGCATTTGACATCGGTCTGATGAAGAATCCAGACGCAAAACATCATCTGTCCATTTCACTCCACTGAATCTGCCTGACCCACTCTTCCTCCAGCCTTTTGTTTTTCTAATCCAAAGGAGCACTGAATCTTTAGTGATACAGTGTGGAAACAGGCCCATCGGCCCACCAAATTCACACTGACCAGCGACCACCCCGTACACTAGCACTATCCTACACACGAGGGACAATTTACAATTTGTAGAATTAATCTACAAACCCATCTATCTTTGGCGTGTGGTGGGAAACTGGAGCACCTGAAGAAAACACAGGTGGTCACTGGGCGAAGTTACAAACTCTATATAGAGAGCACCCGTAGTCAGGATCAAAGCCGGATCTCTGGCGTTGTATGGCAGCAACTCTACCGCTGCACCACTGTGCCTTTGGGCACCTATTCTATAAACATTTAAGGTGAATTACCTTCTGCAATAAAAAACAACCGCCTGATAGTTTATTGTTTCTCTCTTCACAGATGCTACCTGACCTGCTGAGTACTTCTGGCAATTTGTTTTTATTTCAGAGCTCCAGCATTTCAGTTTTTTGACTTTCAACTGGATGACTTAGGTCTGCACCAATGCATCTCATCTCAACAGCAGTGCTTTAGCTGACCTCAGCACTCTTAAATAAGGGAAGAAGAAACTTGGGGGCATTCCAGCTCTAATCATTATTGGCTTTCGTTTTTAGAGATATAGCACGGAAGCAGACCCTTCAGCGCCCTGAGTGCATGCTGACCATAGATCGATCACCCATTCACACAAGTTCTATGTTATCCAACTTTCTCATCCACTCCCTACACACTGCAGACAAATTACAAAGGGCAATTACACTATGAACCCACACGACTTTGGGATGTGGGAGGAAACCAAAACATCAAGAGGAAACCATGCAGTGCCAGGGAGAACATACAAGCTTCACATAGACGATGTCAGGATCGAAGCTTGGTCTCTGGCTTTGTTGGCCAGCAGCTCTACCAGTTGCACCACTGTGCCATGTAAACAATGGTTCACACTGGTATCTAATAAGGACAATATATAGTTCAAGCAGCTTCAGAACAAGATGCTAACAGATCCTTGTGATCCTTGTGCATCTCAGAAATGACTCCAAGTATTCAGGGATGGAGTCATACAGCACGGAAACATGCTCTTCAGCCCAACGTCTGTGCCGACCAAGGTGCTCCATCTAAGCTAGTCCCATTTGGCCCATATTCCTTTCAACTTTTACTATCCCTGTGCCCATCCAAATGCCTTTCAAATGCTGTGATAGCACCATCCACAACTACCTCCTCTGGCAAATGGTGTGGTGTGGTGGGGGGTGGGGGGGGGGGGGGGGGGGGGAATTGGCCTAAAAACGTGGCTTTGGATGGTCCAAATAATATTTTATTCAAGGTTTGATGCTGTTTAAAAAAGGTCACTACATCCAACTTTTGCATAATGCTTCACGTACATCATTTTCTTGACAAATTTCATTTAATGTTGCAATACAATTTTTATGGGCTCATAAATAATTCCGACAGCCAAGTACTGCAGTCCTGCTGCAGTTACCTGCCTCTAGCAAGTTTGCAGGAAATGTGAAAAGGCTGAATGAATGCTAACAACATTTGACAGTGTAAGGATTTAGGTTCGATTGTCTGTTGCATTTGCAACCCTATCTTTCACATTTTGAGTGGAATTGAGGAATGAAAACATAGAAACCTCCGAATGGGGCACTAAGTGTTTAGTACAATACCAGTAAAATAGTTTCCCACAAATAACCAGCTTCCTAGCATTAGGGAATAATTTTAGTCTCAAATGATTCCTTAAATTACATTGAATCTATAGCTTTATCAATAAAGATGAATTAACCTTGCACCTACAAAGTATGGCAGCAGCAGATCAAGGCAAACATTTCCAACCTCCACTTATTGCATTGCTGGGACATGGCCTTTGTCCTTGAACAACTGAAATTCTAACACATCCTGGAACAAATGATGTAGCTTCCCATTAAAGAATGACTTTTGCATTAAGGACCTACTGGTGTAAAGTCTTCAGATGAAAACTGAAGCAATTTTAAGCATTGTTGCCAGTAGGCATAATCAGCATAATGAAACAATCATTGAGGGGAGAAGCAATATTTAGCATCTGCACTTTAACAGTCACCTTTTCTTCTTTTTACTAATCTTCTGGCTATCAAGACCTGGCCCTTCTGCAACACTCGGAGCAGAATAATAAACTTGGCCAATTCCCCAGATAATAGACCTTGCTGTCTCGGTTCCTTTCATGGTGAGATATTTCCACATCAGTAGCAGGCATCAGTAAACAGGAGGAAAGATGCCAGACCACGATGCTCCAAATCCGTTCAAATAATTGAGTTTATTGTCAGATGGACAAGAACGGTGAGGTACAGGCACAATGAAAAACTTGCCTGTAGCAGTATCACTGGCACGTTGACTCCAACAACACACAGACATAAGTTATACAACAGACTGAATAGGAACAAGACGGTTCCAGACTCATTTTAGATGTGGCAAGAACAGCCAATTACATCCAAGTAACCTTTGTCACTTATTCCATGCATTTGCCAATCACTACCCCTCGCACCTGTATCCACCTATCACGTGCAGACGCTGGTATATACTGAAGATAGACACAAAGTGCTGGAGTAACACAGCAGCTCAGGCAGTATCTCTGGAGAAAAAGAATGGGTGACCTTTCAGGTCAGGACCCTACTTCAGTCTGAAGAAAGGTCGCCATCCGAAACATTATCTGTCCATTCCCTCCACAGATGCTACCTGACCCTGTTGAGTTCCTCCAGCACTTTGTTTTTCAGTCTGAAGAAGGGTTTCGGCCCGAAATGTTGCCTATTTCCTTCGCTCCATAGATGCTGCCGCAGCTGCTGAGTTTCTCCAGCACTTTTGTCTACTTTGTTTTTTAATCTTATTTTAATCTTATTTTGAGCTCAGAAATACAACCATTAAAATGTTGAGTGTCCATACGTTAGAACTGCCCCTCTCCCACAATGAGATACCGGTTAAAATTCCACAAGCACACTCCCCCTGTAGTCCTGGTCATAATAGACCATATACCATACATAAGGCCTAGGAGAAGAATCAGGCCATTCGGCCCATTAAGTCCACACCGCCATTATTGGATCACGCTGATCTATTTTTGTTCCTCTCAACGCCATTCTCCTGCCTTATTCCTGTAATCCTTGACGCCCTTACTAATCAAGAACCTATCAATCTCCGATTTAAAAATATCCATTGTCTTGGCTTCCATAGCCGTCTGTGGCAAATAATTCCACAGATTCACTGCCTAACAGGTTAGGTGGTGATGATAATAAACAGTTGGTGATTCCACAAACAGCAGACTCTGTTTACAAGTGCAGTCCCAAAGAGCACAAACTGTGAATGGCTATTACGGGATCAATCTCCTGGGAAAGCTGTAGCCAAGCTAGTTTGATGCAGACATGCCAACACATCCCTCCGACAACTTGAATTGAAGTTCCCTCTCCACACATTGCTGATGAGATTTTGTAGACATCAAGTAGGTGTCTTACCCAGAGTAATTTTCTTGTTAAACTGACCGCGCTAACAGAGATTCCTTCCGCAGAAAAACTCCGGGGTCTCTGGAATCAAGAAATCAAAGTTATAATGATAAGACAAAGCAGAACGTGTTCTCTGCTGAAAGCATCACCTCTCAGATGTTTAACATTACATTTACTTTGGCCTTCCCAAAGCTGTACTGAACTTTCCAAAGCTACATTCCCTCTTTATATTTCCTCTGAGCACTGCCCTTCACACATCAGGCAACAAAACCAACTACAGTTCACACAAAAAATCACTGAGGTCTCTGCTGCATTCCACAAGACAAGGGTACATGAAAAATATGCAGTGCAGGCAGAGATAGAATTATGATACGAATCGGTCATGACCTCACCGGCTAACTCAAGGGGTTCAATGGTCAGTAATGCTCGGATTTGGGGGCATTAGCTACAAGGAGAGGTTGGACAGATTTGGATTGTTCTCTCTGTAGCGTCGGAGGCTGAGGTATCATCCGATAGAAGTATAGAAAATGATGAGAGGCACAGATAGGGTAGACAGCCAGGGCTTTTCCCTCCCCCCAGAGTGAACATTTCCAAGACTAGAGGGCAGAGCTTTAAGGTGACAGGGACAAAAAATAAATAAAATGTACAGGGTAGGCTTTCATTTTACACGGAGAGTGGTGTGTGCCTGGAACTGGAACATGCTGCCGGGTATGGCGGTGGAGGCAGATACAATAGTTGTGTTTAAGAAGCTTTTTGATAGGCACGTAGGTTGGCCTGCAGCGAATGGAGGAATAGTGATCATGCACAGGCAGAGGGGATTAGTTTAAGAAGGAACTGCAGATGCTGGAAAATAGACAAAAATGCTGGAGAAACACAGCGGGTGAGGCAGCATCTATGGAGCGAAGGAAATAGGCAACATTTCTGAAGAAGGGTTTCGGTCCTATTTCCTTCGCTCCCTAGATGCTGCCTTACCTGCTGAGTTTCTCCAGCATTTATGTCCACCTGGGGATTAGTTTAACTTGACTTCATGTTCGGCACATGGATTGTGGGCGGAACAGCCCGTTCCTGAGCTGCACTCTCCCATGTTCCAAATCCTTATGCTTCTAAATCGCTCAACGGCTTACACGTGATCCTGCATAACTTTTTCCAAATGTAAAATCCTCTTTTTTCACTTGCTGCCAGAGCACACAATGGAATTTACACCCTGCAATTATCCAACTCTATCCCCCTGACACATTCTGGGTAATCCTTGGAGCTAAACGCAAAGTCTTAAAATTTTTAAGGCCAGATACTGAATAATTTTATTGATTCACCTTAAGGTGAACATTTTTTTAAAAACATTAAAAATATCTGCAAATAAATATGTTGCAAACTTCCAATACCCAGTAGGAATTAAATTTACCTAGAATGCCTCAATAAGCACATTCTGGTAATTCCGCGCTGATAGGGTGGCTGGGGAAAGAATAGGTGCCCTTGAAGATCAGCATGGCCATCTTTAAATGGAGCCATAGGACATGAGGGAGTTATTAAACAAATATTTCCAATCAGTCTTTACCGGTGAGAGTATCATGCAAGCTACGGAATTCAGGCGCGAGTTGTGATGCCTTATATCATGTACGAATTACCAAGGAGAAGAAATTGGTGGTTAGATTGACAATTTTTCTCGAGGAAGGACGCTTCTAAAACTCGAGGGTGGGAGAGAAATTGAAGAGGGACCTCAGGGGCAACATTTACATTCCATGCTTGGAACATACTGCCAGAGGAAGCTATGGAAATAGATACAATTATGACTTTTAAAAGACATTTGGACAGATAAATAGATAGGATTATTTATGACGCATATGGGCCAAATGCAGGCAAATGGGACTACGCCAGCCAGCATGGACAAGTTTGGCCAGAGAGCAGTACAGCTCTATGCCTCTATAAAAGTTAATATTGTTCATCTTCAGTAGCATTGTTTTTCTTGTTCATGTGCTGAAAGCAGGTATAACTCACATTACATTTAAGAGTCATTTGGGTAGGTACATGGATAGGATAGACTTAGAGGATATGTAGAAAAAAACTAGACGCTGTTATATACCAAAGAAAGATACAAGGTGCTGGGGTAACTCAGCAGGTCAGGCTTCATATCTGGAGAAAAAGTATGGGTGACGTTTCGGGTCAGGACCCTTTTTCAGGGTCTTTTTTATGGGCAGGTGGGACGAGTATAGATGCGGCATGTTGGCTGGCGTGGGTTGGTTGGACCGAAGGGCCTGTTTCCACGCTATCGAAACTCCAGCTTCAGCATTTCAATGGTTTAAAAAAGCATCTTTGGCTGAAGGCAAATGATAAACAGCACTATCAGCAAATTCTTCCTTAAACGATCTTTCCGAGTCTTAGAAATTGAGATTTCCTCACATTGACGGGAAATTCTGGCTAAGAGAAGCCACTGAGTTAGATGTCATGGCAGAGCTCCAGAGAGTCATTAACACAAGGTTATTTCTGCTTGAAGTAGGTGTTAAAGGCAAGCTCCAAAATAAGACCCCGAGCTGAAACACTTACATTCCCTCTTGATCAGGTGTCTACAATTTAAGTCTTCCTCGCTGCTGATGTTCCAATGAAGCAAGGAAGGCATGCTGCACATTCTGACATGCAGTACATCCCGGGGGAAAGACCATCAAACCAGGTCTTATTATAGTAACATGGGGAAGGTGGTAAAGCAGGTATTGTTCATGAATAGTGAGTGCCTTGCGGCTGCTCGAACAGAACAAATACCACATATTACTACATATAAACTCAGCTAAAAGTGCCTTAATGCATTTCAAAATATGATGAAAAGTAAATATCTTCAATCTCTTCATGTCTTTTTAGCATTATCAGATGCATCCACTCAAGTTCACATCATATCTCCACAAAATCATATATCCCATTTTAACAAAATATCTACAATTCAGGGAAAAGTCCATTAGTTACCAACGCAATTTTACAGCTGAAGGTACAAATTTTTAAAAAAGTGATCTTGCCTCAAAAATGACAGTAAAAACTGTACTTAACGAATCCAATCAAATTCTAAGGCCAAGGAACTGCAGAAATAGAATTGTGATCAAAACACAAAGTGCTGGAGGAACTCAGAAGGCCAGGCAGCATCTGTGGAGGGAACGCACAGGTGACATTTCAGGTCAGGACACTTCTTCAGATTAGTCTAAAGCTTGTAGGGCAAGTCCCATTTTAAATCCAAGGCCTTGGTCACATAGATAGTCATAGCCATACAATCAAATCACACAGCACAGAAACAGGCCCTTCAGCCTAGCTGGCCCATACCAGCCAAGGTGCCCCATCTATAATCTATAGTCTCACCTGCCCACATTTGGCCCATATCCCTCTAATCCTTTCCTATACATGTACCTGTCCAAATGCCTTTTAAATGTTGGTATAGCTTCTGCCTCAACTATCTTCTCCGGCAGCTCATTCCACATACCCACCACCCTTTGTGTGAAAAGGTTGACCCTCAGAATCCTATTAAATCTCCCCCCCCCCCTCACCTCACCCCTATGTCCTCTGGTTCTTGATTTTTTTGGGTTCTAGCATGGGTCATCCATACAGAAGTTGAACTAGCTTGAATTTAGAAAAAATAATTTCTCTTTCAGAAAACTTGTCCATGCTGACCAAGCTGGTTATCTGAGCTAGTCCCATTTGCCTGTTTGGCCTAAATCCTTCTCAACTCTTTCTATCCATGTACCCATCCAAACGTTTTGTTAACATAGTAATTGTACCTGCCTTTATAGCTTCCTCTGGCAGTTCATTCTATACAGCAAACATCCGATGTGAGAAGTTGCCCCTCAGGTTCCTTTTATATACTTCGCCTCTCATCTTAAATCTACGACTTCTAGTTTTAAACTAGCAGGGTAAAAAAGCCAGTGATTATCCACCTTACCTATGCCCCTCAACTTTATATACCTCTATAAGGTCATCTGTCCTACACTCCAGGGAAAGAAGGCATAGCCTATCCTCCCTCCCTTATAACTCAAACCTTACAAACCCAATAAAATCCTCATAAATCTTTTCTTCACCTTTTCCAGTGTAAATTACATCTTTCAGATGAGTGGGAAATAAAGCAATGTTCTTTCACCCTCAATGGATCCAATTCCTAGAATTCCCTGGCCAATAGCATAGTGAGACAACCTTCCCCAGAAGGGCTGCAGCCGTTCAGTTCACCACCATCTCGAGGGTAGTCAGGAATGGGCAATCCTGGCTTTGCCAGCGATACTCAGACCCCAAAAAAAACAACTACTTGACTAAAGAGAACCAAAGAGCAATTCCTATAGGCAGACGTGAGAAGATGATGATAACAACTAGCTAAATCAACAAGTAACAGCATCAAGCTTGTGTTCATATTAAATGTTTATATTACACAGCAACCCTTTCACCTTGCACTAAGCTAACGGCTGAAGTCTCATTGCAAACGACACTAATGTTCTATATATAAAAGTGTGCAGCAGCTGTGATGATTTTAATAATACTTGGATTGGAGAAGGTGAAGAGGTAACCTATAAAAGGATTTCCAAGTTAATGAAATGTTGCAATAGATGTTTCGGTGGTTCAACAGGAAAATCTGCAGCCTTTGACATAATAAGTCCATGCAAACGTCTAGTAACCTTTTATATAAATTCCACTTTAATTTTAAAGAGGTGACAAATGGCCTTGCAATAATTCAGGTTTTCGATTCTATTGTCCAATTTCATTTCTGCTAACTATGAGCAAACAAATATTAGGAAATTATTTTAAATACCATATTTAACATGCTCAAAGTGCAATACGGTTCAAGACATTGTTGTTTTGTGTTTTATTTTCTATGTAGTTAGTAAGATAGTCACCAACAGCTTTCATTAAAGTGGTAGTTTACGTTACAAATGCTGTGAAATTCGATGATTCTGTGGATTTCATTGCCACAAATGGCCATGGACGCCGTCATTGGGCATTTTTAAAGCAGAGATTGACAGGTTCTTGATTAGTAAGGGTGTCAAAGGTTATGGGGAGAAAGCAGGAGAATGTGGCCAAGGGGAAAAGATAGATCAGCCATGAATAAATGACAAAATGGATGGGCCAAATGGCTTAATATTGCCCCTATGACATGAACTTATTATCCAACATAATTTGAACATGGCAGAATCTCACAAATATGTTTAAGTCTATTATTGTCAAGTGATCCAATGTGTTTAGCTCCCTCGAGCCTTACCCACAAGGCAGTGCAGTGCTATTTGATGGATGTCAGGATGTGTCCACACGCTGGTGGGCCTACATGCTGTATCTCTGGGGCCAAGGTACCTCTGCGAACCTCATGTAGTTTCACCCGGTACCAAAGGTGGTTCCAGTTACCATGTGTTGCCAAGAGGAGGCACTGCGGGAGTCTTGATGATACAGAGGGTACGTGCTGGAAGGGGGAGGCTTATGCACTCGGCTCCCTCTTTGGCAACATTTGCTAGCCAGCCAGCATGGACAAGTTACTTACCTGGCAGGGGAGAAACCGTGATCAAAAAGGCTGTGCTCCCAGGACGAAGTTGAAGAAGTGAAAGAGACTATCTGTTCTTATTAGAACGGTTCTGGCGGTCCCTTGGGGACAAGGGCCGTGGATCGCGGAGCGGACTTGGAGACGAGGAGTTGTGGCTGCAGGCTTAGAGGTGGATGCATGCTGGTTGGGTAACCAACCTAACACCTTTAGCCACTATGTCAGCAGGAGTACAGGGTATTCGCAATACCCTGAGAATAAGCGTGAAGGACATCAGCGAGGGTACCCTCTTTTCAAGAGACCTGTTCGTCAAGAAGGTCTTGCTAGGGGCCCTCAAATTTGAGGCGAAGGAGATCTACTGCCTCCAGGATTTCCCGGGTAACGGATATTTTGACGTTACCTTCAAGTATCCGACGGGATGGCAGAAGGTGATGGAGGATTTTCGGGAGAGGGGGAATGAAGCTCCGCTGTCGCTGCTCAAAGTGCAGCCGCTTTTCACCCTCCCCACCCAGAAGGAAAGGTTGATCACCGTGCATATGTTCAACCCACATGTGCCGGTAGTCGATGTCCTCACATTCCTTGCTCGCTACGTTGAGGGAACAGGGAACTGTGTGGACGTGAAGGACTTGCATGGAATCTGGACGAGCAAGAGGCAAATCAAGGTCAAGCTGAGGGTGGACAAGGACGGAGAAATTGTCCACCCCCCCCTCGGTTTTCGCCATCGGAGGGAACCGAGGCTACCTCAGCTACGTAGGGCAACCCAGGCTGTGCAGGAAATGCAACAAGCCTGGGCATGTGATGGCCCAATGCACTGCAGTTGTCTGCAAAAACTGCAAGATGGAGGGCCACGAGACAAAGGACTGTCAGGCCAGTAAGAACTGCAACCTGTGCGGGGAGGCAGGCCACCTTTACAGGGCTTGCCCTAAAAGAGCCTGCACTTATGCACAGGCGACAAGAGGGGCTGCTGCCAGCACCCCCAAGGTGGGCGAAGCACCCCCCACCACTACCAAGACCCCAGCAGAGAAAGGAAACGCCGATGAGGACAGCCCAACCACCTTGAAGCCCCAAGTGCCAGAAGGAGACGCCCAGCATCTCGCCCAGGAGGGAGAATCGATGGAGGAGGAGGAACAAAAGGAGAAATGGACAACAGTGTCGTATAAGAAGCCGAGGGTTCAGCCCAAGGAGCCGAGGCCGCAAAGGACTGGTAAGTCTAAAAGCAAGCAAATAAAAAGATGCCTTTCTATTACAGAAGGCAGCAATCTCTCCTCTTCGTCGGAGGATGAGGCGACCGGGAAGTCCCAGCGAGGGAGACAGAGGAGGAAAACGGGGGAAGAGAAGAGAGAGGCCACGACGATCACGACCCGGCCCCAGGAGACCGAGAACAGAGAAGCGGCGGAAGGGCCCCAACCCCAGGACACCAGGAGCAGTGCAGCGGTCGAGGGGCCCCAGGCCCAGGACATCGGGAGCAGTGCAACGGTCGAGGGGCTCCAGCCCCTGGAGACAGGGATCATCATCACAGCAGCAAATGGGCCCCAGCTCCGGGCAACCGGGAGCAGCGCAACGGCCGATGGGCCCCAGCTCCGGGCGACCGGGAGCATTGCAGCGGCCAATGGGCCCCAGCTCCGGGTGACCGGGAGCAGCACAAAGGCCGTTGGGCCCCAGCTCCGGGCGACCGGGAGCAGTGAACCAGCCACCGTGACCCAGCTACAGGAGACGGAGGAAGCCGTGTGCCCGAAAGGGGGTGGAACGAGAAGGCCCCCCTCAACGACACCACTAGTTGCGCCACCAGAAACCCACCTCATCACTGGATTCCTGAGCCCAGGAAAGCTGAGGCAATTCACCGAAACGGTGGGAATGAGGGGACACGAAAACGGTCAGTGACTCTAAAGACAATGGAGCTCAAACTGGCATCTTTAAACGTGCGCAGTATAAAGAGCACTGCGCGATGTGTGAACGCCTTACAGTACCTGGCCAAGGTCAAGGCAGATGTGACTTTTCTTCAGGAGTGCGGGCTGCCACACCTCCGCTGCTATCGGAGGTGGTCGCGATGGTGGCCCCACGGACTGTCGGTGTGGTCGGGGGGCAATGACTGTCGTGCTTCCGGCCTGGGGATTTTGCTGCGGGGAGGGAACTTCGCCATCAATGAGGTTAGGGAGGTGGTTGGGGGGAGGCTCCTTGTGGTGGATGTTATGTACCGTGGCTCTCCGCTCCGGCTGATTAATGTGTATGCCTCACCCACGCAGAGCGAGAGGCTGGCCGTTCTCCAGCAGCTCCCAGTGCTGCTGGCCACGTCCCGGCAGCTCGTTCTGGCCGGTGACTTCAACTGCATCATTGATGCGGCTGGACGATCCGGCAGTGCCGACAGCAGACTGGACAGCACGTCCAAGTTCCTGAGGGATATGGTAAAAGATGCAAAGCTGCGCGATGCCTTCAGCGACCCTGCAGGCGGGTCCCAGCCACGGTTCACCTGGTCGAGATCGGACGGTTTAGCCCGATCTCGGATAGACTTTGTCTTCACGACGAAGGCCGTCACGGTGAGACACACTGACCTCACGCCGGTGTTCTTCTCCGACCACTGCCTCCTTCAGGCTTCCTGTCACCTACAGGAGGACCGGAAGGCAGGCAGAGGGACGTGGAAGCTAAACATGAAGCTGTTGACCCCAGAGAACATCGAGGAGCTAAAGAGGGACTACGCATGTTGGAGAACGGTGAAGCCCCTCTTTGACTCCCCCACACTCTGGTGGGAAGCAACCAAGGAGAACATTAAGAGGTTCTTCATAAGTAAAGGGGTTCAGAGAGCAAGACAGAGTCAGAGGGAATTGTGCCAACTCCAGACAGATTTGCAACAACTGCTCCTTCTGCAGTCGAGAGGGGTGGATGTGAAGGAGGAACTTAGAGACGTGAAGGACCGGCAAGCTCGGCTCTTTACCTCTGAATCCTCCAAGATCATCTTCCGATCCAGGGTCCGCCATGTGGAGCAGGATGAGACGTGCTCACGTTTCTTCTTCCATAAGGTTCACAGGGGGAGCTCTGTGATGAACAGCCTTAGGGAGGAGGACGGCTCGGTAGCATCCTCACACACAGACATGCTGAGGATCTGCAAATCCTTTTACACAGATTTGTATGACCGAAAGGCCATAGACAGTACCTCCTCCCAGAACTTCCTGTCCTCGATCACGGAGGTCTTGGAGGACAGCAAGCGGGAGAGTCTGGACCAACCACTGACCCTAGAGGAGCTGACTGGCTCCATCCGTTCCTTTGACTCGGGTAAAACTCCCGGAAGCGATGGCTTACCGGCCGAGTTGTATTCGGCTCTGTGGGACTGGATGGGCCCGGACCTGCTAGAAGTGTACAACGACATGCTTCTAGCTGGTAGCATGTCAGACTCCATGAGGAAGGGCAACATCACCCTAATCTACAAGCAGAAGGGGGAGATGAAGGACATAAGGAATTGGAGACCCATAACGCTCTTGAATGTAGACTACAAGATCCTGTCTAAGGCCATCGCCAACCGGGTCAAGTCTGCTCTGGGACAGGTGATCCACCCGGACCAAACTTGTGCTGTACCTGGCAGGAAAATCTCAGACAGCCTAGTGCTGCTGAGAGATACCATCGCCTACGTGCAGGACAGACGGGTGGATGCCTGCCTAGTCAGCTTGGACCAGGAGAAGGCCTTTGACAGGATTTCGCACACGTACATGAGGGACGTGCTCTCCAAAATGGGTTTTGGGGAGGGAATCAGGAATTGGATCAATCTGCTCTACACCGACATCCGTAGTGCAGTCCACATAAATGGGTGGGAATCAGACAGTTTCCCTGTAAGGTCTGGAGTCAGGCAGGGTTGCCCTCTCTCTCCTCTCTTGTTTGTCTGCTGTATTGAACCCTTTGCCGAATCCATCAGGAAGGATGCGAGCATTAGAGGAGTGACACTGCCCGGCAGTGGGGGCATTCAAGTAAAGACCTCCCTGTACATGGACGATGTCGCTGTCTTCTGCTCGGATCCAGGGTCGGTCCGCAGATTGATTAGTATCTGCGACCAGTTTGAGTCGGCCACGGGAGCCAGGGTGAACCGCAGGAAGAGCGAGGCCATGCTCTTTGGCAACTGGCCCGACAGATCTTCCGTCCCCTTCACCATCAAGCCTGACTTCTTGAAGGTGCTGGGGATCTGGTTCGGGGGGGCTGAGGCGTGTAACAAGAATTGGCTGGAGCGGATAGCCAGGGTGGGGAAGAAGCTGGAGCTGTGGAGGCAACGCTCCCTCTCCATAACGGGAAAGAATTTGGTCATCAGGTGTGAGGTGCTCTCGGGCCTGCTGTACTTGGCACAGGTGTGGCCTGTCCCTCCTTCCTACGCCACAGGGATCACCCGGGCCGTCTTCCAGTTCATCTGGGGGTCGAGGATGGACCGGGTGCGACGGGCCACAATGTACAAGTCGGCAGACAACGGGGGTAAAAGCGTGCCCAACGTCGCCCTCATCCTGATGGCCACCTTCGTGTGTGGCTGCATCAGGCGGAGTGTAGAGCCAAGGCACGTGGGCACCAAGTGTCACTACCTGCTGAGGTTCTACCTGTCCCCGGTGTTGCGAAGGATGGGCCTGGCGCAGATGCCACGCAATGTGCCAGTCAGCTGGTCACTGCCGCCCCATCTGTCGTCTGTGGAAAGGTTCTTCCGGACCAACACCTTTGACCACATGTCCATTGGGCAGTGGTCAGCACAGAATGTCCTGCAGGTACTGCAGGGAAAGGACTCGATGGACCCGGTGGCGTGGTTCCCTGAGCAGACTGCCCAGCTTGTCTGGCAAAATGCCTCATCGCCAGAACTCACCAACAAGCACCAAGACCTGGCTTGGCTGGCGGTGAGGGGAGCCCTCCCAGTCAGATCCTTCCTGCACCATCGGAACCTCACTACCAGCGCACGCTGCCCTCGGGACGGCTGCTATGGAGTGGAGACGGTCGCCCACCTCTTTGCAGAGTGTGGATTTGCCCAAAGAGTCTGGAGAAAAATGCAAGGGTCCCTGGTACGCTTTATTCCAAACAGCTCTGTCACAGAGGACTCTGTGATTTACGGACTGTTCCCAGGGACACATTCAGAGACTGACATCAAGTGCTGCTGGAAGGTTATCAACTCGGTGAAAGACGCTCTCTGGTCTGCCCGAGCTTTGTTCACCACCCAGCAGAGCGAGATGTCCGTCGGGGAATGTTGCCGACTGGCCCACTGCAGACTGCAGGAGTACGTACTAAGGGACGCACTGAAGCTCGGTGCAGCCAACGCCAAGGCTCGGTGGGGGAGGGCCACAGTCTAAGGTCCTTCCGCTGCTGGACATGGGGGCACTGTATGGTGGAGACGCCCCTCAAAATAAGGGAAGGTATCCCATGCCGGGGGGCCACATGAGTGGCACGGGTGGGGGATTAATTAGTAAAATTTGAAAAATGTATATAGACTGCATGGAAGAATTTGTATAGCCTCCGAAAATGTCGGATGGATTTTTCGCACGGTTGATGTATTGTAAATATTTATTACTTGAATAAAGTCTATTTTGAAATTAAAAAAAAAATAAAATAAAAAAAAATAAAAAAAAACATTTGCTAGCCACCTTCTCGGCCTTTTGGCTAAGATCAAGTGTAGTATCTGTTCTTACACTTGAAGGAGTGAAAGAGACTATCTGTTCTTATTAGAACGGTTCTGGCGGTCCCTTGGGGACAAGCGCCGTGGATTGCGGAACAAACTTGGAGACGAGGAGTTGTGGCTGCAGGCTTAGAGGTGGATCCATGCTGGTTGGGTAACCAACCTAACACCTTTTAGCCACAATGTCAGCAGCAGCAGGAACAGGAGTACAGGGTATTCGCAATACCCTGAGAATAAGCGTGAAGGACCTCAGCGAGGGGACCCTCTTCTCACGAGACCTGTTCGTCAAGAAGGTCTTGCTAGGGGCCCTCAAATTTGAGGCTAAGGACATCTACTGCCTCCAGGATTTCCCGGGTAACGGATATTTTGACGTTACCTTCAAATATCCGACGGGATGGCAGAAGGTGATGGAGGACTTTCGGGAGAGGGGGAATGAAGCTCCGCTGTCACTGCTGAAAGTGCAGCCGCTCTTCACCCTCCCCACCCAGAAGGAAAGGTTGATCACCGTGCACATGTTCAACCCACATGTGCCGGTAGTCGATGTCCTCACCTTCCTTGCTCGCTACGTTGAGGGAACAGGGAACTGTGTGGACGTGAAGGACATGCATGGGATTTGGACAAGCAAGCGGCAGATTAAGGTGAAGCTGAGGGTGGACAAGGATGGAGAAATTGTCGTGCTTCCGGCCTGGGGATTTTGCTGCGGGGAGGGAACTTCGCCATCAATGAGGTTAGGGAGGTGGTTGGGGGGCGGCTCCTTGTGGTGGATGTTATGTACCGTGGCTCTCCGCTCCGGCTGATTAATGTGTATGCCTCACCCACGCAGAGCGAGCGGCTGGCCGTTCTCCAGCAGCTCCCAGTGCTGCTGGCCACGTCCCGGCAGCTCGTTCTGGCCGGTGACTTCAACTGCATCATTGATGCGGCTGGACGATCCGGCAGTGCCGACAGCAGACTGGACAGCACGTCCAAGTTCCTGAGGGATATGGTAAAAGATGCAAAGCTGCGTGATGCCTTCAGCGACCCTGCAGGCGGGTCCCAGCCACAGTTCACCTGGTCGAGATCGGACGGTTTAGCCCGATCTCGGATAGACTTTGTCTTCACGACGAAGGCCGTCACGGTGAGACACACTGACCTCACGCCGGTGTTCTTCTCCGACCACTGCCTCCTTCAGGCTTCCTGTCACCTACAGGAGGACCGGAAGGCAGGCAGAGGGACGTGGAAGTTAAACATGAAGCTGTTGACCACAGAGAACATCGAGGAGCTAAAGAGGGACTACGCATGTTGGAGAACGGTGAAGCCCCTCTTTGACTCCCCCACACTCTGGTGGGAAGCAACCAAGGAGAACATTAAGAGGTTCTTCATAAGTAAAGGGGTTCAGAGAGCAAGACAGAGTCAGAGGGAATTGTGCCAACTCCAGACAGATTTGCAACAACTGCTCCTTCTGCAGTCGAGAGGGGTGGATGTGAAGGAGGAACTTAGAGACGTGAAGGACCGGCAAGCTCGGCTCTTTACCTCTGAATCCTCCAAGATCATCTTCCGATCCAGGGTCCGCCATGTGGAGCAGGATGAGACGTGCTCACGTTTCTTCTTCCATAAGGTTCACAGGGGGAGCTCTGTGATGAACAGCCTTAGGGAGGAGGACGGCTCGGTAGCATCCTCACACACAGACATGCTGAGGATCTGCAAATCCTTTTACACAGATTTGTATGACCGAAAGGCCATAGACAGTACCTCCTCCCAGAACTTCCTGTCCTCGATCACGGAGGTCTTGGAGGACAGCAAGCGGGAGAGTCTGGACCAACCACTGACCCTAGAGGAGCTGACTGGCTCCATCCGTTCCTTTGACTCGAGTAAAACTCCCGGAAGCGATGGCTTACCGGCCGAGTTGTATTCGGCTCTGTGGGACTTGATGGGCCCGGACCTGCTAGAAGTGTACAACGACATGCTTCTAGCTGGTAGCATGTCAGACTCCATGAGGAAGGGCAACATCACCCTAATATACAAGCAGAAGGGGGAGATGAAGGACATAAAGAATTGGAGACCCATAACACTCTTGAATGTAGACTACAAGATCCTGTCTAAGGCCATCGCCAACCGGGTCAAGTCTGCTCTGGGACAGGTGATCCACCCGGACCAAACTTGTACTGTACCTGGCAGGAAAATCTCAGACAGCCTAGCGCTGCTGAGAGATACCATCGCCTACGTGCAGGACAGACGGGTGAATGCCTGCCTAGTCAGCTTGGACCAGGAGAAGGCCTTTGACAAGATTTCGCACACGTACATGAGGGACGTGCTCTCCAAAATGGGTTCTGGGGAGGGAATCAGGAATTGGATCAATCTGCTCTACACCGACATCCGTAGTGCAGTCCAAATCAATGGGTGGGAATCAGACAGTTTCCCTGTAAGGTCTGTAGTCAGGCAGTGTTGCCCTCTCTCTCCTGTCTTGTTTGTCTGCTGTATTGAACTTTTTGCCGAATCCATCAGGAAGGATACGAGCATTAGAGGAGTGACACTGCCCGGCAGTGGGGGCATTCAAGTAAAGACCTCCCTGTACATGGACGATGTCGCTGTCTTCTGCTCGGATCCAGGGTCGGTCCGCAGATTGATTAGTATCTGCGACCAGTTTGAGTCGGCCACGGGAGCCAGGGTGAACTGCAGGAAGAGCGAGGCCATGCTCTTTTGCAACTGGCCCGACAGATCTTCCGTCCCCTTCACCATCAAGCCTGACTTCTTGAAGGTGCTGGGGATCTGGTTCGGAGGGGGCTGAGGCGTGTAACAAGAATTGGCTGGAGCGGATAGCCAGGGTGGGGAAGAAGCTGGAGCTGTGGAGGCAACGCTCCCTCTCCATAACGGGAAAGAATTTGGTCATCAGGTGTGAGGCGCTCTCGGGCCTGCTGTACTTGGCACAGGTGTGGCCTGTCCCCCCTTCCTACGCCACAGGGATCACCCGGGCCGTCTTCCAGTTCATCTGGGGGTCGAGGGTGGACCGGGTGCGACGGGCCATAATGTACAAGTCAGCAGACAACGGGGGTAAAAGCGTGCCCAACGTCGCCCTCATCCTGATGGCCACCTTCGTGTGTGGCTGCATCAGGCGGAGTGTAGAGCCAAGGCACGTGGGCACCAAGTGTCACTACTTGCTGAGGTTCTACCTGTCCCCGGTGTTGCGAAGGATGGGCCTGGCGCAGATGCCACGCAAGGTGCCAGTCAGCTGGACACTGCCGCCCCATCTGTCGTCTGTGGAAAGGTTCTTCCGGACCAACACCTTTGACCACATGTCCATTGGGCAGTGGTCAGCACAGAATGTCCTGCAGGCGCTGCAGGGAAAGGACTCGATGGACCCGGTGGCGTGGTTCCCTGAGCAGACTGCCCAGCTTGTCTGGAAAAATGCTTAATCGCCAGAACTCACCAACAAGCACCAAGACCTGGCTTGGCTGGCAGTGAGGGGAGCCCTCCCAGTCAGATCCTTCCTGCACCATCGGAACCTCACTACCAGCGCACGCTGCCCTCGGGACGGCTGCTATGGAGTGGAGACGGTTGCCCACCTCTTTGCAGAGTGTGGATTTGCCCAAAGAGTCTGGAGAAAAATGCAAGGGTCCCTGGTACGCTTTATTCCAAACAGCTCCGTCACAGAGGACTCTGTGATTTACGGACTGTTCCCAGGGACACATTCAGAGACTGACATCAAGTGCTGCTGGAGGGTCATCAACTCGGTGAAAGACGCTCTTTGGGTCTGCCCGAGCGTTGTTCACCACCCAGCAGAGCGAGATGTCCGTCGGGGAATGTTGCCGACTGGCCTACTGCAGACTGCAGGAGTACGTGCTGAGGGACGCACTGAAGCTCGGTGCAGCCAACGCCAAGGCTCTGTGGGAGGGCCACAGTCTAAGGTCCTTCCGCTGCTGGACATGGGGGGCACAGTACGGTGGAGACGCCCCTCAAAATAAGGGAAGGTATCCCATGCCGGGGGGCCACACGAATGGCACGGGTGGGGGATCGATTCGCGAAATTTGAAAAAATGTGTATAGACTGTATGGAACAATTTATAGTGCCTCCGAAAATGTCGGATGGATTTTTCGCACGGTTGATGTATTGTATATATTTATTACTTGAATAAAGTCTATTTTGAAATATTAAAAAAAAAATTTAAATTTGCTAGCCACCTGGATTTATACCATTGCACTCGTAACCCTATAGCTCACACCACAACCAAGGTACCGAGGTACAGTGAAAGCATGCTATCCAATAAAATCAAATCTTACTATCAGGCAACTGAACCATCCGATCAACAGCTAGGGAGCTGCCCTGAGCTACCATCTACCTCATTGGAGACCCTTGGGCAACCTTTAATTGGACTTTACTAGACTTTATCTTGCACTTAACGTTATTCCCTTTATTCAGTATCTGTACACTATGGACGGCTCGATTGTAATCAGGTACAGTCTTTCCGCTGACTGGTTAGCACGCAACAAAAGCTTTTCATTGTACGTCGGTACAAGTGACAATAATCTATACTAAAGTAATAAATACTATCAACCCAAACTTAAGTGCAATAGATAAAGTAAAGGATAGATACAGAGTGCAGAATATAGTTCTCAGCTCTGTCGCATGTCAGTTCCAGAGACAATAAGTGACTGGGATACCAGGAGATCAGGGAGGTCCTCTGACGAAAACTGCATTTTCCAAATCGCAGAGGGTGCTCGTCTTTGTCAAGAATCAAGAGAGTGTTTTATTGTCATATGTCCCAGACAGAACAATGACATTCTTACTTATCATCTCATCTAAAACATTCTGTGGATTGCGAGGGCAGGAAAACATTCACCAGGTAAAACGTAATGAATTGATGCACCAATTAACCTAAATCACAAATCCAGTTCAGATTCTGGATCTTGAAAGAAAAATGCACTCAACTATTGGGTCGGGAGACACAAGAAACTGCCGATGCTGAAATTCTGAACAAACGATGTTGGAGGAAATCAGCGAATCAAGCAACACGGCCATCGTAGAGTCTGTTCTCACCATCTCCATCATGGTCTGGTTTGGCTCAGCCACCAAGCATGACACCTGGAGGCTGCAGCGAATCGTCCGATCAGCAGAGAAGATATTTGGCTGCAACCTTCCCTCCATTGATGAACTGTACACTGCAAGGGCCAGGAAGTGAGCGGGCAAGATCATCTTTGACCCCTCTCACCCTGGCCACAATCTCTTTGAATCAGTTCCCTCTGGAAGGCGACTCCGGACTGTCAAAGCTGCCACAGCCAGACATAAAAACAGTTTTTATCCACGAGTAGTTGCTCTATTCAACAGCCAAAAATCTGTAGCCTCCCTTTAATCTGGTATTTTGTTGGTTCACATGCTTGATCAATGGTGTTTTATCATTAGTTTTATTATTATTAATGTTTTGTGTTTTCTGAGTCATTCGTAACTGTCACTGTATGTCATGTTGTTACTTGTGGGTGGAGCACCAAGGCAAATTCCTTACTTACTTATCTGTGGATGGAATGGACAGATGATGATTCGGATCGGGACCCTTCTTCAGACAGGTCAGATTAGGCTGCCTAAATAATATAGAGTTTGTCAACATTCTTATCCATTCAAAAATATTGCAGGTAGCTCAGGAGGCTGATACACATTAAATACCAAAGGTTGCTATCCAAGTTACAACGGACTGTCATTGTCCTTGAGAAATCGTTGCACTGTAGTCGATCTCACTGGCAACTCCACTGAGTGCAATGTCAGAGGATTTGTGGAACAGAGGTAAAACAAATCTGCAGTGAATATTTAGTGATAGTAATTACGTGCGAATAGTCTTTTAACAAAGCATTAATGATTTTCTATCATCCTCTGGCACTGAAAATTAAATATTACATGTGTGGACTCGCAATCCTTCAGATGGTGAATTGTTTTAGACGTATTTTATACATGAATATTGTCGTCTTATTCCATTTGTCTTTCTGTACTTGAATCTTTAATTGAGTTCAACTTCTCCTCCACGTTAATTGAATATCCTGCCCAATCCTGCTGCTGTTATTTGCTAATCAAAGGAGATAAAACAATGGTTACCCTGTTCACTTCAGTCTCATATACCTGGCTCCCTTCTCTGTGCCAATGCTGACATTCTCTTTTAGTAAGTTCATAGTAAAAATAAATGAAGCAAAAGTTAAATAACAACCGATGTGATCCAGATGCTCCACTTTAGCAAAACCATTTTTTGTTCGTTCTCACAAATGAATTCAAAAAGACAGATGCATCCATTTTAAAATGAATTATTCATTCCATACATGGCAGGCCAAGATAATTTGATACTCATTTGACTTCCAGTTGAAAAAGCATGGAGGTGCAGCAGGTAGTGTGACTGCCCCACAGCTCCGGTCTCTGGGTGTTCATTGGAGCAGAATTGGGGCCATTCAGCCCATGAAGTCTACTCCACCATTGATCGTGGCTGATCAATCTTACCCTCTCAACCCCATTCTCCTGCCTTCTACCCATAACCCCTGACACCCGTAATAATCAAGAATCTGTCCATCCCCGCCGTAAAAATACCCATTGACAAGATCATACTCATAAATGCATTCATCTTGCGTTTCCTCCAAGAGCCCAAAAATATGTTGGTTGGGAGTTTAACAGGACACTGTAAAATTACCTCTGATATGGGGTGGCAGTCGAAGCATCAAATGGGAGTGAACGAGTTCAAAAGAGAAGGTAGACAAAAATGCTGGAGAAACTCAGGGGGTGAGGCAGCATCTATGGAGTGAAGGAAATAGGCGACGTTTCGGGTCGAGACCCTTCTTCAGACTGATGTGAGGGTGGGGGGGGGGGGGGAAGAAGAAATGAAGCGGCAGAGAGCTGGGAAGTGGAGGGGAAAGCAGGGACTACCTGAAATTGGAGAAGTCAATGGCCATCCCGTTGGGGTGTAAACTGCCCAAGTGAAACATGAGGTGCTGCTCCTCCAATTTACGGTGGTGCTCACTCTGGCCATGGAGGAGGCCCAGGACAGAAAGGTCGGATTTGGAATGGGAGGGGGAGTTGACATGCTGAGCCACCGGGAGATCAGGTTGGTTATTGCGAACCGAGCAGAGGTGTTGGGCGAAGCGATCGCCAAGCCTACATTTGGTCTCACCGATGTAGAGCAGCTGACACCTAGAGCAGCGGATGCAATAGATGAGGTTGTAGGAGGTGCAGGTGAATCTCTGCCGCAACTGGAAAGACTTTAAGCATCTCTGGAGAGAAGAAATGGGTGACGTTTCGGGTTGAGACTATCTGAACATGTTTTCCTTGCCTAGCTATTTTTTACAACTCGAGTCAGTGTGCCCTTACTACATATGTTCAGTACACTCCCCTCACACTATCTCTGCAAACACTGCTCAGTAACTGGGGGCCCATCACTGCTTCAAGCATTACGATGTCTTTTTGATGGCCGATAGTGTTTTTTGGAGCATTCCTTACACCATATGACATTACACTGAGCAAGTAGGCTATGGGTCAACCAGCTTATACAGCGCGACGTGGCCTTACACTGGGGGCTCACAACATTCGCTCTGCCCTGTATCTGTAACGGCAAAGCTGTGACACAGAAATGGCGGGAAATTATTGCATTGTAATGAGAACCTGATAAATCTATTCGATATCCCCAAAAGTATTTTCTGTTAAGCGAGTTAATATTACTTCAGCAGAGAAGGTTAATTGAGGTGTTCGTAAAAAAAAAGCAACAAGCAGTAAATTAATCTTACAGCAGCAATTTCGGTTGGCGCAATTTCAAAATAATCTGGATTTTTTTGGAGAAAGTTAAGTTTAATACCCAGTTACATTTTTAGAGGTCAAAATGGCAGTTATATAATAAATAAATGAAAAGACCAATTCAAGATAAAGCTAATAATAGCTGAATGAATATGCCTGAGGGGTATAAGTGACAACTCTCAAAGATTCCAGTCCATCAAATATTTAAAGTATATATTTTTTAATATGTAAAGTTAATTTACCTTCAGTTCTACCTCCAAAGAGCATGGTTTCATAAATTTTAAACAAACCGTTGCAATAGAACACGTGACAAACTTTACCTTCAAACCCGGAAATAAAAAAAGGACTAATCCCTGAGACGGCAAGCACTCAAAGTCAGTCATTGCTTTATCATGCACAGTGCAGTAACCAAATCACTCTAGTTTCATTGATGCTTCCAATCATTGTGTGCTCGGTCCACCTGGATCTCCTGGTTGCTAACTATTTTAACTCCCCTCCCGTTCCAGTCACCTTTCTGTCCCGGGCCTCCCCCATTGCCAGAGTGAGGCCACATGCAAACTGCAGGAACAGTATTTCATATTCTGCTTGGGTAGCTCACAACCCAATGGTATAAATACTGAATTCTCCAATTAAGGTTTTCCATCACCCACCTCTTTTTTTAATGCCCCCCCCCCCGCCCCTCTTCCTTATGCCCCACTTGGATGCACACCCATTTCTCTGACAACTCTGCCCCTGCTTTCCCCTGTCCCCTTCCTCTGGCTTGACACTTCAAGTCTTATCTGCTTATCTCACAGGCTGTTGTCTTTTCATCTCTAGCCGCTGTCTAACCATCTATCAATCGACCCCACCTCCCTTGTATCCCACTATCTCTCTCCCCCCCCCCCCCACTACAATTAGTCTTAAGGGTCCTGACCCGAAACATCACCTATCCATGCCAAGTGAATGACTAGCCAGTTTCAGAGAGGTTAAGACCACAATGCCAAAGGTTGAAGAGAAGGGTAATCTTTTGCTTTCAGTACAAAGGAGGCTCCTGGGTTTGTCAAGCAACAGAGGGAGCAGGGTGCCACCTGCTGCAAGGCATGGGTGAAATATGCATGGACATTAATGTAGATGGTGTGAGCAAAATGGAGAGCTGGGGGGTAGTGCAGTGTAAAGAACTTTGCATTCCAGAGAAACAATCCAAATCTGCCCAAAACCACCCCCTGTAGCAAATACCCACTAATTCAGGCATCAATTCTGGTAAACCTCCTCTGCACCCTCTCCAATGCCTCCACATCCTGTCAGTAACCAGGAATACTCCGAATAAGGAATTAGCACAGAGGTGAAGCATTTCGTCCCGAGAGAGAGTTGTGGACCTTTGCAATTCTCTATCTTAGAGAACTGTGAATGTCAAGTCACCAAGCAGATTCAAGCCAGAGACCGATATTATTTTGGATGAGGAGAATCAAGGGAGTTTGTATTGTATAGAAAATGGAGTTGAGGCAAAAAATTAGAGCAGCCACAAAATTAAATGGCGGAGCAGGTTTGAATGGCCAAATGACACATTTCTACTATTCTTATCTGCTTAATTCATGCTTTGCAGAGGGTGAATTAGTTTTGAGGTCCCTGTCGTAATGGAGGAAGCATTGCAACAAATGTGCAGGTTGTAAGCTTCCACAAATAGCAACGTGATAATTATCCAATGTTTTAGTGGTGATAATTGAGTAATACTATTCAGAAATTGCTTCACCCATATTAAATCTGAATATGTGATAATTCTGTTTAAACAAGGATTTGAAAAGCACTTTTAATGTTGTGATTCTTAATATGAGCATTCATAGAATTTGCCAAATGATATATCATAACAAAGAACCATTTAATAACCATTTAAAATACATTTGGGATGGTACATAGATTGGAAAGGTTGAGATGGATATGGTCCAAACGTGGGCAAATGGGACGAGCTTAGATGGAGAATCTCGGTCAGCATTGACGAGTTGGGCTGAAGGGCCCAAACATGATCAAAGATGTAGGCTTTAAGAACCATTTTAAAGGAGAGGGGCAAAGTACATTTAGCAAAGCAGCTAAAAGCACAGAGAACCTTGATAAAGTGTCTGAAAGCCAAGGGGCGTGAATTGGAGGAACAGAAATCGGGGGAATATAGATCACCAGCAGAATACATTCATGAGAAAGTGCGCGGCTTGGAGGAATTTGGAAAGTGTACTTTTGCCATTTAGATAAATTACTGACAAATGAGCAAGCTAAATGCTTGTTTTGAACCCAGATCTAGGAAACAAATTGGTGGATCTGTGTCTCGCGTGCATTTCTTTCATCCACGGCAAAATGCTCAGAGTCATCACTGATCCCGTCTGTAAACAAATGACTGTGACCCTGAACTCTCCATCCAGCTGATCCTAGGCATAAAGCTGCCGCTGCCACTATGCAGTGCTCGGTTAGGATTTCCGAGACTGCCCATTTTTCCCCCTGAATTATGCAGAGCAAATTCCAACAGCAACAATGGAATCCGAGCGCTTTGTGCTTCAGCTAACCTGGATCATCAATCAATGGAGCAAAGGTCTGACAAGCACCTTTTATTAAAGACCCTATAAAGAGGCTCCATCTTTTGCTGCCTCCCTCACCCCAAATGATAAATGAGCTACAGTTATTAGCATCCCATTTTAATGACAAGCTGCACCCAATATTAACTGTACTTGTCCAGATATAAAATTAATTTTCTAATTACTGTAGCCTCCAACGCAGAAATCTAGATTTAACAGACTAAAGCAACTAATTATGCTTTATTTCCCATCCTTCACACTAAAATATTATTATGAGTTAATTCTTTAATATTTGCTAAACGTTCTCTAAGATTTCACACAAATGTCAGCATGTCAATACAAATAATCCAAGCGTAGATGAACAAACTCGAGGATGCTGCTGCATGCTGTATCATCCATATTCACGTACCTCTCATTAATGTTAAGCCTAAATGTGTCACTGAGCAGTTATGAGGTGGTTTAATTTGCATTAAGATGCCCACACTTAATAATATGCCTGATCCAAATCTATCTTAAATCGAGGAGACATAAGAAACGGTCCGTAGCAGGGACCCGACCCAAAATGTTGTCTGTCCATTTCCCACCACAGATGCTGCCTGACCAACTGAGTTCCTCCATTACCGTGTGTTTTGCTATTGTAAGTGGGTTTGCCAACGTTCTCACTCCCAAATACGGGACAAAAGGTCGGAATAAGGGACAAATTCCCGACGGCATACAGTACAGAGTCACCGCTGACGGGCTTAACCCACGTCTTTTTTGCTTCCCATTGCTTGTTATAGCTGCACAGTCTTTTCTTTTTTGCAGGTTTATCCATATTTGGACATGCCAAACCACCCAAACAACACCAGACGTTACAGAAACCTTTTGTTTTGGCAGGAATTGGATGGAGAGAAAACAAAAAAAACCCACAAAGCGCAGGAATAACTCAGCAGGTCAAGCAGCAAACCTGGAGAACATGGAGAGGTGACATTTCAGGTCGGGACCCTACTTCAGACTGTGGTCGGGCAGCGTAAAAGCTGGAAAAGAGGAGGGGCAGGACAAAGGGCCCAGCAAGTATAGACACGAAATGTTGGATAACTCAGCGGGACAGGCAGCATCTCTGGAGAGAAGGAATGGGTTTCGGGTCGAGACCCTTCTTCAGACTATGTGGACACGGGCAAGGGCGGTTTTAATAGGCAGATGGTTGGACAAAGGCCAGAGAAACTTGGAGAATTTAATGAGGGTATGTCTCTGTAGAACAAGACCAGGGTAACCGTGAAGGATAAACTGTGAACAAGGTTATCGGGTCAATGAGATCAGTGCGAGAGTTAGAATGGAAAAAAATATTCAAAAGAATGTATGAATTACAAAATACAGAACAGGCAGATAGATACACCTGGCAGCTCTGTCTGGGAGTGTCCTCCCAGAGAGAAGAAACAAGAAAGGTGAAATGTCTTTGAATCTTTAGCACAAATGACAAAATGGGAACATGCTGCCTGACCCACTGAGTTCCTCCAGCACTTCTTGCTTGTACCAGATCAACATTAATGCCTTTGAATCCTCAGTACATACTGCCTTATGGCACATTTCTTAAAAAAAACACGACATTCAAAGATTTTAGTGGACTTGTTTTAACGTCTTGCGATAGCATGAGCAGCTTCAGATTTCAATTTTCTTCCAAAAAAACAAAGGTTGAAAATCGACATTAAAAAAACTGCAAGATGCGGGAAATCTAAAACAAGAACTGGAAATGCTGGAAATACTGCACAGGTTTGTCTGCATTTGTAGGAAGAGAAACTGAGTCAATACTTCAGGTCAGAGACCCCTTGTTAGAAAGGAAAGGGAGATTAAGGAAGAAATTGAAGCTGCCAGTGGGCGGGGGGGGGGGTCATCAGACCACTGACCATCAGATTAAGTTTAAAACAAGGCTATCTGATCAATGGGAGAGGTTACAGGCTAGACAAAATATGGTTGGCATTACACAATACAGAGCAGGGAAACCTGCCAGCGAGCCAGACCTCCAGCGGTCTCCACGTACCCCCCCCCCCCCCATCTCCCCTTCCTGTTCCCCCTCCC
Source organism: Raja brachyura (assembly GCA_963514005.1). The sequence continues at coordinate 18,752,388 of OY740795.1, forward strand.
GTTCCCCCTCCATTTACAAAAAAAAACTAATATTACGGATGGATAACTGATACAGGCTAAGAAATCAAGGGACAAGTTGAAGGGCAACTTTTTCACATAGAGGGTGGCAAGTATATGGACCATTACATGAAAGGTAGTTGAGGCAGGCACTATGACAGCATTTAAAAGACATTTGGCCAGGTACATGGATGGGAAAGGTTTTGGAGGGATATTGTCCAAAGGCAGGAATACTACCTTAGATGCCCAGTTGGGCTGATGGACCCGTTTCCATCCAATATGATTTTTTTTGACACATTGGACCAAATAGCTCACTCTAGCTTCTTACGTTCTTAACTTATGAACAGCAAAAACTTTGATTTTTTATTCACTTAGTTAAAACATTTAATTAACATGTCCATCGTAGAATTCTATGATCACTTCTGGAATCATTCTGCCCTTGTAAGAAAACCGTATAAACATTTGTGTATACATCAGTTAACCACTATCAGTCATTTTCCCACTTCATCAACTCATTTTGAAATGCTTATTCAGCACAACTTCCTTTCATAATCAAATATTAGTTTGCTGTTGTAATAACAAGGAACTGCTGATGCTGGTTTAGACCAAAGAAAAAGTTGTTAGTTTCCAGCTTTCTCTCCTGCTCCCTAATAATCAGTTTGAAAAAGCGTCCCGACCCTAATAATCAGTTTGAAAAAGTGTTCCCGATGTTGGGGAGGTGCAGAACAAGGGGTCACAGTCTAAGGATAAGGGGGAATTCCTTTAGGACCGAGATGAGGAAAACATTTTTCACACAGAGAGTGGTGAGTCTCTGGAATTCTCTGCCACAGAAGGTAGTTGAGGCTAGTTCATTGGCTATATATAAGAGGGAGTTAGATGTGGCCCTTGTGGCTAAAGGGGTCAGGGGGTATGGAGAGAAGGCAGGTACAGGATACTGAGTTGGATGATCAGCCATGATCATATTTGAATGGCGGTGCAGGCTCGAAGGGCCGAATGGCCTACTCCTGCACCTATTTTCTATGACACGAAAAATCACCCATCCGTTTTCTTCAAAGATGCTGCCTGACCCGCTGAGTTACTCCAGCTCTTTGTGTCTTCCTTGGCTTGCTTTGTACTGCCAAAATTTACAATTTACTTTACTATTTTCTGCCTCCATGCACATCAAACTAATATCAATTCCAACCCCCAAGCTTTTGAATGTTGTTGGAATATAAAATGTTTCAAACACTGCAGCTCAACCCTTCACCTAATGAGCTGTGAGCAATTTCTGCCACTAGTTTTCACCATAATGTTTGTGTTGTGTGAGGAGTTCAATGCTATGGTGTTATAAAGGCAGGTATCATAAATGTCTACCTCCCATGCTTCACATATAAAGGGCTTGGAGCCTTAATAGACTCCACACTACTCTCTGCCAACAAACGGGTAAGTGCACAGGTCAGCTTTTACCTGCTATTTCCACTCAGTTAACTTGTATCTACTGAACAGCTCTACCCAGCCCCAAGTCACCAGCTCTGTAGCCCTCATGAGACATGTCCTTCTCATTTGTAAGCTATACCAAATGCTGACAAGTTTCAAGTTTCAGCTGAACCTCAACTATTTCTTAACCCTTTTGTTGCCAGAACGTCGGCTTGTTCAATATCCAGCCACGGACAAACAACAATTACTTGCAAATAAACAGGATGTGGGGAGGTTACCCTCCAACTTTATTAAACCTTGGTCACACCTCGGTTGGAATACTGCATGCAGATCTCTGCTGAGCAGCAATCATCAAACATTTCAAAAAATATTCAAATGACCGATTTAAGTTATGGAAAAAAAGCTCAATAATTTGATTAGAAAAATTCAAAATTTACGTTTGCCCTGGGAAGAGAGGAGTACAAGAGTAAGAAATAAATTTGATTTAATGCATTAATAGAATGTGGAAACCAGTTTAGTTTAGAGATACAGCATGGAAACCTCTTCGACTCACGGAGTCCACACCGACCATTGAACACCTGTCCACACCAGTTTCCCACTTTTTCATCCACACCCTACACACCTGGGGAAATTTACAGAAGCCAACTCAGCTACAAACCCCCACGTTTTTGGGATCTGGGAGGAAACCGGAGCACCTGGAGGAAACTCACACGGTCACAGGGAGAACGTGCAAACTGCACACAGGCAGCACCTGAGGTCAGGATTGAACCTGGGGCAACAGCGCTGTGAGGCAGCAGCTCTATTCCATCTCTCGTCCTCCACCTCTTCAGTTTATTAAAAGTGCCTGTTGGGTTGAATACCTGTAGAAGTGTACACACACAGTAAATGACTGCTTGCCTGCACAGTGCTAAAGGCTGAACACAAATTCAATACTGGGATAGATTTTTGCATATTATTTCTTTCCACAAGTTCCATCCATTTCAATGACTAGTTCAACATCTGGTGTCTTGACTGAGCCATTTATTATGCGCGAACGTTGAATGCTACAAAGCTGTGGAGCTGGAAACGATTGCACCGATCCTAATGCCGTCCTCAATCAATGTCCACACAGACACAACTTCCAACAATAATGGAATCGGAACCAAGAATTTGTTCTGCTGTTCTCTCCCTTGCTAAAGAAATTAGACCAAATCTATAGTAGCCTGTGACAACAACCAGACGCAGTCAAACAGAGGAAGAACTGGGAACTTCCTGACTTCCACTATTCAATTCCACAGCAAAATGTCCTCCTACAATCTGAACAAGGACCGAGTACATGCTCTGAAAGTTGCATCTGGTTTGAGAGATGAATATTTCAGCTATTGGATGCACCAAGCAAACATAGAACTTACAACAGTACAGAACAGGAATAGATCCTTCACCCCATAATGTCTGAGGCCAAGTTAAACCAATCTCCTCGGCCTGCACATGATCCACACCCATCCATATCCTGAATATCATATCAAAAAGCCCCTCAAAATGCCACTATTGTTTATGGTTCCACCAACACCTCTGGCAGCCCGCTTCTGGCACCCACAGCTCAGTGTAAAACAAAACTTGCCCCGTACATCTCCTTCAAACTTTGCCCCTCTCTCCTTAAAGCTATGCCCTCTCGTCTTTGGCATTTTCACCTTGGAAAAAAAGTTCTAACTGTCAGAGTATGTTCTCATCACTTTGTCTTCTTCTATCAGATCTCCCCTTAACCTACAACGCTCAAGAAAAAAAAACAATACAAGTTTCTCTAACCACTTCTTCTAGCTCATACCCTCTAATCCATGGAGCATTCAGGTACCCTCTCTAAAGCCTCTATGTCCTTCCTATAATGGGGAAAAGTGAACTGCACATAATATTCAAAATGTAGCCTCACCAAAACTCCTGTATTCTGAACTATTTTGTAATTAAATTAGCATAACTTTAATCTTCACTCACACATGCTGCCTTAACTAAGGCCGGGGGCACCAGATAAATCCAATCACCCTAAAACTTGACAAAAGAAAGCAACTCAATCCATCAAGACTTTCTCAATGAGGTCCTCAGAATTTGCAAATCAGGCACTCAAGGCCATCATTAAATTATCTGGACCTAATGTAGCGTTTTGTTCCCAGGGCATGTAATTCAAAGCATCCTTGGGCCATGGAAATTGGCCCAAAGTGAAGTAGACCGATAAAAGAATTCTTAATGGATATGGCATATTTTAGGAAGACGGTCGAATAACTTTTTCAGATAATATGAAGATTTTCTATGAGTGAATATTTGAGCTTCAGCAGGGTAGGCTTAGGTTTAGATTTATTATTGTCGCATGTAGAATGAAAAGCTTTGATTTGCTTGCTGTCCAAAAAGATCAGATATACCATACATAAATACAATCACTTTAATATTTCCCCGGAATATCAAGGGGAAGATACAGAGTGCAGAATATAATTCTCAGCATTGTCTCTCTGTGTGTCCTATGTGAGGGGTGGGGTGGGGGTGGGGGGTAAAGGGGAAACCGTTTTGGTCGCCTCCCCCACGGAGAGGCAAGTTTTTTCCATGTCGACTCCCCCGTGGTCTAACATCGAGGATCGTTGCGGCCTTTCCCGGAGACGTGCCCGGGGCTTCAACTGCGGGCACAGCGTGGACTCTTGTCGCGGAGCGGGCGAGCCCTCACCGGGGGTCGCCGGAGGGGAGTCCTCCGTTCGCTGGCCCGCTGCAGCCTGAAGCCGCGGTCTGCGGTGCTTCCAGCTGGCACAGCGTCCGGAGCCTGGGGTCCCTCATTGGGGACCCGGGTGGAGAAGAGCTCTGACCACCGGCCCGCGGCCTTACTTCTATCGTGGGCGCGGCGGGGACTTACCATCAGAAGCCGGGCCCCTTGCCGGGGTCCCCTGGAGAGGAGCTCCGACCGCCAGCCCTGCGGTCTGAGGTGCATCTGGCTGCAGCGCAGTGGTGACTTCAGATCTTTGACCGCCGGCCTGCGGCCTACACCAACCTGAAGTCACGGTCTCCGGTGGAGAAGACCGATTCTGGACTTACCGGGACTTTACCTTGTCTACTCATCTGGACGCCCGTAGCGGCGACTGCGGAGGGTTGTGGTCCCGACCACGGGGGGATATGGAGGAGGACTGTCCAGTGATGAATGCTGTGGTGGATGTTTGTGTTAAATGTTTAAATTTTTGTTATGTTTTTGTGAGTCCTTTTTTCATTGTACCGCTGCTGGCAATTTCATTTCACTTGCATTTTATGTGCAAGTGACGAATACAACTGATATTGATTGATATTGATATTGATATTGTAGTAGATCAGTTCCGTACAGTAAGTCCAATGTTCTCAATGGGGTAGATGTGAATTGGACAGTATCCCAGTTTATGAAAAGACCATTCAGAAGCTTGATAAAGGCACTGTCTCACGGTGCGAGTTGACACACGAGTGACCCAGAGTGACAGACTCGTGGTTGTGTACGATATTCCAAGTTGATGTGCAAGTGTTTGTGGCGAGTTCCCACGGGTATGGTAATCTGCGATGTTCCGAGATCGTCTCCAGAGTTACCAAGTTCCCCTCCCGTTTGCTCTTGAGTTACCAAGTTCCTCTCCCGCTCAGGGCGTGTGTTGTTGCTGCAGTCCGGGATTCGCATTTAAAGCACTCGGTTATCTTCAGCAGTTCAGGCGAGAACAGGTTTGGGGGGGGGGGCGAGGGATGGTGGAATTGGGAGAAGGCAAAGACTATGGGTGGGGAGGCGTGAGAGGGGGGCTAGGAACGGCATCTGCGAAACGGGTAGTCAACCTTTAGGGTCCCGGCCCGAAACATCCCTATACATTTTATGATTTCCCTCCGAAGATGCAGTCTCCCGTGGTTTGTTTGCACAACTCTCTCCCCTCTCTCTCCCAACATTGGGGGGGGGGGAGGGGGACGACGACAAGATAGTTTAAACGGACCTTACCCCCACTTCATGCTTCTGTTGCGCATAATTCAGCAGTAAAACCTCTCTTCCCCTTACCCAGCGACGCCCGATTCCTCGCACCCCCACAAGTTCACATCGACGAGGGAAGAATGAGCGGGGAGTCTGAAGAAGGGTCCCGACCCGAAACATTACCCATTCCTTCTCTCCAGAGGCGATGCCTGTCCCGCTGAGTTACTCCAGCATGTTTGTGTCTATCGTCGGTGTATACCAGCGTCTGCAGCTCCTTCCTACACACGGACAGTGAAGTGCCTCGGCCAAATTAGGAACATTAGGATTCTCTGATGTGAAAGTAGTCTGGTTTGCGTTTCTTACACTTGATCATATCCGAAACTAAAGTATAGATAGACACAAAATGCTTGAGTAACTCAGTGGGACTGGCAGCATCTCTGGAAAGAAGGAATGGGTGGCGTTTTGGGTAAGTCTGAAGAAGGGTCTCGACTCCATTCCTTCTCTCCAGAGATGCTGCCTGGTCCGCTGAGTTATTCCAGCATTTTGTGTCTATTAAAGAGTTCCCACGGTAGACGCACGAATCACTAAACTTAACGCACGGGCCACTACGATATTACAACGAGTTTAAATGTTTCAATTTTAAACTTGACCACGAAATTTGACTCGTGGAAAAAGTCAAACATGTTTGACTTTTTTCACGAGTTCACAAGTTTCACGGGTACCTGCCGTTAGCGCCACGAGTGGACAAGTTGATCGCGCGAGTTCCGACGTTCCCGCTACGTTGGCTGTACGTGATCACCACGAGTGAAAACTCGGGGTCACTCGTGGGCCAACTCGCACCGTGAGACAGGGGTTTTACCGAGGAAGAAGCTGTTCCTCAATCCGTTAGTGAGCTTTCAAGTTTCTGAACCTAGTGCCGGATCTGAGGAGTGAGAAAAAATGAATGACCTAGGCGGGACAAGTCTTTGATTACGTTGGCTGCTTTTCCGAGGCAGCGTGTAATGTAGATGGAGTCAATGGTGGGGAGTCTGGTCTGTGTGATGGACTGGGCTACATCCACAACCTTCTACAATTCCTTGGGGTCTTGGGCAGAATAGTTCCCAAACCAAACGGCGATGCTTTTTATGTTACTTCTCTGGATGGCGAAGGTACAAGCGTAGTGATATCAAAAACCATCACCACCCTGGTCACACACTCATCTCGCTGCTGCTATCAGGAAGATCTTACAGGAGCCTAAAAACCGTGAACTGCAGGTTCAAGAACAACATCTTCCCAGAAACCATCAGACTCTTGAACACTGCACAACACTAACCTCAACAACTATGAACTTGTATGTAGACATAACGATTTAGAAGATGCTGGTTTGCAAAAAAAAAGCATGAGAGCAAAACAAAGCGAGTGATAGGTGGGTACAGATAAGGGGGGGGGGGGGGGGGAGTTATTGGCAGATTGTTGGGAAAAGGCCAGAGATGAAAAGTCAAAGCCCAACCTCTCTTGCAGCTCTCTCCCCTCCTACTACAATCAGTCTGAAGAAGAGCCCTGACCCAAAACGTCACCTCTCCAAGTTCTCCAGAGATGCCGCCTGAAGCACTGAGTCACTCCAGCACTATGGATCTCTTTATGATTTCCTACAGATTGTTTCTTTGGTTGCACTATTATGGTTACCTAATATTTGGATATAATTTACAATATTATTGATTATTATACATTTAACCGTGTGATTGTTTTAATGAACCTGTGAAGCTGCGGCGAGTAAGAATGTAAATGTTCCGTTGCTAGTACATATGACAATTAGACACTCTTGACTCTCATTAAATGCTCTGCATTGAAAACTGTGAACAAATGCAATCAACTGTGGTGTGTAGCAATGGGTAGCAATGGAACAACCTCTAAGTGAGCAATTTACAGATAAAAATCTCAACAGAAAGCCAGTCAATTAATGCAAAAAGTAAGCTGTTGAAGGATCTCAAGTTCCTCCGGCAGTTTGTTTTGTGCTCAGATTCCAACAAGAGCAGTCTCCTTGTGCTGGCAATTATTTAATGTGGGTTCTTCTGATCATCAGACTGAGATTTACAGTGTAAGTAGCAACAATTGACTTCTAGGCCATGAGAATTTAGTTCTTTAATTGCCCGGTAATTTCTCGCTGCCACTCAGAATATCAATTTACCACTTCACCAGCCTGGAATCCCACCCACTGACTGACAGCCTTGCAATAATATGGAAACAGGCCCGTCTGCCCACCGAGTCCATGCCGACCATCAAACACACCAGTTCTATGTTATCCCATTTTCCCCATCTACACTAGGGGCAATTTACAGAGCCCAATTAACCTACAAACGGCACGTCTTTGGGATATGGGAGGAAATCGGAGAACCCGGAGCAAACCCATGTGGTCACAAGGAGAAGTGTAGGAAGGAACTGCAGATGCTGGTTTAAACCGAAGATTGACACAAAATGCTGGAGTAACTCAGCGGGACAGGCAGCATCTCTGGAGAGAAGGAATGGGTGACGTTTCGGGTCGAGACCCTGAAGATGGGTCTCTGGTGAACTCTGCACAGACAGGACCCAAGGGTCAGGGTCTCTGGTGCTGTGAGGCAGCAACTCTACCAACCGTGCCACAGTGCGGACCTAAAAAATAAAATTGCACGTGCGTACACAACCCCACCCATTACTCCTAGGAGACCTGCTGGAGCTATAGTCAACAGGATTCCAACCTGTGAAGGGAATCCCCAATTGATTTCTGGAACCGGTGTTCTGGTAACAGCACTTCAGCCCAACTTGCCTATGCCAACCAAGATGCCCCATCTACACTCGTCCCACATGTCCACATTTGGCCCATATCCCTCTAAACTTTTCCTATCCATGTACCTGTTCAAATGTCTTTTAAATATTGTTATTGTATCAAAGACTGATGCACGGAATTGAAATTATATTTAGTTAATCCAATTCCAAAATTGTTCGTCTCAGACAATGAAAAGATTTGCACTGGATGTAAACCTAATTGGTGAACGAGCCTCTACATTCACATCCATTAGAAAGGGTAGACCATTGGATGAAGTACACTTTTTTCCAGATGTCTTGCACTCTGCTGTATGGTCAACTCACACAGAGGTTGACACATCTGTTACCACTGGAATCCAACTGAGCATGTTCCCTAAACACTGCTCAGTTGGATTCCGACTCAGGGCTGTGATTGCATATGGTGGAAGTGCTGTAAATTTTAATAATGTGAAGATCGACTAAATCTGGCCCTGTTTGCTGGGCTAATCACAAAGTGCTGGAGGAACTCAACGGGTCAGGCAGCATCTGTCATGGGAATGCTCAGGCTGGGTGCATTTTGACTCCAAAGGCAAGCCTTCTTACTTGAATATAGACAATGCACGTAGACATTTTAGTTTGGAAAAAGGCTCAGGCCCACCGATTCCATGGCAACCATCAATCACCCGTTCAAACTAGTTGTATGTTATGTGTATGAAGGAACTGCAGATGCTGGTTTAAACCAAAGATAAACTTAAAATGCTGGAAAATTATTCAGACTGGTATGTTGTCCCATTTTTTCATCCACGCCTTACACACCAGGGCCATACACCGGCAAATGGAACTAGCTTAGAAGGGAAATTTTAGTCAGCATGGACAAGTTGGGCCGAAGGGCCCTGTGGCCGTGCTGTATGATTCCCTGGCTCCACAGCTCTACGGCAGCCAATTAACCTACAAGCCCGCACGTCTTTGGGACGTGGGAGGAAATTGGAGCACCTGGAGGAAACCTACTCGGTCAAAGGGAGGTAGACAAAAGTACGGGAGAAACAAAGGGAGAACATGCAAACTCCACACAGATAGCACCCGAGGACAGGATTGAACCCGGGTCACCAGCACTGTGAGGCAGCAGCTCTACCAGTTGCTCCACACTTGGCAAGTCAGCATGGTGCTCAGTTGTCATGTTGTCCTCATCCAATCGAGCCACACTCCATCGACCCTTTAACTATCAGACAGAGATTGTAATGAATGTTGATATAGGTTTTGTCATCTGCAGTACCCAAAGTCAGTGACGAGGACATTAAGCAGCGCTGTAAGCTTCTTCCACAACACAGGAGTTTGTGGAATAATCTAGGAGGCTGCTCACACTAATAACAAGCATTTTAAATTCAGAATTTGTATAGTCAGTGATAGGAACAATGTTTATTACGCACATACACCGAGATAAATTTGTAGAGCAGAAGCACCTTCAGTTTAACATACACGCAAAATGATTTCTGCTCAGCAACAAATGGAGGTGTAATTTCAAAGTTAACTGCACCAGTGGTCCAGATAAACTTTGACTACAAACCAATTATAGTTGCCGTGTGAGTGCATCCTAAAATTGTAAGTAATGGTTGGTCTGAATGCATCCCAAGGTAAGAAAATAGCAGGAAGAGCATGGGCAAAATAGGTTACAGAAGCTCATCTGTGATGAAAACTTCATGATTCACTGATCAAACTACATTCTATCATAAAGCAGTTAAGGTACATTGTAAATTCATCTGAAGCTAAAGCAGATGCCCTTTAAGATTCAGAGGACCTCTAGTTTAATTTAGAGATACAACGTAGTAGAAGGCCCTTCGGCCCACAAAGTCAGCGCCGACCAGCGCTTCCCACACGCTAACACTATCCTACACACATTAGGGACAATTTATAATTTTTCCAAAGCCAATTAACCTACATACCAGTATGTTTTTGGAGTGAAGGAAAAAACTGGAGCACCCGGCAAAAGCCCATGCGGGCACAGGGAGAACGTACAAACTCGTTACAACAGCTCCCGTAGCCTGGATTGAATCCGGGGCTCTGGCGTTGTAAGGCAGCAACTGTTGTGCCACTGACCCGCCTGCTCTAATTACAAGGTGAGATTGTTTAACCCCACTGGCCATAATAATTTGCTGTATAACCAGACAATAACACACCAGGTGATTCCATTTTATATCACAAAAGATCCCGAGATGAGAAAACGTGGTCACATATGAAGACTATAATCTCCTCTCCTTCAGTCACGGTGGCGCAGCGGTAGAGTTGCTGCCTTACAGTGAATGCAGCGCCATAGACCCGGGTTCGATCTCTACAACGGGTGCTGTCTGTACGGAGTTTGTACGTTCTCCCCATGACCTGCGTGGGTTTTCTCCGAGGATCTTCGGTTTCTTCCCACATTCCAAAGACGTACAGGTTTGTAGGTTAATTGGCTTGGTAAATGTAGTGAATGCGTAGGATAGTGTGTGTCGGATTGTGTTAATAGTGCGGGGATCGCTGGTCGGTGCGGACCCGGTGGGCCGAAGGACCTGTTTATGTGCTGTATCTCTAAATTAAACTAAAGATAATCGAGTGATATAATAAACTGCTAGTTATTGTTTTTGTATTTGTAATCAAAATAAGAAAAAACAATCACACTAACATTACACCTGCATTTGATTCATTATATCAATCCGTTCGATCAGAACCCACAGTCTGCTTTTGCTTGTTATCAAGTCTGCTGAGCAACCTACTTAGCATAAACATGCTTTGAAGTCAGGTAACACACTTATTGTTCTGTATACTTCGCATAAATCATTTAAATGGCTCTCTCTGGTATTTCACTATAATAAAATAATCTCTTCACACTCAATACCTATCTGTAAAGATTAAAATTTATCACATTGCCGGCTGTATTTTTACAAAATCACACACACAGACAAACGATTGAAAAAACAATGGAGATTTTAAAAAGTAACGGCAAAAATAAAAGTCACAGAATAATACTGGAAATACAGAAAAGTCTATCAGACTACAATTAATATTTTAGAAATTCTTTATCAGCTTATCAAAACACAACAATATTTCTTTACAGCTGCTGACAGAAACATTTCTGTACTCTCCAGCAATTCCGATGGCAAGCTGATAGCTCTATCCTGTTCAACCAAGTTTCCAACTCTTAGGCAGCTAAAAGTGATTGTCTTTGATCTGAAGCCAACTAATCTAACACCTACCCCACATGCGCAGATAGTAACGAGGTGTGTCTGGGCACCATGATCTCTCCAGTCATAAGCAGATCCAGTTATCATCCATCCCCATGACCGGTCGTTTATATCCCACGTAAAAACATAATTATGGTTCATTCAGCCCCTCATGCCTGCACCACCGTTCAAGTAAACCTCCTGGAGATCTTTGACCACAGACCACACATCTGTTCTAACTGCATTTTCCTTGATTCTCTGAACATCACATCATCTCCCAACAGTAGATCTAAACACAATTGCTCCCTCCTCCGAGAAATCCCACCCCAACCACACCAGCTCAGGATGCCTAATACCCCAGCCAAGATTTACAAGCACAGATCAAATGGAAAGTTGGGCAGAGGGAACTGAATCGCAACAAGTCGCAAGAAGTCATACGGTATGCTTGCATTAATTGCTAGGAGCATTGACTATATGAGTCAGGAAGTCATGATGCAGTTTTATAGGACATTGGTTAGTCCGCAATTGGAGTATCAGAAGGCAGTGGAGGCCAATTCTCCGGATGATTTAAAGAGAGAGTGAGATAGAGCTCTTAAAGATAGTGGAGTCAGGGGATATGGTGAGAAGGCAGGAAAGGGGTACTGAATGTGGATGTTCAACCATGATCACAATGAATGGAGGTGTTGGCTCGAAGGGCAGAATGGCCTACTCCTCCACCTAGTGTCTATCGCGTTCAATTCTGGTCACCCCATTGGAAGCTATGGAAAGTGTTACCCGAATTATAAAACACTATGATTAGAAGGTATTAAATACAGGGAGAGGTTGGACAAACGTGGATTGTTTTCTCTGGAACGCCAAAGGTTGCAGGAAGACATGATGGAACTATATAAAATTATGAAAGGCATAGATTGCTTAAGACAGTCGTAACCTTTTTTTCTCAGGATGGAAATACCAAATATTAGAGGGCATAGCTTAAAAGTGAAAGGGGCAAAAATTAAAGATGTGCAGAGCAAGTATTTTTATACAGTGGGTGGTAACAGTCTGTAACGTGCAGCTGTGGGGTGGTAGTTAAGATAGTGACACTTTTGGATGGGCTCAAGGATATGCAGGGAATGGAGGGACATGGATCATGAACAGGCAGATGAGGTGGTCTGGGCATGATGTTCAGCACAGACATTGTGGGCCGAATGGCCTATTCCTGTGCTGTAACGTTCTTTGTGATGCATTTTGGAGAGTCAATTAGGATAGGACATAACCAGTAAATGGGACAGCACTAAGGAATGTGATGAGAGATCTTGAGTCCATGTCCATGGACTACAGAGTCCATGTCCCTAGTTCCCTAAAAGTGGCCACACAAGGAGATAGGGTGGTGAAAAAGGGACATTGAACACTTGCCTTCGTAAGTCGGGGGATGGAAAATAAAGGTAGGGAGGTAATGTTGCAACTTTACAAAACATTGGTCAGATTGCATTTGTAAAACTGTGTGCAGTTCTGGCCAACACACTATTGGAAGGATGTGTTTGCATTGGAGAGGATGCAGAGGAGATTAACCAGGATGTTGCTTGGATTGGAGGACTTTAGTTTTGGGGAGAGATTGGACAGGCTGGGCTTGTTTTCCCTGGAGTGCAGGAAGCCAAGGGGTGACCTGATAGCACATGTGTTTACAAGCCATTGATTGGGTTAATATTTCCAATAGTTAATGTTTAATGTTCATGTTAATGTTTCAAAAAGATGTCAAAGGTTTAAGGTGAGAGGAAGCGCTATAAAGGGGACCCTGGAGTGGGTGACATTTGAAACACACTGCCAGAAGAGGTGGCGGAATCAGATAGATTCACAATGCTTAAGAGGCATTTGGACAAACACTTAAATAGGCAAGACATATTTACAGTCCAAATGTGGGCAAACAGAATTAGTGTAGACGGGCCTAAAGTTCGGCAAGGACGTAAAGAATCAAATGACGGCTAGTTTCTGTGCTGTCCTGCCCCCCCCCCCCCCGCTCCATCCGTGACCCCATACTGACTTCTTCCCAGTGACCCCATCCAGACCCCCGCCCAGTGACCCCAGTCCTCTACCCCTGTGTGACCCCATTGTGACCCCCTCACCAGTGACCCCGTCCGACCTCCATCTGTGACCCCGCTCCCATCCTATCTCCCCCCACACTCCAATCCGTGACCCCCATCCTCACCCCCTGCCCAGTGACCCCATCCTGCCCCTTGTCCTTGGTCCTTTCCTGGCCCTCTCGTGACGCATGTCCATGGCAACACCTCCATTGACAGGGAGTGTCAATGTGACCCTGTCATTACGGCCTTTAACCCTGACCTGGTCCCCAGTCCGTCACACCCTGCTCATGACCCATCGTAGCTACCCCTCCGTCCCTGTCCCTCTGCCCAGTGACCATGACCTGCCCACCCCCCACCACTGACGTCCGTAACCCCATCTTGCCCTTCTGCCCAGTGACCTCCTCCTAGCCCTCCCGTCACGTGACCCTGTCCTGCTCACCTGTCCATGACCCCCGATCCGTGACCCGGTCACACGTGACCCCCCCACCTCCCCCCTCCCCCCTCCCCCCTCCCAGCTCAGTGACCCTCCTCCCCACCGCCCCCCCGCTCCCCCCTCCCCGCTCCCCCATTACCTCCCGCCTCAGGCCGCGGCCTCCCGTCTCCAAGCAGCAGCGACCAGCAGCGCGACGTCAGCGCGCTCCACACGCAGGACGGGGGGGGGGGGGGGGGTCGACGTCACGGCGCAGTGCACGTCCCGCCCGCGGGATGCTGGGAGTTGTAGTCCACACTGCTGCCCTTTGTCCACAACACCTGTGTGGAAGATGCACCTCAACCTCTTGACTCCCAATCAACAATAAACCTTCTCAGAAGCGCAATCACTTTTATAGAGCTCTGAAACAGGCCCTTTGGCCCATACCAACCATCAGCCACCCATTTATCTCAGCCACCTATTTATCTCATTAGCTATATTTAAGAGGGAGTTAGATGCGGCCCTTGTGGCTAAGGGGATCAGAGGGTATGGAGAGAAGGCAGGTACGGGATACTGAGTTGGATGATCAGTCATGATCATATTGAATGGCGGTGCAGGCTCGAAGGGCCGAATGGCCTACTCCTGCACCTAATTTCAATGTTTCTATGTTTCTATCCCACAGATAGTGCCGTAGTACAACAGGTCAGGCAGCTTACCTGGAGAACATGGATAGGTGACGTTTTGAGTCGGGACCCTACTTCAGACTCTATGGGTCTCAACCCAAAACGCCACCCGTCCTTTTTCTACAGAGATGCTGCCTGACCCGTTGAGTTACTCCAGCACTTTGTGTCTATCTTTGGTATACACCAGCAGATGCAGTTTTTTTCACCCATTTACCCCAATATTCTACCGCTCACACACATACTAGGGTCAATTTACAGAAGGTCAATCAACCTACAAATCTACCCTCCCTTGTAAAGCTGGTCTCCACTATGAAACCTGCTACCTGCCCCCTCGACGTTTTCCCCTCTGCCCTTCTGAAGTTTGTCTTTGCAATAGCTGGTCCCAGCATCCTCGCCATCATCAACAGTTCTCTGGCCACTGGCACTGTTCCTACCTGCTTCAAAAGCGTGGTGGTCCAGCCCCCTCCTGAAAAAAACCTAACCTAGACCCCACCTTGCCTAGCAACTACAGACTTATTTCCAAACTGCCTTTCCTTTCAAAAGTCCTTGAAAAGGTAATTTTAAATCAACTAATGCCTTACCTACACCAAAATACCATCATGGAAACGTTCCAATCAGGTTTCAGGGCCCACTGCAGCACAGAGTCTGCCTTGTTGAAGGTACATAACGACCTAACTCTCACCATTGACTCCGGCGACTGTGCAATCCTGCTCCTTCTCGACCTCAGCTCAGCGTTTGATACAGTCGACCACACCATCCTAATTGACCGTCTCCGGTACGGGGTTGTTATTGATGGCACTGCCCTGAGCTGGTTCATCTCCTACCTCAAAGATAGGATTTTCTCTACAAACATAGGTAACTCTTTCTCCTCCCCAGCTAGCCTTTGCTGCGGGGTTTCACAAGGCTCCATCCCAGGCCCCATTCTCTTCTCGCTGTATATGCCCCCCTTAGGCCAAGTCATTCAAAGGCACGACATTTCCTTCCACTGCTATGCAGACGATACATAACTGTATCTCCCCCTGAAACCCAACAACTGATCAAATCTACTCAGCCTTATCCACTGCCTCGACGATATAAAGTGTTGGATGGCCCAGAACTTCCTCCAACTAAACGAGAGTAAGTCTGAGGTCATCCTACTCGGCCCCTCGGACTCAATCAAAACGATAGCAGGCAGCCTTGGAAGCCTTACCCCATTACTCAAAGCTCACGTCAAAAACCTTGGCGTGATATTTGACACCGCATTGAAATTTGTCAAACAAGTCAATGCCGTGGTAAAAGCTAGCTTCTTCCAGATCTGGATGATAGCTAAAATAAAACCTTTCCTCCAATTTGACGACCTCGAAAAGATCATCCACACATTTATCTCCTCCCGCCTTGATTAATGCAATTCCCTTTACACTGGCATCAGCCAATCATCCCTGTCCCGCCTGCAATTGGTCCAAAATGCCGCAGCGAGACTCCTGACTGGTACCTGAAAAAAGGACCACATCATCCCGATTCTGGCCTCTCTCCACTGGCTCCCAGT
Organism: Raja brachyura; assembly: GCA_963514005.1. The sequence continues at coordinate 18,768,354 of OY740795.1, forward strand.
GCAGTTCCGAATAAATTTCAAGCTCCTTCTTTATGTATACAAAGCCCTTAACGGGCTCGCCCCCACTTACATCAAAAGTCTGCTTTCCCACCAAACCACCTCCAGGTCCCTCAGATCGGCCAACTTGGGGTTTCCTGAACATCCCGCGGTCTAGGCACAAGCTCAGGGGCGACCGCGCTTTTGCGGTTGCAGCTCCCAGACTATGGAACAGCATCCCTCTTCCCATCAGAGCTGCCCCCTCCATCGACTCTTTTAAGTCTAGACTTAAAACCTATTTCTACTCTCAAGCCTTTCTTGAGGTCTTCTGAGGCAGCGCTGTATGTATGTATCTATGTATGTATTGTTAGATCTATGTACCACTGTTTGTAACATGTTAGTACCTGCACTGATGTAAAGCACTTTGGTCAACGAGAGTTGTTTTTAAATGTGCTATAGAAATAAAATTGACTTGACTTGACATTTTGGGCTGTTGGGAGGAAACCAGAGCACCCAGTGGTGAGGAGAGGGGGGAACATGCAAGCTCCACAAAGACAGCACTCAAGGTCAGGACTGATCATAAATCTCTGAGGCAGCAGCTCTACCATCTTTGAACTCAATGGTCAGCCACCATCTGTGAAAGGAATGGACAGACGATATTTGAGATCGGGACCCATCTTCAGACCCTTCCACAGGTCCTTTCCTCTCTTTCCTGGACATCTCTTCAAATTCAAGTTCAAGTTTACATTTATTGTCACTTTACCAAGATACAGTGAAATTTCAGAACCAGTATTTTTTTTGTTGCAGCATATTGGCACCTCTAAAAGGTGAAGTGCTTATTATTTTAATGTGTTTAATTTTCCCTTTGAGCAGCTTACAAATTAACGACACAAAATTTTGGTGACCTCTATCAACCCCCCCCCCCACACCCACCAAATCCTTGTTTACCTGCACTGCATCCGCTACCCCCCCTCCCCTGTGCCCCACTTGGACACACTATTTCTCCCCTCTCCCTTCTACCTACATTCCTTCTTCTAGCTTCACAATTCGCACCTCTTAAATCCTTATATCTCACACCTGCTTTGTCATCTCTTGACTTTGTCCAACCATCTCCTTTTTCAACCCCCCCCCCTCAAATGTTCACCTATTACCTGCTTTCTCCTGACCCTACTCACTTCCTGCTTTCTTTTTTTTTAATATAATTTTTTTATTAGCAATAACCAATTTTCAATGTTTAAAACTGAGTTATAAACATCAACTTAATTCAATGTTTGTACATAACACACTAATGATTATTATCTTATATTTTTTTGAAAATAAAAGTGAGTAAAGAAAAATACCATTATTAATCAATAAAATTATAATTCCGTAATAATTAGTTGGTATAAGAGAAAAAAGAAAATGAAGAAAAAGAAAAAAGACAAAAAAGTGAGAAAAAAAAATAAGAAAAAATATTATATATATATATATAAATGAAAAACCACACAATATATTGTAAATAAAACAACTACAAATAATAATATCAATGGAGACATGCGTATATCCTAGTATACAAATGAATTATTTTCATCAAATCCCGCAGGGTGCCCGTCGAGCCGTGATGCCAAGAACAGCTACTTCTCTAAATACTGTATATATGGAGACCATATCTGTTCAAAAGAATTATACTTGTCCAGAAGGACAAATCTAATTCTTTCCAAGTATAACGTCTCCAACATCTCTGATGCCCACATTTTAATTGTTGGGGATAATGTTCCCTTCCAAAATTTCAGTATTATTTTTTTCCCTAATATCAAACAATAATCAAGGAAATTTCTTTGATCCAATGTAAATATCAAATTAGACTCAGGAATTCCCAATATTATTAACTTTGGGTCAGGGTCTAGTTGAACTTTAAGAACTTCAGAAATAACTTTAAAAATTTCTGTCCAATAATAATTCAATTTAGGACATGTAACAAAACTGTGTGTTAAACTTCCTGCTTTCTAACCCTCACCCATAATCAGTCTAAAGGGGGCTCCCGACCTGAAACGTCATCTACTCGCATTCTCCAGAGATGCTGCCCGACCTTCTGAGTTACTCCAGAACGTTGTGTCCTATGTGGATTTTACACATTTTAGTTTATTAAATTAAAAGTTGATTGGTAATAAAATCAAAATAGAAAAGGGGAATATACTGATGGCAAAATTGTAAACAAATATAACTCCATTTGTAATTGACACACTTATAGGCACCAACATCATCTGCAGCCACTTGTCACGTTTTGCCCCCTCTCTCACCTTTCCTCCACAGCTTTCTTCCACCTAATCCATCAGTTTGAAGAAGGGTCCTAACCTGAAACGTCATCTGTCCATTCCCTGACCCGCTGAGTTACTGCAACACTGTGTGTTTTACTGTGTAAAGTTTACATTCATAAATTCTAAGAGCGGAAATAGGCCATTCAAATCTACCCTGCCATTCAATCATGGCTGATCTATCTTTCCCTCTCAACCCCATTCTCCTGCCTGTGTAGGAAGGAACTGCAGATGCTGGTTTAAAGCGAAGATAGACACAAAAAGCTGGAGTAACTCAGTGGGACACACAGCATCTCTGGAGAAAAGGAATAGGTGATGTCTGAAGAAGGGTCTCGACCCGAAATGTTACCTATTCCTTTTCTCCAGTGATGCTGCCTGACCCACTTACTTCAGCTTTTTTTTGTCTATCTTCCATTCTCCAGACTTCTCCCCATAACCCCTAACAGTAATCAGAAACCCGTCAATCTTAAAAATATCCATTGGCTTGTCCTCCACAACCGTCTATGGTAAAAGCTGCTCACTACACCCATGCTGCTCCCTCCATAAGCCCATTCAAGAAATCATCGGGCACCATGCAAGGGACGGCACAGTGGCGCAGAGGTAAGAGTTGCTGCCTTTCACCGTCAGATATCTGGATTCGATTCCGACTACGGGTGCTGTCTGTACGGAGTTTGTTCCTTCTCCCTGTGACTGCATGGGTTTTCTCCAGGTGCTCCGGTTTCCTCCCGCACTCCAAAGACATGCAGGTTTGTAGGTCAATTGGCTTATGTAAATTGTCCCTAGTGTGTAGGGTAGAACTAGTGTGAATGGGTGATCGCCGGTCGGTACGGACTTGGTGGGCTGAAGCGCCTGCTTCCATGCTGTATCTTTAAACCTAAAATCAAAACCAAGCACCAGAAGCAAGGTCAGTGATCGAGGCGGCACTAAAGCTGCTTCTCTGTCAACGTAAATCAAGTGTGAAGAAGGGTTTCAACCCGAAACGTCACCCATTCCTTCTCTCCAGAGATGCTGCCTGTCCCGCTGAATTACTCCAGCTTCTTGTGTCTATCTTTGGTTTAAACCAGCATCTGCAGCTCCTTCTTACATAAATCAAGTGTTAACCTTCCAGACTGGAAGTGTTGTGTATGTTCTTCAGTGTCTCTATTTTTCTTGTACGTTCAGTAAATGTACAGGTTGAGCATCCTTTATCAGCACAGAACATTGTCCAAAACCTCAAAGCATTGATTTCTGAGAGCTGTGCATTAATTTTTCCTTTTTATTTGCACATTTTTACGCTCACTGTTTAATATATTTGATGGGGGCAATGGGGGATTTCTTCGCCTTGCTGTGGAGAATAAAATATTTATGGCAGACCAGACTATCAGGAATAAATTTAGCTTCAGTCACGGCAACCATTGTTAGTCAAGAACCACTGTCAAGGTGGAGTGGGTTGCACCATGATTGTAGGATTACAGTAGTGAGCAGTGGGGCAGATATACCGCCACATTTGGTAAAGGGCTCCAGTGGCTCTGAACGCTATTGGGACAAATCATATTCATAACTCATAGGAACAGAATTAGGCCATTCGGCCATCAAGTCTAGTTCACCATTCAATCATGGCCGATCTATTTTTCCCTCTCAACCCCATTCATCTGCCTTCTCCCAAAAACCCTTAACACCCTTACAAAACAAGAACCTGTCAAGCTCCACCTTAAAAATATCCATTGACTTGGCCTCCACAGACATCTATGGCAATAAATTCTACAGATTCACTTCCCTCTGGCTAATGAAATCCTCCTCATATCCTTTCTAAAGCTATGTCCTTTTATTCTGAAGCTGTCCCCTCTGGTCCTAGAAGCTCCCACTAGTGGAAACATCCTCTCCACATCTACTCTATCCAGGCCTTTCATTATTCGGTAAATCCACCAATACTATCCGATCCCTTACCAAACAAATTCCAGAAGTCCAACAAGAACAAATTCCAAAATAGATAAAATAGAGAGAGTACAGAGATTTACTAGAATGTTGCCTGGGTTCCAGCAACTAAGTTACAGAGAAAGGTTGAACAAGTTAAGTCTTTATTCTTTGGAGCGCAGAAGGTTAAGGGGGGACTTGATTGAGGTCTTTAAAATGATGAAAGGGATAGACAGAGTTGACGTGGATAAGCTTTTCCCATTGAGGGTAGGGAAGATTCAAACAAGAGGGCATGACATGAGAATTAAGGGACAGAAGTTTAGGGGTAACATGAGGGGGAACTTCTTTACTCAGAGAGTGGTGGCTGTGTGGAATGATCTTCCAGCAGAAGTGGTGGAGGCAGGATCGATTTTAACATTTAAAAGTAAAGTGGATAGGTATATGGACGGGAAGGGAATGGAGGGGTATGGTCTGAGTGCAGGTAGATGGGGCAAGGGGAAACTAAATGGTCGGCACGGACTGGAAGGGCCGAGAAGGCCTGTTTCCGTGCTGTAATTGTTATATGGTTATATGGTTAAGTCATTGTATACCATATGACAGGAAGCCAGAAGAGGGAAAACATGCAGGAAATGTAATAAAGATTGCACATTAGTTTAGAGATACAGCATGGAAACAGGCCCTTCGGCCCACCAAGTTTACAGAGGGGCAATCAACCTACAAACCCACACGTCTTTAGGATGTGTGAGGAAACAGGGGAACTCTGGAAATCCATGCGACCACAGGGAGAACGTGCAAACTCCACACAGTCACCACCCGGGTCTCTGGCGCTGTGAGGCAGCGGCTCTACCAACCGTGTTACTGTGCCGCCTATATCTCTAATAATCTTGCTTTATAAACGTTGGAGGTGTTGACCTGAGGCAGCTGGTGACTGTGTGTCAGCGCACACCTCCCGAATGTGGGTAGGCACGATGCAAGGAAGATTAGAATAAAAAGCAAGATCATGCTGAGGAATCACACAAACACAGACCTCATGAACTCGGTGGCCTGCCTTCCTGTAGTGCATTTACGTAAGAAAGCACTGTGAGTCTCGAAGGCAGGAAAAAGCAAATTGCAAATACTTGACTTCCCAATTGGCCCCTACAGAGCAAGGCTATTGATCCAAGATAGACACAAAATGCTGGAGTAACTCAGCGGTTCAGGCAGCATCTCTGGAGAAAAAGGATGGATGACGTTTCGAGTCGGGACTCTTCTTCAGACTGGCCGTAAGGTGTGGCGTGGGAGATGGTGGTGAAGAGCTGGAGGAAGAAAAGACCATGATAAATATTAGGAGGCCATTTAAGATTGAGGTGAGAAATAACGTTTTCACCCAGAATTCATGGAATTCCCTGTCACAGAGGGCAGTGGAGGCCAAATCACTGGATGGATTTAAGAGAGAGTTAGATAGAGCTCTAGGGGCTAGTGGAATTAAGGGATATGGGGAGAAGGCAGGCATGGGTTATTGATTTGGGACAATCAGCCATGATCACAATGAATGGTGGTGCTGGCACGAAGGGCCGAATGGCCTCCTCCTGCACCTATTTTCTATGTTTCTATGTAATAAGGGCCGGCAACAAATGACCTCAGGCAGGGTGGTGCCTGGTCAGCCAATTGTTGGGAAAGGAAGATGTGATCTCAAGAGGGATGCAAAGTGGAGAGCTGGGGATACACACAAAATGCTGGAATAACTCAGCGGGTCAGGCAGTATCTCTGGAGATAAGGAATCGATGATGTCTTCAGTCTGAAGAAAGGTTACGACCCAAAACGTCACCAATTCCTTTTCTCCATCGATGCTGCCTGACCCGCTGAGTTACTCCAGCATTTCGGTGTAAACTAGAATCTGCAGTTCCTTTCTACACATGGACGGCTGGGGAACTAGTTAGACAGGGAGGGGTGTGGAGTGTAGCTGGAATTTACTTGAAATGAGAGAATTCAACGTTCATACTGCTGGGTTGTGAACTGCCCAAGCAGAATAGGAGGTGCTGATCCTCCAGTTTGCATGTCGCCTCACTCTGACAGCGGAGGAGGCCCAAGACAGCGTGGGAATGGGAAGGGGAGTGGAAATGGTTAGCAACCATGGTGGACAGGATGCTCCCGGTTTCCAAATATTTGAACTCGCCTTCCCATTCTTATACTGACCTTTCTGTCTGGGCCTCGTCCACTGTCAGTTAGGCCACACACAAATTGGAGGAACAGCACCTCGTATATCACTTGGGCAGCTTACATCCCAGCGGTATGTACGTTGATCTCTACAATTTCAAGTAACTCCTGCATTCCTTTTTCTCCAGAAATGCTGCCTGACCCGCTGAGTTACTCCAGCACTTTGTGTCTATCCAGGGAGCTGATCAGTTCTGATGAAGAGTGATCCCTGGAATACTCTGCCTTCAGATGTTGACTGCCTCGGATATTGAAAGGAAACTACGATCCGTGAATGAGGGAAGAGAAATCTTCTACCCAGGAGACAGATTGGCAGTGCATGCAAAAGGTGCAGAAATCAAAGAATTGCCAGCAGTCGATTCACCATCCACTGGGAGAAATCTCCTGCTTTTGCAGACTCTATAAAATATTAACGCCAAAAGATGGATTATTCAAAAGTACTTCTAAACATCTTAATACAAATTGAATAAGCGAAACCTGGAACAACTTTAAGATGGCTAGTTTCCCAGGAGATAGTAATGCCTAAACCTAATCCCAGGGTCTGTATTTTCTAAACATGAATCAGCATTACTCTGGCAGAGAGGGAAGATTGTTTGTATAAAGATGTCTGAAAACCCTTATGTCTCTGCGTGACGCCAGTGAAACAAAGATATTAATCAAAGTTTGAAATGATAGGCACTTAGAAATAGGAGCAGATGATTTTCCCCTTCGACCATTTAAAGATTTACTCTATTCGTTCATCTTGGCTCTATATTTGTAATATTCTCGAATAACAAAAATATCACATTTTTTGAAAACTTTTCATTTAGTATCAGCATCTTTAGTATCAGAATCGATAGAGTTGTGAACGCTTTGACTCCTGAACAATCGTCAGCTGTGAACGGTCCCGTAAACCCACATCCCGCGCCGTCGGAAATTGCCTTAAAGTTCCGTGATCGGTTCGGGAAGCGTGACGCGGTGACCTCGACTCACAGGAAGCAGAGGGGCGGCTGCTGGAGGTGACGGGCGGTGTGGTTGCGGTGGTTGCAGGCGGTGGTGTTGGCGGAGGCGGCTGCGGGAGGCTCTACAGCAGCCGGGCCAGTGAGCGGATTGAGCACAGCCTGCGGCAGCTGCACGAAGCGGCGGTGGAAGAAGCCGATGGCATCGCGCTGAATTTGCCAGGCCGACACCTACTTCACCCATCCAGTGCCGCCTGGACACAGGGCCTGAACGTGAGGAAATGAAGAACTGTGGATCTCCTTGAGTCAAGATTGTTCCAGAAGAGGATCTATTGGGGCAGCACGGTGGTGCAGCGGTAGAGTTGCTGCCTCGCAACGTCAGAGATTCGATCCAGGGTTTGACCCTGACTACGGGTGATGTAGTCTGTACGTTCTACCTGTGACCACGTGTGTTTTCTCCGGGTGCTCTGTTTTCCTCTCACACTCCAAAGACGTACAGGTTTGTATGTTAATTTGTTTCAGTAAAATTGTAAATTGTCCCCAGTGTGTAGGATAGTGTTAGTGTACGGTGTGATCACTAACCTGCGCGGATTCAGTGGGCCTGTTTCTGCACTGCATCTCTAAAGTCTAAAGTCTACTCGTGTATGGATAGGCACATGGATATGCTGGGAATGAGGGATATTGATCACGTGCAGGTAGAAGAGATCAGTTCAACTTGGCATCATGTTTGGCACTGTAGTGGCCTGGACAAGGCCAGGAAAAGGCCAAACGCCAGGCAGGTTCAGAAGTTCTTTAATGAAGCATGACAAAACACCAGATCATTCCCGAGCAGGAACCGTGGGCAGACCGCCGTCCCTGTCCCTCAAGTGCCGAGCAGGATGACCCAAGGAGTGGCCCAATATCCAGGGACCGCCACAGCACGGACATTATGGGTTGAAGGGCCTGCTCCTGTGCTGTACTGTTCTAGGTTCCATGTGCCATGTTCTATGATTCAATGGATAGCATGCAGAACAAGCATTTCACTGTATCTATGACAACTAAAAAATATTGAGAACTTTGACACCTAAATAGCAGAAATAGAAAAATGCTATCTGACAAAAAATATAATCAAAGTAAACGTTGTCTTTGTGCTGCACATGGCGGTATTTTTGGTCATGCAGTCCATTTACGCTGAGGAATCATCTGAACATAGTCCAACCTAAGATTAGACCTGGCAAGTATTTATGATCAGGGTGAGCAAGATAGCAAGTGTTAGGTGGTCCCAACCCGAGATGTCGGACTATCTTTGATTAGATCTTACTGGGCTTTATCTTGTACTAAACGTTATTCCTTTTATCATGTATCTGTATAGTGTGGACAATCATGATTGTAATCATGTATAGTCTTCCCACTGACTGGTTAGCTGACTGTAGTATGTAGGGAGTGGATGAGAAAGCGGGATAACATAGAACTAGTGTGAACGGGTGATTGATGATCGGCAAGGACTTGTTGGGTCGAAGGGCCTGTTTCCGTGCTGTGTCTCTAAACTAAATTAGAGTAATGAAGTCATAGTCATAGAGTTATACAGTGTAGAAACAGGCCCTTCAGCCTAACTTCCCCACACCGACCAACATGTCCCATCTACATCTAGTCCCACCTGCCTGCGTTTGGCCCATATCCCTCTAAACCTGTTCTATTCATGTACCTGTCTGAATGTTTCTTAAACATTGTGATAGTCGCTGCCTCAACTATCTCCTCCGGCAGCTCCTTCCATACGCCCATCACCCTTTGTGTGAAAAGGTTACCCCTCAGGTTCCTATTAAATCTTTACCTCTTCACCTTATAAACCTATGTCCTCTGGTCCTGATTCTCTTACTCTTAGCAAGAGACTCTGTTCGTCTACCCGATCTATTCCTCTCATTTAACTAAAATTAAAAATACTCCCCCGCCCCACTTCACTATCATCTTATTGTGAAGTGGAAGTTTCTACAAACTGGATTGAAAGGAGAATTACCCAATCACCTGCTCTCTCCATCCCTACAGTGGAGTTACTATTTTAGTTTATCCCACTGTTGTTAAAGGCATCATTGGCAACACTGACACTTATTGATCCTTGAGAAGGCCATGCTAACTCTTTAACCATTGCAATAGTGTGAAAGAAAATGTTTCACAGCAGGCCAACGTTGATCCTACTGACCTCACTGGTGGTGGCTGCTTCGTAAGTTCATGTTCATAAGTTCTAGGCGAAGAATTAGGCCATTCGGCCCATCAAGTCTACTCCGCCATTCAATCATGGCTGATCTATCTTTCCCTCTCAAACCCATTCTCCTGCCTTCTCGCCATAACTCCTGTCACCCGTTCTAATCAAGAATATATCAATCTGCGCCTTAAGAATGCCCGATGACTTGGCCTCCACAGCCGTCCGTGGCAATAAACTCCACAGAATCACCTCCCTCTGACTAAAGAAATTACTCCTCATCTCCTTTCTAAAGGTAGGAATGTTACAAAATTTTGGGATTTTAAAAATTAAGGCTGTAATTTATCCCATCAGATAAAGCATAAAAATTTGATTTGATACCTAACTTTAATTTGATACCTAATTCACTTTCATGTCTTCAGTATTAAAAAAGTTATGGCCATTTTCATACTTGGAAATTAGTATCTTGTTCCCCATTGCCTTTCCATTGACAACACAAAAGCTGTGATCGAGCACAGTCAAAAGCCCATAACTTTCTTAAAAATTAAGAGAACTGAAAACATTTTTAGTTATTATAGATTGAAGCATTCTGAAACAAATATAAAACATTTTACTTGGATGACCTGAAATGAAAGCATATCATTAGTTAGTTACCTAATTGTAGCCCATTACAAAATTGACCGTTGTGACGGAAATAGTAATAAACACACATGAAAATTCAAAAATGTGATATTCTCAAGATCAGAACTTTAATATTATTGTATTATATGCTGTAAGTCCATAACAGATAGGTAAAAAAATTACAATTTCTAGCAATAGACCAAGTCTTTATGGAGAAGATCAGTTGCTAGCTGGTACACTGGCATATCATAATCAGTAGCATCATCATACTCCTCAGATTGTAAACAATATGCAACTCTGTACACCTTGTTTTTTCTCAACCTTTCAATTTTAGCATTGTAAACTACAGGTTTTTGCTCTTCAAATCACGTATGTCAAGTCAAAGTCAAACAAACTTTATTGTCATTTAGAAATACATTGATACATGCAGTTCCAAACGAAATTACGTTGCATTTGGCTCCCTGTGCAACACAATAAATTAACCGAAGGATAGGCATGGGTGAAAAGGATAAATAGACAATAGTGGCAGCCCATTAGATGGCATTCAGGAGTCTGATGGCTCGTGGGAAGAAGCTGTTGCAGAACCTTGATGTTCTGCTCCTTATGCTGCGGTATCTTTTTCCCGAGGGCAGCAGAGTGAACAGTCCGTGATGGAGATGTGTGGGGTCTTTTATAATACTGCTGGCCTTAGACACACAGCGTTTGGTCGCAATATCCCCGATTGAGGGGAGAGAGGTCCCGATGATTTTCTCCGCTGTCCTCACCACTCTCTGCACAGACTTCCAGTCGGAGGCTCTACAGTCCCCAAACCAGACAGAGATACAGCTGGTCAGAATACTCTCTATGGTGCCCCTGTAGAAAGTAGTGAGGATGGGATGGGGGAGATGAGCTCTTCTCATCCGGCGCAGAAAGTGCAACCGCTGCTGCGCTCTCTTAACAGTTGATGAGATGTTATTCGACCAGGTCAGACTATTAGTGATCTGCACCCCCAGGAACTTTGTGCTGCTGACCACCTCCACATCGCTGTCATTGATGTGAAGTGGTGTGGGACTGTGCCGGGTTTTCCTGAAGTCGACGATAATCTCCTTTGTTTTCTCGACATTCAGGATCAGGTTGTTCGTATTGCACCAGTCCGCCAGTTGTTTCACCTCCTCCCTGTAAGCCAGCTCATTGTCGTCCCTGATGAGGCCCACCACTGTTGTGTCATCTGCGTACTTCATGATGTGGTTTGTACTAAACCTGGCACAACAGTCGTGAGTCATCAGGGTGAACAGCAGTGGACTCAGGACGCAGCCCTGAGGGGAGCCGGTGCTCAGAGAGATGGTATTGGAGGTGTTATTTCCAACCCTCACAGACTGGGGTCTGTCAGTGAGGAAGTCCAGTAGCCAGTTACACATGGGGGTGCCGAGGCCCAATGGAACCAGTTTGCTTATCAGGTGCTGTGGTATAATGGTGTTGAATGCTGAACTGAAATCCACGAACAGCATTCGCACATAGGTGTTTTTCCCCTCTAAATGTTCCAGGCTCAGATGGAGTACGGAGGATATAGCGTCCTCTGTGGAGCGGTTTGGCCTGTAAGCAAACTGGTATGGGTCGAGTGTGGAGGGGAGTCTGGAGGTGACATGCCTTTCTATGACATGCCTTTCTGCCCACTACTTTCCCATTAAGAATATTCTGTAGATCACCACATTTGGAGTAATCCAAATTCGGATAATCTGTGCGGATGCTGTCTAAATCAGTCTCTTTTGCTGGACATTTGGATTGACAATTTTGCATTTCTTCTTTGGGAACATCTGTAAAGGAAAATGTAAAGGAAAAAAACCACTGAACAGCATTAACAGAAACAAGATATTATTTAAGAAGGAACTGCAGATACTGGAAAATCGAAGGTAGACAAAAGAGCTGGAAAAACTCAGCAGGTGCAGCAGCATCTATGGAGCGAAGGAAATAGGCAGCGTTTCGGGCCGAAACCCTTCTTCAGTATGAAGAATAGGCAATGTTTCAGGCCGAAACCCTTCTTCAGACTGAAGAAGGGTTTTGGCTTGAAACGTTGCCTATTTCCTTCGCTCCATAGATGCTGCTGCACCCGCTGAGTTTTTCCAGCACCTTTGTCTACCTACAAGTTATTATTTGCAGTTTTAGAAAAAAGGTAGAAATGATAAAGTTAAACGCTAAAACAAATAGTAAATACCCAACAAAAAAACCCATATTATATCAGTTTCATCAAATCATTTAAATTCATCTAATCAATTAAATTCATCTAAATTCAATCATTAGACCTAAACATCTATCCATTTCTTAACAAAAGGCTAAAAATTTTAAATAGCCTAAGTTTCAAATAACAAATAACAAACTGATCCCATCCATACAAGAATTCACAATATAACATGATTTTTAAATCTCACTGTCATAAATTTATATGCCACGGCAGGAATTTAATGTTTAATTCCCATAAATTATTCCAGAAACATCCACTCTCAATATAATCAGAATTATTATTTTTTGCACAATACATGTGACTAAAACTGTTGTGGATATCTATGTAATTAAAAGTTTCATCTTGACCACTTCCTGTTTGCACTGCATATTGATTTTCGAAAAAACGCTGCCACTTACAGCTGTGATTTTTGGCCATCTTACTCAGAGTCCCCCTCTGCTGTGCAGGACAAGAAGATTTTTTCCATCGATGAAAAATAAAAGACTTATTAATGTTTAAAAGTGTTGAGATTCTCTCTCCTGTCCATCATGCCATGAAGGCCACGCCCCTTCCAGTGGGAAGAGGAGGAGCTATAAAACCCAGAAGTGTGGGCATTGGCTCAGTCTCTGCAAGATGGGGGAGGGAGAGGGTCACAACTCTGGGTCTGAGCTGGAAATCTACAGAACACTGAGAGTACTGACCTGTGAGTGCCCTTCATGTGTTTTTAAACTGTGCCTTTTGCAACTGTGTGGCTATTGAAATGTGTGCCTTTTGCAACCGTGAGCCTTTTGCAACCGTGAAAAAAGATGAAAATGTCTAAAATTGATTGTCCACCCTCTCCCCCTCTCTCGCAGCCTCTCGCCTGTTCTTGGCAGAATTTCTGGCAGTTTCTGAGCTGCCAGCCTGCCAGGCTTGAGTGACTGAGCTGCCAGGCCTGAGTGACTGAGCTGCCAGCCCAAGAATCCATTCGGCCCACAATGTCCATACTAGCCCTCTGGAAACCAGTCCCTTCGGCCCACAACACCCATGCTAGCACTCCACACTGGCCAGCAATCTTGGAATTGGTGGAAAGGTGGAATATTGTGTTGGGGGACCAGCCCTCCCGCGTGAAGCTGGGACCCAACGGATCCCACTTAGTCTAGTTTAGTATAAAAATATTGATCATGGATAGGCAATAACACAAAATATAGGTGATTTAGATGCTCTTTTGAAATTATTGTCCAAAAAAAAGAGGATTTTAATCATCTTGAGAGCAGGTGTTTCTGGAATGCGATCGATTGGAACGTTGCCGTTGTCGTAAATTTTAAACCCATATCGACAGGCAAGACACGGTCGATTCGTATGGGGCCTAAATAACATTTTTACATCATAAGATTAGACTAAAGTCACCCCAAGAAGCAAGATTATATGTGAAATACACGACTTACCATTTGTTTTGTCCTGATATTCAAGGCTTTAGAAGTCGCTTTTACTTTAATCAGTGATTAAATTGTCCAGCCCAGCGATTTAAAAAAAAAGGAACGGAAGTCCGATCGATTTTTCTTCATCAGCTAGCAGCCCGAGGAAATCCTTCTCTGACAAGCAATACAAACCTGCATTTTAATCCTCACCCCCTCCCCCCCCCCCCCCCCCCAAAGGCTCCGGAGTTGTACACACAGCCAGTGGCAGATCAGGAGCGCTGCTTATGGTAGGTTTTGTAACGTCGCTACTAAAGGCACATCCTTTTATTCTGAAGCTGTGGCCTCCAGTCCTAGACTCTCCCACTAGTGCAAACATCCCAAAGCAAATATAGAACGTAGAACAGATTGGGGTGGCACGGTGGCGCAGCGGTAGAGTTGCTGCCTTGGAGCAAACGCAGTGCCGGAGACCCAAGTTCAATCCTGACTACGGGTGCTGTCTGTATGGAGTTTGTACGTTCTCCCCGTGACCTGCCTGGGTTTTCTCCAAGATCTTCGGTTTCCTCCCACACTCCAAAGACGTACAAGTAAGTAGGTTAATTGGCTTGGTAGATGTAAAAATTGTCCCTAGTGTGTGTAGGATAGTGTTCATGTGCGGGGATCGCTGCTCGGCATGGACCCGATGGGCCGAACGGGCCTGTTTCTGCGCTGAATCTCTAAACTAAACTAAACAGAACAGCACAGGAACAGGCTCCATATCTGATCAGGCCCGGGAGATTGTGGGCCAAAGAGCCTGTTCCTGTCCCCTCCCACCCTAACCATGGACTGTTTGCCCTCCTATCATCAGGGAGGCGGTACAGGAGCCTCAGGTCCCGCACTAGTAGGATGAGGAACAGCTTCTACAACAACACCGTCACACTGCTGAACTCGGAGTCCCGCTGATAGATTTCTCCAGTCTCTCCGTCCACATTGTCTGCATTCTGTATTTATTTTCTATATTGCTATTACTACGAACTGACGCTAAACTGCATTTCGTTGTACCCATACTTGTATCTGTGCAATGACATTAAAGTTGAATTGAATTGAATATATCTGAGAACACGATGGGAAGCTAGACAAGGAATTGTAAATGCCACAGCTGAGATTTATGAGTCGTCATTAAAAACAGCTGATGCCAAAGAGCGCGTTTCCACACCCAGGTGAGTACCACGCCACTCCACACTATACTATACTGTACTATATTATACTACACTACACTAAACTGAATTACACTGTTGCACAGGAGCTTTAAGATTACTGGCACTAATTGTACACATCTGTCAACATCTGGGACAGACAACTGTGCCGTATTACTTAGCAGGAGAGCTTTGCCTTAAATTTTACGCTCAGGTTTCTTGAGTAAGACGTGAACCCACAACGCACTGAGCCGTGAAGAGAAAGGTCAATGGAAGATGAAGAGAGAGGCCAGTGAAAGATAACACCGGGACTCGCAGGGAATGATCATCCACTCCTAAGGTTAATTACGTGGGATTTAGTCTTTGGTTAAGAATAACATTGGGTGGAGTAGATCCCTCGCAATGAATTACGGGGACAAGAGGATAATTGAACATTTCTCCGCAGTGCTTGAAGAGATTACCAGAATTCATTATTGTAATTACGAGGATTTCTTCATGTCCTAATGAAGCAATTGCTACCAGCTGCGATTAATTCCATCCAGGGTTTAGCGAAACATTAATACACTTGAAAGAGGCTGGCAGGAATGCCGAGGAAGTCCGAACTAGTGATGCAACCTTTGTCTCTGCTTCTGAACTCTGAGTCACTCAACCTACAATTAGTTTAGTTTAGAGATACAGCGTGGAAACAGGCCTTTTGGCCCACCGGGTCCACGCCAACCAGCGATCACCCCGTACACTAACAGTATCCTACACACACGAGGGCCAAAGCCAATTTTACAAAGCCAACTAACCTACAAACCTGCACGTCTTTGGAGTGTGGGAGGAAATCAGAGCACCCAGAGAAAACCCACGCAGGTCTCGGGGAGAACGTACATGTAGGTTTCTAGGTTAATTAGCTTCAATAAATTGTCCCTAGTGTGTAGGATAAAAATTATACAATACAATACAATACCATTTATTGTCATTTGAACCTCATTGAGGTTCAAACGAAATTTTGTTTCTGCAGTCATACATACAAGAAAAGAACCAAGACACAACACATTTTACACAAACATCCATCACAGTATCTTATCTCTCCCCTGCACTCCCCATTCTTCTCCCGGTCAGAGTCAAAGCCCCCGGCGGGTGATAGTATATAAGTCCCGCGGCCATTCATGCCGCGCCGGGCGATGCAAGCCCCCACTCCGGGTCTTGATGTTGGAGCCCCCAGCGGGCCCTAGCAAGTCCCGTGGCTATCAAAGCCGCGCCGGGTGATGTAAGGCCCCGCTCCAGGTCGTCTTCAACCCCGCAACTCGGGCGGGAGAAGTTGCTGCCGCGGGAGCTCCGAAAAGCGGTCTCCCACCAGAGACCCGCGAGCTCCCGGTGTTATGGATGATCGTGGGTCAGCATGGACTCGGTGGGCCGTGGTTGCTGTTTCCATGCTGTATCTCTAAACTAAACTAAACCGTTGTGGTATAGAAACACTGCTGGCAAGTTACTAGTTCAATAGGATGGAGACACACGAGTCTGCAGATGCAAGCAGCGGTTTGCATGTTAGTTCAAAGGGATTATTGATGCTGAAACAGAGATTCAAAAAGCTGCCAGGCCAGCTAGGGAATATTATGTTCAGATAATTAAATAAACCTGGTCAATAACTTGATGTAGAAAGTTGTTCAGGGGCTGGACGAAATGGATGGGGATTGATGTTTCCCCAGTCTGGGGTGCCTACAACCAAGGGTCAAGATTTAAGATTCAATTTAATTGTTACATGTACCAATTAAGGTACAGTGAAATCTGAGTTGCCATACAGCCACACAAAGTAAAAAAGCAAAAATACACACAGCACATAAAATAAAGTTTAACATAAACATCCACCACAGAGACACAAAGTAAGGGGTCAGCCATTCAATGATGCGGAAAATTTATTCACCCAGAAGGTGATGAATCCTAGAGTCACAGAGACAGGACAGAAACGGGCCTTACGGCCACTCTCATCCATGGCCATCAAAATACCCTGAACTAGTCCCACTTACCCATGTTTGCCCTCCAAACCTTTCGTATCCATGTACCTGTCCTAATATCTTTTTAATTTTGTTGTAGTACCTGCTTCAACTACCTCCTCTGGCAGCTCGTTCCATACACCCACCAGCCTCTGTGTGAAAAAGTTGCCCCTCTGGTACCTATTAAATCCTTCCCCTCTCACCTTAAAGCCATGTCCTCTGGTTCTTGATTCCCCTGCTCTGGGTAAAACACTGCATTCCCCTATCCATTCGTCACATGATTTTATATACTTTATATGATCACCCCTCAGCCTCCTGCGCTCCAAGGAATAAAGCCTTAGCCTGTCACAACCTCTCCCCACAGTTCTGCCTTTAAGACCTGGTAACATTCTCATCTATCTTCTCTGCACCCTTTCCAGCAGAATTGCACCTTCTCTAAATCAGGGAGACCAAAACTGAATACAATGGCCCAAGTGCGTCCTCACCAAAGTCTTGTGCAAGCGCACCATAATAATCTTTGAAACTTTGAAAGAGGTTGCGGGAACTCAGTCACCAAGTGCATTCAAGACAGAGAACAAGAGATGTTTTAAATATTAAGGGAATCAATGATTTTGGGCTGAGTGTAAAGAGGTTGAATTGAGGGCAAAAAAACAGGCATGATCACACAGCTTTATTATTGTTACCTGAACCCAGAGCAGTCTACAACTTTATTTTGCTTGCTATCTTAGTTCCTCCAGCACTTTGTTTTTTTTCTTCTGTCTTTTCATCTCTGGCCTTTGACCAACCATCTGCCTATCACTGCACCCCCCCCCCCCCCCCCCCTTCACCTTCATTCACTTGCCGTGCTCTGGCCTCTGGCTTGCTCTTCCTAGCTTTCTTCCTCCCCCCCCTCCATAAAAACAGCCTGAAGAAGGGTCCCAACTTGAAATGTCACCTATCTTTATTCTCCAAAGATGCTGCCTGACGCGCTGAGTTATTCCAGCACTTCGTGTCTTATTTTGTAAAACAGCATCTGCAATTCCTTCCTTCCACCAGAAGGGAGGGAGAGAGGATGACACAGATGTACCCGAGGTAAAACCACTGAGATACAAAGACATGCAGACACAAAGTGCGCAGTAACTCAGTGGCTCAGACAGCATCTCTGGACAACATGGATAGGTGACATTTTGAGTCGGAACCATTAATTTACTATAGTTTAGGTTGGAGATTCAGCATGGAAACAGACCCTTAGGTCCACTGAGTCTATGCCAACCATCGATGACCCACTAGTTCTATGTTATCCCACTTTCACATCCAACGCACAAGGGACATTTTACAGAGGGCCAAATAACCTACAAATACGCATGTCACTGGAGTGTGGGAGGAAAACGGAGCACCTGGAGAAAACATGTGGTCACAGGGAGAACATACAAACTCCGTACAGACAACACCCTTAGTCAGGATCGAACCAGGGTCTCTGGTGCTGTAAGGCAGCAACTCCACCGCTCACCCCTTCTTCAGACTTGTGACTTGTAGACAGTCTCAACTTGACAAACAAGTATTCAAACCGAAAACCAAGCATTTTTCGTTTGGGCTGGTTTTATGAAATTCTTAGACACTCCCTAAGGGAATGCATTGCATCAAAAATTGCAATTAAGCTTATCTGTGTGAAAATTAAAATTATAATGGTCAGAGCTTATTTGCATACAAAAATGAGCTCAGTAGCAATTACATTTCCACTACGAATTAAAAAAAAAGGAAGTTCACTATTTACATCAATACCCAAACGCACAAAAATATGACACAATGCGCGTTTAGGAATAACAAGTTTTGGAGCTTGAAGCAGAAATTAATAAAGAGGAGGTTGTAAAACGGCAGAGACGATTGCATTCTGTACCCTGGCAATAAATCCCATGTTCTCAGGTGGAGTGGAAGTGTAGAGAATAAAGTTTAATAATCTTATTTTAATTTAAAGTTAATAATCCCCAAAAACTCATCTCGAAATCCTTCCAGGTATCATCAATCAGCAAGCAGGTTTAAGGCAGAGGAGTCACAGATTTGGAATTTGTTCAGCGGTGCAGGGTGAAGTACAGTGGTGTGGGCTCGTGCTCAGAGGCCTGGGCTGCAGATGTGAGTTCAAATCCCATTGAGGAATTTAAATTGAATCTCTCTTAATTTCTGAGGAAGTGGGTAGTGCCGCTGCCTCACAGTGCCAGAGACCAGGGTTCGATCCTGACCTTGGGTGCTGTGTGCGAAGTTTGCACGTTCTCCCTGTTACTCCGTGGGTTTCCTCCAGTTTCATAGAGAGTCATAGAATAAGATAGCCCAACTGGTTCATGCTGACCAAGATGCCCCATCTAAGCTAGTCCCTTTGCCCATATTTGGCCCATATCCCTCTCAACATTTCCTATCCATGTATGTGTCCAAGTGTCTTTTAGATGCTGTTATAGCACCTGCCTCAACTACCTCCTCTGGCAGCTCGTTCCTTACACCCACCACCCTCTGAGTGAGAAGGTTACTCCTCAGGTTCCTATTAAACCTTTTCCCCTTCCCCTTGAACCTATGTTCTCTTGTTCTTGATTGTAAAATACTTTACATTCCCCTTAGATTTATGCAGGATTCTTTTCCCATGCCCAAAAGGCACACGGGTTTGAAGGTTAATTGGCTGCTGTAAACTGAACCCCTGGTCTGTCAGGAGCGGGTGAGACAGTGGGATAACATAGAACTAGTGTGAACAGATGATGGATGGTTGGTGTGGAGTCTGAGGGCTCGGTAATATATATTAATGATTTGGATATAAATGAAAATGCTCAGTGTAAGGTGATGCACTTTAGAAACCAGATGTGCTGGGAAGGTATTCAGTAAATGGCAGGACCCTGGATAGCATTAATGTACAGAGTGATCACGGGGTCCAAGTCCATAACTCAACACAAGTAGGCAGGTGGCAAAGAAGGCGTAAGGTCTGCTCGTCTTCATCAGTCGAGGCACTTAGTGTGAAAGTTTGGAAGTTTGTGTTGCAGTATAAAGTTTTGATTTAGTTTGGTTTAGAGATGCAGTGTTGGGTACAGGCCCTTCAGCCCAGTGAGTCCCTGCCGGCCAATGATCACCCGTACGCCGTCTCTATCCCACGTGCCAGGGGGCAATTTACAGCAGCATATTAACCCACGAACCTGCAACGTCTTTGGGACGTGGGAGGAAACCGGAGGAGCCGGAGGAAAACCAGTCGTGGTCACAGTGAGAACGTGCGAACTCCAGAAAGACAGCGCACGTGGTCATGATGGATCCCGGGCCTTGTGAGGCAGCAACTCTTCGCTGCGTCACCGTGCCACCCTTTTATTTCGAAGTCGGGCGTCTCTTTGAGGCTGGAGCTCATTCCATCGCATGTCAACTTGGCAGGGGGTGGGGGGGGGAGGGAGGGGGTGTAGTGGCGAGAGGGAGACAGGAGCGGGATTTAAATCCGCATATTTGTAACATCGCTGGTGGGTTCCTTTCTCATTAAAAGTGTGTGAAGGGAATGAGATGCAGGGGGTGTGTGATTGTGGGAAGGTGCTGTATTAAGATGCACAGCCAGCACACAGTGATTACTCGCGCACCCCAGGGGCTAATGACTGCTGCGCCCTGGATGCTAACTCACTCGCTCACTCGCTTGTTGTGAATGTTTTCCATGTACACCTATAAACCGGTGAGACAGATCGGCAGTGGACCGGGGTCTAGCATGGACACAGCCGAGCCTGGGCAGAGGAGGAGGAGGGGGGGGGGATGATTCATCTCACACGGGCTGCTGTTGACGCACAAGCAGAAACTACTGGGAATCAGTGGTGATGCCCCCCCCCCCTCCCCCGAAGCTCCTGACCGGCCTGATACGGATTGCTCATAAGCTCCTGGAGCAAGATTAGGCCATTCGGCCCGTCAGGTCTACTCCACCATTCAAACATGGCTGATCTAGCCTTTCCACTTAACCCCATTCTCCTGCCTTCTCTCCATAATCCGTACTAATCGAGAATATATCTATCTCTGCCTTAAAAATATCCATTGGCTTCTTCTCCACAGCCTCCCGTGGCAATGCCTTCCACAGACTCATCACCCACTGCCACCACACCCCGGCAACAGGCCCGGCTCACCCACCCACCGCGGAACCAGGAACTCGCCTGGAGTCCGAGGCTCATCTCCCGTCTCCTCCCCAAGGACCGGGAGCCGGAGAGGAGGGTGATGGTGGCGGACGCTGGACAAAGGGCCGGTGAGGTGGGACGGGGGTTAAACCATCCACGCCCTCAAGGTCGGCCGTGGGAGGTGTCCCCGGGGCACGAAGGCTGGAGGTGGCCGGGCGAGGAGAGGGACGATGTTCGCGGGACGATCCGGACGCAGGCGACAGCTCTAGCTGGGACTGTGAAAATGGTGGCAAAACCCGGTGGCTCTTGCATTTGGACTCAGTGGGCTGTTTCTCTGCAATCTGAATTTAATCGGGGATTGTAGTCGTGTGTGGAATAATCTCACTGATTTGTATGCAGAAACATAATTTCACTGAACGTGATAATCAAGAAGCATTGAACCGTGAACAATAGTAAAATAGTCACAAATGCTGGAGTAACTCAGCGGGTCAGACAGCATTTCTGGAGAAGGCTTTTTTTAAATCCAGGGATGCTGCCTGACCCGCTGAGTTACTCCAGCATTTTGTGGCCGTCTTTGGTATAAACCTACAACTGCAACTCCTTGTTACCGCATTTTGTCTACTTTGCAGACGTTCTCCTCCTCTCTCCAATGGGAGTTGTGTGACTCCCTCCCTCACTGCTCCTCCTCGGAGATTCCTGATGCTCTCCAACTCTACGTCTGTGGAATTCTCTTCCTCGGAGTGCGGTGGAGGCCGGTTCTCTGGATACTTTCAAGAGAGAGCTAGATAGGGCTCTTAAAGATAGCGGAGTCAGTGGATATGAGGAGAAGGCAGGAACGGGGTACTGATTGGGGATGATCAGCCATGATCACATTGAATGGTGGTGCTGGCTCGATGGGCCGAATGGCCTACTCCTGCACCTATTGTCTACGACCATTTCTTAACTCAGACTTACCAAGCCGGCTGTGATTGCTCCAGCCCCTCTTCTCCCCAAGTTTTTTCTTCCTGCTCCCCCCTGTGATCAGTTGAAGAAAGGTCCCGACCCGAAACGTCACCTCTCCACGTTCTCCACGATGCCTGCCCTGCTGAGTTATTCCGGCACTTTAAGGTTGTATTAGAAGATCAGGAATTCATCCCTAGTTGAAGAGAGGTCTGATAACAGCAGGAAGAAGCAGTTCCTGCATCCAATGGTACGTGCGTTCAAGTTGTTGTGTGTACTACTGGTTGGGAGAGGGCAGAGGAGGGAATGACCGGTGTGTAAATGGTCCGTGATTATATTGAGCCTCTGGTGGGGAGTCTGGTCTGTGTGATGGACTGGGGTTGCACAGGGAAAGAGAGGGGTCTGCTCGTGCACGTGATGTGAAGGGGCCGTCGTTGACGATACCAGAGTGGAGTCTGGTGCAAGGACAGAGCGAACATGACGACATCAATCAGCAGCCACTGGGCACAACACTACGTGAGAACACATGGCAAAAACACTGTGATCCCTCTGCAGGTGTGTGTGTCAAAGGGGAAGCTCTTTAAGGAGTTGTTTATACAATCAATCAATCAATCAGTCAATTAATCAATCAGATGATTGATTAGTCAGTTAATGAACCAATCAATTTGTCAATCAATCAGTCAATTGATTATTCATTTGATCATTCAATCAACCAAACAGTCAGTCAGTCGATCAATCGCTGTACAAATCTCTT
Source organism: Raja brachyura (assembly GCA_963514005.1). The sequence continues at coordinate 18,790,974 of OY740795.1, forward strand.
TCTGAGGGGCAACTTTCTTTTTACAGAGGCTGGTGGGTGTCTGGAACGAGCGGTAGAGGAGGTCGTTGAGGCAGGTACTGTAACAACACTTGGACAGGTTTATTGCAAAGGTTTCGAGGGATATGGGTCAAATGTAGATGGGGCATGTGGGTTGCTATGGACAAGCTGGGCTGCGGGGCCCGTTTCTGTGCTGTGTGACTCTGCCTGGTTTCTTTGGTGGGGAAACCTACACCAGGGAGCATCTGACCCAGGCCATTTGTGGAAGAAGTCAAGAAGTTCGAGTTCTTCACACAAAGGCGTCCGGGAATGAGGAAGCAGCACCCCAAAGCATTGGTGGAGCTGGGAGCTAGAACATCATAGCTGAGGACACGGGGCTGCTGCCCGACAGGACTATGAGTTTGGATTGGAGTAGACCTTTGACCTGATGGAACGTCAAGGTGGGATTGAGTATCTGATTCGTCTCATTTGTGTGGTTGAAAGAAAAATGTAGTTTTATTTACTGACTGTTTATTGTCACGTATGCAGAGATCCAGTGAGGGGTTAGTTCTGAGTGCTATACAGTTAAATCATGCCATAGATCAGTGTAACAGATTCTCTTCTGGAACAGCACCCAGAGACTTGCCACGTTCTGGCACCATCTTGCAACGTCCAAGTCTCTGAAAAGTCTGATCTTGGCCCAAGGAAGACCGCAGTTTTTTATTTTCTCTCAGCAAGGACCGGTGTCCAGGCAGCACTGGATGGGTGAAGTCGGGGTCGGCCCGGCCCAGCGTGATGCCGTCGGCTTCTTCCACCGCCGTTCCGTGCAGCTGCCACAGGCTACGCTCGATCCGCTCGCTTGCCCGGCTGTTGTAGGGCCTCCAGCGGCAGCCTCAGCCGATAAAATCAATCTGCAACCACTGCAAACTGCTGGACGGGACAGAGGAGAAGGAGGAATGGCAAGTTGTGTAGGATTCCTTCTTGCCCATTCCTTCTCTCCAGAGATGCTGCCTGTCCTGCTGGGCTACTCCAACATTTTGTGTCTACCTTCGGGTGGGACAAGTCTTTGATGATGGGTGTGGATAGGTTTTTACAGAAAGGCAAGCGTGCAGTTAGCTTTTGATTCCCTGCGTCTATGCTAGTTTGCCTGGCGAAGATTTAGTGTCTATTCTTCCCCCGAGGCAAAGTGAAGAACTTCAACATTGATGTTTGGGGAACTAAGTTTCTCTATACTCCAGCCATCGCATGCTGTTCCTTCCCTCACAGTGTCCAAGCTTCAAAGCAAGCTAACCACTAAAGCTCGGGAGATGCACAGCTAGGTCTTCAATAATTAAAGGCTTTCAGAAAGATGTATGGCACAATTTAGGGGTTGTGAAATTACACTCCATCACAAAGTTGCAGTGCAATTAATAAGTCTGATTGCTCCAGTTCTGTGTGCGCTTGGCCTGCAGCGATGGTGTGCCATTCATTGAAATTCAGGAGGATTTTGCTGCCAGTGAAGAGGCGTTTCATTCTGGGTAGAGGGTTCAATGAGGCAAGGCAGGGAGGAGGGAACCAGAATGCCAGATGGGGGGGGGGGGGGGGGGGGGGGGGGTCACTTCCCTTCTTGACATTCATTCTTCTCCCCACAGATACAGACGCTTGAAGAACAGAGCTTCTTGCCCTCTTATCAGGCTTCGAAACAGCCCTCCTATAAGGTAGGGTACTGTCCGATTCACCTCTACCCCATTGTGGACATTGGAGTTTGTCTCTGGAACTGATGCGCTACAATGCTGAGAAATATATTCTGCACTCTGTATCTTCCCCTTTGCTCTACTCTTTCTGTACTTGAATTTGACTTGACTGTATTAATCTATAGTATTATCTAATTGGATAGCAGGCAACACAAAGCTTTTCACTGTACCTTGGTACACGTGAATGATAATAAACATAAACTTAACAATTGCTTCAGGGCGTAACGGTGGGGCAGTGGTAGAGCCGCTACCTCACAGCACCAGAGAGCCGGGTTCGATCCTGACCTCGGGTGCTGTCTGTGTGGAGTTTGTACGTTCTCCCTGTGACTGCGTGGGTTTCCTCGGGGGTGCGGGGTTCCACGGTTTCTTCCCACATCCCAAAGACGTGCGGGTTTGTAGGTTAATTGGACAATCTGTAAATTGTCCCTAGTGTGTAGGTAGTGGATGAGAAAGTGGGATAACGTGGAAATAGTGTGAACGGGCGATCGATAGTCAGTGTGGACTCAGTGGGCCAAAGGGCCTGTTTTCATGCTGTATCTCCAAACTGAACTGAGGGACACTCAGTGCTAGAGTAACTCAGAAGGTCAGGCAATATCTTTGAAGAACATGGATAGGTGATGTTTCGGGCCAAGACCCTCCTTCAGTGTTGTGGGGGGGGGGGGGGGGGGGGGTGGAGAAGAAAACTAGAAGTGTATTAACTAGCATCTACAGTTCCTTGTTTCTACCTAAACTAAACTAGGCTTACAGCACCCTGCAGGATGCCAGTATGGACCCCTCTGCCGAGTATGCTTCAAGCTGTGTTCTCCACACATCAGACTTGAGTGTTAGTCATTCTGCATTAAATTTATAGGTGGCAATGACATCAGCAGCATGCAGGAAATAAGACAGAAATAGATGCTTGAAGCTGGATTGGGAAGAAGATTATATTTACTAGTTAAAGACAGCAAACCGTTGCCTCATCTAGGGAATGCCACTCACTAACTAGATCTCCATTAACCTGAGGCACCTTCTTCTTAGGCCCCTGTTGGTCATGGCTGACCATGTGTGTCTCCAGGGTGCTATTCCCTATATGGAGGATGCCTGGGCGTGACTTTGTTTAACGTGGGGAGACTGGTGCACAGACAACCACCCCACAGTCCTTGACAGATCTGGGTCAGGATCCAATGGCATGGAGTCCAAGACGACCGGAGACCCTTTTCTCCTGCAGCCTTCATCCACCTTCCCAGCCGTTGTGATGCTCCACTAAGGTCAGCCATCATTCTCCGCCTGTTCCACTGTTGAGGTCTTGGCTGGACTGCTCTTTGTCAGAGACCTCCCCCTCGACCTTACCACCATGGGTGGCCCTACCAGGAGCATAGCTCCAGACGGCATCGCTCTCAGGATCTCGGGTCCACACAAGCTTTTTCACCACGACAAGGTGACAATCCACGGAGAAGAACCTGAGGCACCAGAACCAAACAAACTATCTGAAGAAGGGTTCCGACCCAAAACGTTACTTTTTTTCTCCAGCGATGCTGCCTGACCCACTGATTACTCCAGCATTTTGTGTCCATCTTGACCCTTCCCTCCCCCACCCAACTCACCTGCTAATCACCGAGATCCACCAGCAACATAGTCAAAGACGTCCCACCCCGGTCATTCCTTCTTTCCGCTCCTGCCCAGCAGAAGGTACAGAAGCTTGACAGCGCGCACCACCAGACTCAGGAAATGCTTCTTCCCCTCTGTTATCAGACTACTGAACCGTCCTTCCATAAGCTAGGGTACTGACAGATTCACCTCGACCCCATTGCAGACGTTGGACTATGTCTCTGGAACTGGTGTGCTACAATGCTGAGAACAATATCCTGCACTCTGTATCTTCCCCTTTGCTCTACCTGTTGTACTTGAGTTGAACTTGATTGTATTTATGTATGGATTATCTGATCTGTTGGACAGCAGGCAAAACAAAGCCTTTCACTGTACCTCAGTACATGTGACAATAATAAACCTAATCACAAACCTAACGCTCCCCAACTTTTACTCCACCCATTCCCCTCACCTTTTCTCCCAGCTATCTCTCCCCCCTACTCTATTAGTCTGAAGAAACGTCTCGACCCAAAACGTCATCTGTCCATTCCCTTCACAGATGCTGCCCCTGACCCGCTGAGTTCCTCCAGCATTTTGTTTTGATGAAAACTACTGGTTTATTGTGAAAACCTGTCCGTAAGTGAAAGGTGACCTCCTTACCTGATTTGTTCTCTATGTATCTCCAAGCCACCTAGGCAATATAATATTACAGCACTGCAGCAGGCCATTTAGCCTGTACTCGTTATATGTTCATAGGTGGCTTGGAGTCACATAACCTGCATGTCTGAGCCAAACATGAGGCTAGGTTCAACTAATCTCCTCAGCCTACATGTGATCCATTTCCTTCCATTCCCTGCATATCCATGTGCCTATCTAAAAGCTTTGTAAAGTCCACTATCCATTGTTGGGGATACCCGCCATTCCTGTCACTCCCATCACCCTGCCCCAAAATGGCTGACGTCGAAGAAGAGCTTCCTTCACACAGTCCAGCCACTGTCAGTCTCCTCTAGCAACCAGACTAGCCTTGCGGGGGAAAGAAAACGCAGTGAAAACCACCACCACCATGTAAAGATGCCAAACCCAACCAAGGAACAGCTACCACCTGGTCACAGGTGGGACTGGAAGGCCCTCAATAGGCTTCGTACAGGGATGGGCCGATGCAAGACCAACGTGACCAAAGGGGCAATGCGGATGCGGCAGACACAGGATGTGAATGTGGAACATCTGTACAATCCATGCCACACCTACTAAGATGCCCACCTCTTGGTGAACAATGCTGCCTGGAAGATCTAGCGGTGGCAAACGAGAAGGCCGTGCACTGTGCATTAAGAGCCTGGCCGAACATTTGAAACGGAGACGATGGACACGAAAGAAGACCATCTCTGGCAGCGCATTCCAGGCTCCCAACACTCTCGGTGTAAAAGAAACTTACCCAACACATCTTGAAACTCCCCCACCCCCCCCCCCCCGCCCCGCCCCCCCCCCCCCTCCCCTCCCTCCCCCCCCTCCCTTGCTTCAGTTTCTAGTGCCTGCAGTTCCTTGTGCCTTCATTGAGATGATGAGGGATGAGAGAGTATGAATAAGTTGTCCTAACCTGAAAGGCCACCTATCCGTTTTCTCCAGAGATGCTGCCTGATGCGCTGAGTTACCCCGGCACTTTGTGTCTTCTCATGATTCAGAGGAAATTCAGTGGAATTTTAAGATCACCACGTTGTTCTTTCACTTTGCTGAAGCAGAATTGGATTTCAGCCGAGACAGAGAGGTTGAAAGCATCCTCTTTGCAACAGATGTAAGGAGACTTAGGGAAATAATTAGGTGCTAATTGGTATTTAATTGGTAATCTCAATCAGTGAGAGAAGTGGGAGCAGAGGGATGGGAGAGATATAGGGAGCGTTCTGGGACAGGGCAAGGTGTTGTGATTGCAGGGGCCATAATTCAGGGGAACACCACACCTCTCATGTCCCACCCTGCCGCCTCAACTCACACAATGCTGGAGTCAGCTGCCTGCTTCTGGCAGGGAATCTTGGCAACACAGTAGATCAGGAGACAAACAAGATTTTCAATGGAGGGAGGGAGGGAGAGAGAGACATACAGAGGGAGAGAAAGATCATGAGCTGATCAAGATCCTAATTTTTGAAGACCATCTTTGCTATCTGCGACACCACTCACTTTAGTGTCACCTGCAAACTTGCAAATCATGCCTTCTACATTTCCATCTAAATCGTTGAGATATACCACAGACGGCAATGGAACCTTGAGGCATACCACTAGTCACATCCGTAAAAGAGTCTTCCATCATTGAGGCTGAAGCGGGTCCTGACCTGAAATGCCACTTATCCGTGTCCTCCAGAGATGCTGCGTTTCTCCAGCACGTTGTGTCTTCTTCCAGCATCACCCTCTGCTTCATTCCTTGAAGCCAACTCTGTATCCATGGGTAGAAACAAGGAACTACAGGTGCTGGTTTATATAAAAGGCAGCATCTGGAAAACACAAACGGGTAATGTTTTGGGTCGGGACCTATCCATGTTCTCCAGAGACGCTTGCTGACCACTTGAGGTTGTTTAGTTTATTGTCACATGTCACAAAGTACAGTGAAAAGGTTTTGTTGCATGCTAACCAGTCAGCGGAAAAACTATACATAATTATGATCAAGCCTTTCACAGTGTACAGGTGCAGGATAAAGGGAATAAGATTTAGTGCAAGACCAAGTCTGATTAAAGATAGGCCGAGGATCTCCAATGAGGTAGAACGGAGGTCAGGACCGCTCTCTAGTTGGTGATAGGATGGTTCAATTGCCTGATAACAGCTGGGAAGAAACTTTCCCTGAATCTGGAGGTGTGCGTTTTCACACTTCTGTACCTCTTGCCTGATGGGAGAGTGGGAGAAGAGGGAGTGACCCGGGTGTGACTATACTAGTGGCCCTGCCGAGGCAGCGTGAAATATAAATGGAATAATTGGACGGGAGGTTGGTTTGTGTGATGGTCTGGGTTGCGTCCACAACTCTCTGCAAATTCTTGCAGATCACCGGCACTTTGTGTTCTTCTGTATCCAGAGAACCAAATGATCTAAGCCTCCAAATCCTCCCCAACTCATCTCCCCCAATAGACCGACGACAGACACATAAATCTGGAGTAAATCAGCGGGACAGGCAGCATCTCTGGAGAGAAGGAATGGGTGACTTTTTGGGTTGAGACCCTTCTTCGGACTCTCGACCCGAAACGTCACTAATAGTGCGATGGCAAAAACAATGGTCATTTGTCAATGTAGTTCAGAGCCAATTTGGTTGTTATGGTGGTTGTGAGCAGGGAAGTACCTGCTCCTAGAACTTATGATGTACTATGCACTTTGTCTATCTTCGGTTTAAACCAGCATTCACAGTTCCTTCTTACACATTTCGTCTCCCCCAATAGACCTATTTGTCCTCATTCCTGCCCCCACTTTCACCAACATGGGGTAGAGAGAGTGATGAAGCAGCCCACTGTGGAGAGGGGGGATTAACGCAGGGCACATCAAAGGATTGGATGGAGGTACGGAGGATATAAACAGTGCCCGCAGAGATAATTGTTATCCGTGATGAATAATTAATCCATATAATTTCTTTGACATGAAAAGCAAACCCAGAATAGAATAACATGTTTAATACAATAATAAATGAAATATTTGAAGAACTGGCTCATGGGAATAACGCAGAAAGAGGAGGAAAATATTCCCTGATGAGAGAAATAGTGTAAGTGTGGGAGGCTTAAGTGGAAAGGAGGTCGCCTGGTGAATTGAATGATGATTGAGACGACTGGGTCCCGTAACAGAGTAACACTGGAAGATTGAAGGGTGTGTGATAATGACTATGAGAAGATAATCCAGGTCAAACTGCAGGGAGGTTCCGGAGATTCCACTGAAAAGGCAGCCAGCATCGTCAGAGACCCACACCACCCTGGCCAGGCTCTCATTTCACCCCTGCCATCGGGAAGAAGGTGCAGGAGCCCGAAAACTGTAATGTCTAGGTTCAGGAGCAGGTTCTTCCCTGCTCATAACCTCCAAATTGGCTCTGAACTACATCGATAAACGACCATTGTTTATGCCATTGCACTATTAGTTTAGTTTAGGGATATGTTTAGTTTATGATACGTTTAGAATGTAGAGATATTATTGTTTGTTTATTTCACACACACACACACACACACACACACACACACACACACACACACACACACACACACACACACACACACACACACACACACACACACACACACACACACACACACACACACACACACACACGCACGACTGAAGATGGGTTCTAACTTGAAAGGTCATCAATCCTTGCTGCCTGATCCGCTGAGTTACTCCAGCATTTTGTGTCTTTATTATAAACCTGCATCTGCAGTTCTTTGTTTCTACATTTTAATTGCTGTGGAGGCCAAGACCTCGGGTATTTTTAAAGAGGAGATTGACAGGTTAGTGAGCATGTTAGAGGTTACGGGGGGGAAGGCTGGAGAATGGGGTGGAAAGGGAAAGATAGATCAGCCATGATTGAATGGCGGAGTAGACACAATGGAACGAATGGGCCAATTCTGCTCCTAGAATGTATGATGTACTATGGACTTTATTTAGGCTGTACCACTTTCTTTAGTTTGTATTATTATAGTCAGGTATCTATATAATTAAAAGTCTCATCTTGACCACTTCCTCTCTGGGCTGTATATTGATTTTAGAAAAAACGCCACCCTGTATCACTGTGATTTTTGGCCATCTTACTCACACACTCCTCCTCCACTGAGCCAGCCCCGAGGATTTTTCCCATCAATGAAAAATAAAAAAGTACGAGTGTTTAAAATTTCTTGAGATCAGCTGATTGGTCCGCTGATGAAGGTAACGCCCCGTCCGGGGGTGGGGGGGGCAGGACTATAAAACCCCGGATGCCTGGACGTGAGTCAGTCACTCTGCAAGATTGCGAGGGAGAGACGACGACTGTCATTATAATTATTAGGTCCGACTGTCATTCTAATGCTTTATTAGGTCTGTCTGTGTTTGGAAGGAATAAATGCTTTATTAGGTCCGACTCTGTTTAGTCCAAAAGTCAATTTCGTGACTTACGCTTAGTGAACACGTCGCGCTGATTGCGTAATTTCCGGTGAGTGCCGAGGTCGCGCTGATTGCGGAAGTGCTGCTGATTGCAGAAGCCCCACAGTGGAGAGGCTGCGCTCAGCTGTGTGAGTAGATTCAAGAAAGTTTACTGTCATACATATTCTGTGTGTGTGAGTCTGTGTGTGTGAGTCTGTGTGTGTGTGTGTGTGTGAGTCTGTGTGTGTGAGTGTGTGTATGTGTGTGTGGGTGAGTGAGAGTAAGCGTGTGTGTGAGAGTGTGAGAGTGTGTGGGTGTGTGTGAGGTGGAGGATGTGTGTATGTGTGCGAGTCTATGTGTGTGCGTGTATATTGGAATTGGTGGAGAGGTGGAATATTGCGTTGGGGGACCAGCGCTCCCGTGTGAAGCTGGAACCCAACAGGTCCCACTTAGTCTAGTAGTTTATATTTGTATTATAGTCTGGTATATATTATAGTCTCTATATCAGGCTACCTAGATAACTGATCATTCATGGTTTAATTAATCATTGTATATTTATTGGTTGTGTCCAGGTTTTTTACGGGGCTGGTAATCAGCAGTAAGTAAGAATTTCATTGTTCCAAACTGGTGCGTGTGCCAATTAGACTCTCATGTCTCCTGGCACCGTTCTGTGGGTTTGATGTGAAACCCTGTTTGTGTTCGCTGGTGCAAAGCTGGTTTTGACATTTTTTACAATGGTGAATGTGCTTTGATTTCATAGAACATTGTGTTGCTACAAAACCAACAACCAGCGATTTACTGCTGGTGAGAGTCCGATGGAAGTTCTCTGCTGGAAATGATAAGTCACTGCTTTGAGAATTGTTCCTGATCATTTCCCATAGATCAGCAATTCCTTCCGTTCAGCTCAGCTGAAGACAGTGATTGTACACAGAGGATAGAACATGGGGCGTGGAACAGAGGGCGTTGAACGTGGGGCATGGATCGTGGCGCGGGGAACAGAGAGCGTGGGGCGTGGAACGTGGGGCGTAGAAGATAGAACAATACAGCAAAGGAACAGGTCCTTTGAGCCACAATGCCCGTGCCAAACATGCCAAGACCATCACTTATCTACCTGCATATCCATGCGCCTATCTAAAAGGTTCTTCAATACCATTATTGTATCTGCCTCCACCACCCGTGCCAGCACGTTCAAGGCACCCTGAGTAAAAAAACTTACCCACCTCCTTTAACATTAGATCTATGCCCGGTATTTTTCAATCCTGGAAAAAGGTTCTGACTATCCACCCTGTCTATGTCTCATAGCTTTATATACCTCAATATACTTGTATTATGGTGGCACAGCGGTAGAGTTGCTGACTTATAGCGCCGGAGACCTGAGTTCGATCCTGACTACGGGTGCTGTCTGTACGGAGCCAAGTGATCCCCTACACTAGCACTATCTTACACACTGGGGATAATTTATAGAAGCCAATTAACATACGAACCTGCTCGTCTTTGCAGTATTGGAGAAAACCTGAGCACCTGGAGAAAACCCACGCGGTCACGACCAGAATGTACAAACTCCGTACAGACAGCACCCGTGGTCAGGATCGAACCCGGGTCTCTGGCGACAGTGTGAGGCAGCAACTCCACCGCTTGGGAGGAAACCGGAGCACCAGGAGAAAACCCACGAGGTCACCGAGAGGACGTGCAAACTCCGCACAGCCTCCCAAGCAAACTTGCTCAACACACGACTGGAGTTTCTGACGTCCGGCTCCATCCGAGACAGGAACGTCCGACGGACGGATGCAGAGACTTCGAGATTCCGATCACACTCGTCCGGATCTCCGGATCTTTCATACCAAATGCTCAATCTCTGGATCTCTTATACCAAATGCCACAATTGCTATGGCAACGCGATTCAGCCAGAACCCTGAGGAATACTCTTGCATGTGAAGGAGAGGAGAATAAAAGGAATGCTCAGTCCTTTGAATCTGTAACAGATTTAATTTCTGAACATGACAACCGTGATCACAACAGTTCGTGGCATCTACAGACTCTAGAGTGCGAGTCGCATCAGTGGATGAATAGGGTTTACGTGATTCTGCCGCTGTGTTTACATGTTGAACAGTGGAAGCACATTTTGTAATGTTGGAGAATAACAGGGCATGATAAAAACTCCAGCTAATGTGCCACAGAAGTGCCTCTTGTATTCCTGACATTTTCACAAGTTACTCCTGGGAATTTCTTGCCATATAGATCCCAGATGTTCTTGTTTACAAAGGGCAATACCGAGAGCGAAACATCTCCCCAGCCACCAGCGGGCACAAGGAAATGCCACAACTGGTGGGAGGGAGTGGAATCACAGCGTGGCACGTAGTCACACAGCAAGGAAACGGGCCCAACTTGCCCACGCCGGCCAACGTGCCCCGTCTACACCTGCCCCACCTGCCCGCGTTTGAGCTTAGTTTATTGTCACGTGAAAAAACTTTTTGTTGCGTGCTAACCAGTCAGCCACAACTGGTGGGAGGGAGTGGAATCACAGCGTGGCACGTAGTCACACAGCAAGGAAACGGGCCCAACTTGCCCACGCCGGCCAACGTGCCCCGTCTACACCTGCCCCACCTGCCCGCGTTTGAGCTTAGTTTATTGTCACGTGAAAAAACTTTTTGTTGCGTGCTAACCAGTCAGCCACAACTGGTGGGAGGGAGTGGAATCACAGCGTGGCACGTAGTCACACAGCAAGGAAACGGGCCCAACTTGCCCACGCCGGCCAACGTGCCCCGTCTACACCTGCCCCACCTGCCCGCGTTTGAGCTTAGTTTATTGTCACGTGAAAAAACTTTTTGTTGCGTGCTAACCAGTCAGCCACAACTGGTGGGAGGGAGTGGAATCACAGCGTGGCACGTAGTCACACAGCAAGGAAACGGGCCCAACTTGCCCACGCCGGCCAACGTGCCCCGTCTACACCTGCCCCACCTGCCCGCGTTTGAGCTGAGTTTATTGTCACGTGAAAAAACTTTTTGTTGCGTGCTAACCAGTCAGCGGAAAGGCAATACATGATTAGCCATCCACAGTGTACAGATACATGTTCAAGGGAAGAATGTGAATATCATTTAAGTGCAAGATAAAGTCCGTTCAAAGTTAGTCTGAGGGTCTCCAGTAATATCGATAGTAGCTCAGGACTGTGTTTGGCCCATAACCCTCTAAACCTATCCTATCCATGTGCCTGTCCAAATGTCTCCTAAACATTATGCTAGTACCTTCCTCATCTACCTCCTCTGGCAGCTACGGCTCGCCTTCAGTCTGTCTGTCTTTTTTTTGTGTTTGTTTTAGTAAAATGTAGTTTATTGGGGGGGGGTGGTGGTGGTGGTGGTGTGTGTGTGGCGGAGCTGGCGGCCTCGGAGCTGTGGCGGTGTTCCAGCGTTCCAGTGACGGCGGCCCGGTTTCAGAGCTGCGGCGTTCCGGCATTCCTGTGGCAGCATTCCAGCAGCGGATCCGGCTTCAGAGCTGCGGTGTTCCAGCATTCCGGCAGCGGACCCGGCTTCAGAGCTGTGGCGGTGTTCAAACATTCCGGCGAAGGCGGTGGCAGCAGCCCGGCTTCGGAGGCTCGGCCGCGGGCCCAGTGGACGACATCGGAGGCCCGGATCGCCTCAGCGGAGAACAAGGAGGGAAGAAGACAAAGACTTTAAGACTTTTGCCTTCCATCACAGTGAGGAGGTGCCTGGTGAACTCACTGTGGTGGTTGTTAAATATGTGTTTATTGTGCGTTTTTTCTTTTATTATATGTATGACAGCAAGTCAACAAAATTACGTTCAGACCAAAAGGTCTGAATGACAATAAAGGATGCTTTGACTTTGAGTGGAAAAACATTACTCCTCAGGTAAATTCTAAACTCTGAAATCTCCAAAGTAAAGGTACCTATTAAATCTTTCTCCTTTCACCTACATCCACGGGTTCTCAATTTCCCTATCTGCAGTTACCCAATCCCAATAAGATCACCCCACATTCTCCTGCGCTCCAAGGAATAAAGTCCAAGCCTGCTCAACCAGTACAGAAGCGTGCACACGCACACCACCAGATTCAGGCACAGTTTCTTCCCAGCTGTTGTCAGGCATCTGAACCATCCATCCTATCACCAACTAGAGAGCAGTCCTGACTTTCCATCTACCTCATTGGAGACCCTCGGACTATCTTTAATCAGACTTTATTGAACCTTATCTTGCACTAAACGTGTCTCGCGTTATTCGCTTTATTATGTATCTATTCATCAAGTGAACGGCTTGATTGTAATCGAGTATAGTCTATCCGCTGACTGGATAGCGCGCAACAAAAAAGCTTTTCACTGCACCTCGGTACACGTGACAATAAACTAAACTATGACTTTGTAACACTATATTGTGCACGCTGGTATTTTTCTCTTTGCACTACCCGTTGTACCCTTGTATGGCGCGATTGTACTCCAGTCTGGTATGATTTGACTGGACAGCTTGCAAACAAATCTTCTTACTGTATGAATGATGAATGAATCGCCTTTATTGTCATTCAGACCTTTCGGTCTGAACAAAATTTCGTGCCTGCAGTCATACATATATAAAAATAACAAAACCACACAATAAACACAAAATTAACATCCACCACAGTGAGTTCACCAAACACCTCCTCACTGTGGTGGAAGGCAAAAGTCTTAGAGTCTCTGTCTTCTTCCTTCCTTATTCTCCCTCTGCGCTGAGGAGATCCAGGCCTCCGATGCTGCCGTCCACCAGGCCCGCGGCCGAGCCTCCGAAACCGGGCCGTCGCCGGAACCCGGAACACCGCCACAGGGCCCGCCGCCGGAACATCGCTGGAGCACCACAGCCCCGAAGCCAGGGCGCCGCTGGAGCACCGCAGCCCCGAAAGCCAGGTCACCGTCGGAACGTCGCTGGAGCACCGCAGCTCCCGAAAGCCAGGTCGCCACTGGAGCACCGCATCCCCGAAGCCAGGCCGTCGCTGGAGCACCGCAGCTCCGAAGCCAGGTCACCGCTGAAACTCCGAAGCCGTGCCGCCGCCGCTGGAAGCTGGAAGGCCGCCAGCTCCGCCATTAGGGCCTCAGCACAGACGGAGACGGTGACGGGGGACACGACAGGAAAAGTCGCATCCCCCCGAAGGGAGAGACTAAAACCCCGTTTCTCCCACCCTCCTCACCCCACCCACCCCACCTCACCCCCCCCCACCCCCCCCACCCTCCCCACCCCACCCCACCCACACCCCCCCCACCCCCCCACACACACCCCCCCCACACACACCCCCCCCACACACACACCCCACCCCACCCACACCCCACACACACCCCACCCCACCCCCCCACACACACCCCCCCCACACACACCCCACCCCACCCCACGCCACCCACACCCCCCCCCACCCCACCCCCCCACCCCACCCCCCCCACACACCCCCCCCCCACACACACCCAACCCCACACACACCCCACCCCACCCCACCACCCCACCCACACCCCCACACACCCCACCCCACCCCACCCCACACACACCCCACCCACCCCACCCCACCCCCCCCCACCCCCCCCACCACCCCACCCCCCCCACCCCACCCCACCCACCCCACCCCACCCCCCCCACACCCCCCCACACATACACACCCCACCCCCCCACACACACCCCACCCCACCCCACACACACACACCCCACCCCACCCCACCCCCCCCACACCCCCCCCCACACACACCCCCCCCACACACACCCCCCCCCCACACATACATACCCCACCCCCCCACACACACCCCACCCCACCCCACCCCACACACACACACCCACCCCACCCCACCCAACCCACCCCACACATACACACCCCACCCCACACATACACACCCCACCCCACCCCACACATACACACCCCACCCCACACATACACACCCCACCCCACCCCACCCCACACACACATACACACACACCCCACCCCCCCCCCCACCCCCCCCCCCCCACACACACCCCACCCCCCCCCCACACACACACCCCACCCCCCCCCCCCCCACACATACACAACCTAACAAACCAAAAATAATCGCTAAAAACAGGCACGAAGACAAAAATAAAATAAAAGACAGACGGACTGCAGGTGAGCCGCAGCTGCCAAGCAACGCCGCCACTTCCGGTGGATCTCGGTGCACATGACAATAGTAAACCGATACGGATACCAATTCACCCATGACTGTGTAAATATGCAGAGCTCCAATGCCATCTATCAACGTGCCAACTAATGTTGAAGAAATATTTGGACAGGTACATGGATCGGGTAGAATTAGAGGAATATGGCAAAATGCGGACAGGTGGAACTAGTGTAGCGGGCATGTGAGCAGGTTGTGCTGAAGGGCCTGTTTTCACACTCTATGACTATGACTCTGTGTCTCTATGACTCTGTGTCTCTATGACTACTCCACTGCGGTTAGATGAAGCACCAGTGGGGATGAATCAGTCAGCGTACACAACAGAGAGAGAACACTGGGTTGAGTGGAGTTGCAACAACAACCTCTTGCTGAACATTAGCAAAACCAAGGAACTGATCATTGAGTTCAGAAAGAGGAAGTTGGGGGATTTTGCAACAGTTTTCATTGGTGGGTCGGTGGTGTGGAGAGTTAGCAACTGCAAATTCCTGGCCGTTAACTTCTCAGAGGTCCTGTTCTGGGCCCAGCCCATACGTTCACAGGTCATAGGAGCAGAATAAGGCCATTCGGCCCATCTACTCTGCCATTCAGTCATGGCTGATCCATCTTTCCCTCTCAGGCCCATTCTCCTGCCTTCACCCTCTAACCTTTGACACCCTCACTAATCAAGAGCCTGTCAATCTCCGCTTTAAAAGTATCCAACGACTTGGCCCCCACCGCCGTCTGTGGCAATCAATTCCACAGATTCACCGTCCTCTGGCTAAAGAAATTCAATTCTCGTCTCCTTTCTCAAGGCATTTATTTCTAGACTCTCCCACCAGTGGAAACATTGTAGACACAGCTGTAATCATGAAGAAGGCGCAACAGCAGATTTATTTTCTAATAGGCTTAACGAGATTCATTATGCTTGTGAATATTCTAACAAACCTGCAGATGCATTGTAAAAAAATTAAATCACAATGTCCTGGAGAAACTCAGCGGGTCAGGCAGTATCTGTGGAGGGAAAAGGGGAAACAATTTATCACAAGGGACCTGAAATGTTAAGGCTTCAATAGTACACTGGTACTCCACTACATGTACTGCTTCCACCACCACCTCTAGCAGCACATTCCAAGCACCCACCACCTTCTGTGTAATAAAAACATCCCCCGCACATCTCCTTAAACCTTTGATCGCTCTCATCAGGCCTTCTAGTCTTTGCCATTTCCACCCTGGTAAAAAGTTATGACTGTCTACCCTATTTATGCCTCTCATAATTTCATATACTTCTATCAGGTCTTCCCTCAACCTCCGACTTCCCAGAGAATACGATCCAAGTCTGTCCAACCTCTCCTTCTACCCAATGCCCTCTAATCCAGGCAGAGTCCAGGTAAACCTCCTCTGCCCTAATGTCTCCACATCCTTCCTATATTGGGAAGACCAGAACCGCAGATAGTGAAGATGAAATTGGACTAGGAAGTACTATGGGTGGCACAGTGGCGGGACAGCACGGGTTAGATACAGAGTGAAGCTCCCTCTACTCTGTCCCATCACACATTCCCAGGGCAGAGACAGCACGGTGTAGATACAGAGTGAAGATAACCTTCAGTAAAGTCAGATTAAAGATAGTCCAATGTTCGTAAAAAATAAAAAAAAAAGTAAAAATGATGAACACGCTGCTGGCAGGGCAGCCGACTCGTCGCCCCCACCGACCTATGACCTGTGTTCTCCGGTTTTCCAATTCTGGAATGATCTCTGGGATTTTGGAAGATTTATACTTTTTTTACAGCTCGCTCATGAAGCAAATCTTACCACTCAGCAATGAAAGCTATTCACTGCAAAATAACAAAGCAAATGTTCCATAAATCACACCTGTGACAGAACTTTAATTGAGAAAGAACTGCCTGTGTTAACTACTCAACGGCACTAAAACCATTAGTACCAAAGCTGAAAGAATGGGCTTTGATTCGATCCACACATCACCTCTCGTATCGTACCTGGGAAAAGAACACAAAGTGCTGGAGAAACTCACCAGGTCAGGTCGTGTGGGTTTCCTCTGGGTGCTCCGGTTTCCTCCCACATCTCAAAAACGTCAGTGATTCAATTCAATGATTCAATGATACATCGGTACAGTGAAATACTTTTGTTTTGCATATAACCCGATAACATCATACAGTAGACCGCCTGTAGGCAATACACAAATGTTGCCACTGTGAGTGCCGACCAAGTTACGTGCAGATTTAGTTTTGTTTATTGTCACGTGTACCGAGGTACAGTACAAAGCTTGTTGTTGCGTGCTAACCAGTCAGCGTAAAGACAATACATGAGCCATCCACAGTGTACAAATACATGATCAAGAGAATAACGTTAATAAAGTCCACTAAAGTCCGATCAAAGATAGTCCAAGGGTCTCCAATGAGTTAGATCGGAGCTCAGGGACATGCTCTGGTTGGTGAGAGGATGGTTCAGTTGCCTGATAACAGCTGAGAAGAAACTGTCCCTGAATCTGGAGGGGGTGCGTTTTCGCACTTTTCTTGCCTGATGGGAGAGGGGAGAAGAGGGAGTGACCGGGGTGAGAATGGTATTTGATTGTGCTGGTGGCCTTGCCTTGTGAAGTGTAGATGGAGTCAATGGAAGGGAGGTTGGTTTGTGTGATGGTCTGGGCTGCGTCCACAACTCTATGCAATTTCGTAAGGTCTTGAATGGAGCTGTTTAATTGGCTGCTGTAAATGGTCTCATGGTAGAATCTGGGGGAAATGGATGGGAACGTGGAGAGAGTAAATCACAGGGAATAAATTACAGTAAGCTGGAAAGAGTGCTGAGAAGATTTATGAAGATGTTGCCCGGACTCGAGAGTCTGAGCTATAGGGAGAGGTTTGGCGGGCTAGGACTATATTCCTTGGAGTGCACGAGGATGAGGGGTGATCTTATTGAGATGTATAAAAGCATGAGGTGAATAGATGGGGTGAATGCACAGTCTTTTTTCCAGGGTTTAGGATTCAAGAACCAGAGGGCATAACCTTAAGGTGAGAGGGGAAAGCAACCTGAGGGACAACTGTTTTCACTAAACGGTGGTGGGTACATGGAACAAGCTGCCAGAGGAAGTCCTTGAGGCAGGTACCAGAACAACATGAATGAGACAATTGGACCAGGTACATGGATAGGTGAGGTTTAGGGGGATATGGTCCCAATGTTCACAGGTGTGACTGGTGTAGATGGGCATCTTTTTTTTAATCAAAACATTTATTCTATTATTAAAAAATAATATTTACACTACAATAAAACGAGCCAGAGCTCACCCCCATAATACAATAAAACATATATCCATAATAAACAATCATACAATTATGATATAATCCTTATTGAGGATACATTCTACATCCTGCGGAGGCCAGTGGTCCCGGAACTCCCTCAGGGTGCCCGTAGACAGGGCGTCTTCCCTTTCTAACCGCACCCGGGCACGGACGTATCCCCGGGAAAGGGGCAGGCAGCTGGCTCGGGTAGAGCCCTCTTCTGCCTGGCGCCTTGACCCGCGGATGGCCAGCTTGGCCAGGCCCAGGAGCAACCCAACCAGGACATCTTCAGCCCTACCCTCTCCCCTACGCACAGGGTGTCCAAAGATGAGGATGGTGGGTGGAAAATGCAGCCAGAAGGCAAGGAGCAGCCCCTTTAGGCATTCAAACAGTGGCTGCAGCGTCACGCGCTCCATGTACACGTGGTGCACAGACTCTTCCAGCCCGCAAAGTGGCATGCAGCTGGCGAGTCTGTGAACCGCGAGAGAAACAGGTTGCAGGGAACACCTCATGCAATACCCTCCACCCCAGGTCACCAATGTAGATGGGCATCTTGGCTGGCATGGACGAGTTGGGCCAAAGAGCCTCTTTCCATGCTGAATTCTACGACTCTATGATATGTTAATTTTAAACTGAGGAAGGGAGTGGTGTAGTTTCGGATAAGGGGTTATCTTGGCTGGCATCAATGCGTAGGCCTGAAGTGCCTGTTTTCGTGCTGTGTGACTCTATTGTGCGCAGATTTGGGCTCCATATCTGAGGAAGGGTGTGCTGGCATTGGAGAGGATCCAGAGGAGGTTTGGTGAGAATGATCCCGGGGATAGTTGGGTTAACGTTTAATAAGTGTTTGATGGCACTGTTTTTATGATCAGTGTTTGACGGTACTTGTTGGAGGATGAGGGCAAATCTCACTTGAAGGATGAGGGCAAATCTCACTGAAACCTACAGAACAGTGAAAGGCCTGGATAGAGTGGATGTGAAGAGGATGTTTCCACGAGTGGGAGAGTCTAGGATCAGAACACACAGCCTCAGAATAAAAGGACATACCTTTAGAAAGGAGATGAGGAGGAATTTCTTTAGCCAGAGGGTGGTGAATCTGTGGAATTCATTGCCGCAGACTGCTATGGGGACCAAGTCATTGGGTATTTTTAAAGCAGAGATTGCCAGATTCGTGATTGGTAAGGGCATCAAAGGTTACATGGAGAAGGCATGAGAATGGGGTTGAGAGGGAAAGACAGATCAGCCATGACTGAATGGCAGAGCAGACTTGATGGGCCAAATGGCCAAACTCTGTTCCTATGACTCATGGACTCATATGAACCCAGAGTAGGGGAATCGAGAATCATGCAAACTCCGTACAGACAGTTGAGGAATTTGAGGAATTTAAGGTGAAGGGGGAAATTGAGGGGGTAGCTTTTTTTACACAAAGGGTAGTGGGTGTATGGAATGGGCTGCCGGAGGAGTTCGTTGAGGCAGATACTATTGCAACGTTTAAGAAACATTTAGACAGGAACTTGGATAGGATTGGTTTTGGGGGGATATGGGCCATATGCAGGCAGGTGGGGCTAGTGCAAATGGGGCAAGTTGGGCTGAAGGGCCTGTTTCCACACTGTATGACTCCATGGCTCTCTAAATTGTGAGAATTGCTCCACGGGCTAGCACAAACACGATGGGCCGAAATGACCTCCCTTTATATCAGAACAAAATATGAAATATGAAACCTTGTGCGTCGTGCACTCACATTTTATTTGAACTCCTTTCAATCACGTTGAGATGAGACAGCTGTACTGAATGTACTCTGCAAACACAGGGCGCTAACTAATTGATGATGAAGAATCTCAGAGCGAAACCTCCCTTTGTCAGTGGGGATTCGTGGCAGAGTCACGATGTAACTTAATCTCACACGCCAGAGTTCCAGTATCTCTCCAAAACCTGATCATATCAGCAAGGTTCCATCACAATCTCAACTTTGACCAAAACCTCCTTCATGCTCTAATCGTGCAGCAAACATTGACAGCTTCCCAGCAAAAGCTGGACACAAAATATAAAAGCTGAGAATTCTCAGTGGTGCAACTGGTAGAGCCACGGGCCTCACAGCGCCAGAGACCCGGGTTCGATCCTGACTGCAGATGCTGTCAATAGACAATAGACAATAGATAACAGGTGCAGGAGTAGGCCATTTGGCCCTTCGAGCCAGCACCGCCATTCAATGTGATCATGGCTGATCATCCCCAATCAGTACCCCGTTCCTGCCTTCCCTCCCATATCCTCTGACTCCGCTATTTTTAAGAGCCCTATCTAGCTCTCTCTTGAAAGCATCCAGAGAACATGCCTCCACCGCCCTCTGAGGCAGAGAATTCCACAGACTCACCGTTCTCTGTGAGGAAAAGTGTTTCCTCGTCTCTGTTCTAAATAGCTTACTCCTTATTCTTAAACTGTGGCCCCTGGTCCAAGCCCTTAACAATCTTATATGTTTCAATGAGATATCCTCTCATCCTTCTAAACTCCAGAGTGTACATGCGCAGCCGCTCCATTCTCTCAGCATATGACAGTCCCGCCATCCCGGGAATTAACCTTGTAAACCTACGCTGCACTCCCTCAATAGCAGGAATGTCCTTCCTCAAATTCCTCAACTGTCTGTACGGAGTTTGTATGTTCTCCCTGTGACCACGTGGGTTTCCTTCGGGTGCACTGGTTTCCTCACACATCCAAAAAACATGCGGGATTGTAGGTTGATTGGCTTCTGTAAATGATCCCTTGTGTGTAGGGAGTGGATGAGATAGTGGGATAATATAGAACTAGTGTGAATGGGTGATCGATGGTCAGCATGGACTCGATGGGCCGAAGGGCCTGATTCCATGCAGCATGTCTGATGTCTAAAATAAACTCAATGAGAGGCATAGATAGGGTAGACAGTTTAGTGTACAGTTTTACCTGTGAAGGGTAAAAATAATTCATAGCAACTTGTGCTTAAACAACAAGGATCACGTTGACAGAACATTATGATTTTTACTTTGCCTTTAGCTTTTAACTTTAAGAAAAACACTATAAAATACATACATTTTATTATAAGGAGAAACCCTTTATAGCCCGACTCACCTGAGTCCAAATAGGGCTGAATGAGTCCCATTTAATTTCTTGCCTGGAGACCAACGTCTGTGAGCCACTGACCCCACTGTCAGTGACTCCAGCGTTGCTTCCTTGCCGTTCCAACGGTATCCCCACAGGCTGGGAGCCGCTGACCGCCCCGTCATTACTCTGCTTACTTTTCTTGCCATTTTTACGGCATTCCTGCAGGCTGGGAGCCGCTGACTGTACTGTTAGTGGCTCCTTATCTCGCAACCCGATCAATTTTGCCGGTTTATCCGCATTTGCAGTCGGAAAGGGGTTTCCCCACAGTCCATAACCGGCAACTCGTCGGGCTGCGAAACTGGCAGGAAAACCTCTGTAAAAAGAGGCTCCTGCCTGAAAAACCCTGGTAAGTAAAAAACCGAACTTACCTTTTAGGTTTAACTTACCACCGGCAGGAGCTGTGTCCTGCCAGACTGGTGCTTGCGCCAATGCGGCTGACGTACTGGAGCGCATGCGGCCTGGCGGGCCTTCTTTACGGAATCACTCACATGACTCCAAAGTAAAAACTAAAATGAGAGGCATAGATAGGGTAGACAGTCTAGAGGGCATAATGTCAAGATTACAGGGGGATGTTTAAAGGAGATTCTAGGTTGAGATTTTGGTTTGGGTTCCATATGTCCAGATTCGGGGACAGTTTTTTACCAGCTGTTACCAGGCAACTGCACCATCGCATCACCAACTCGAGTGGTCCTGGCCTCCCATCTACCTCAGTGGAGATCTTGGAACTATCTTTAATCAGACTTTATCACATTTTATTTTGCACTAATTATTTATACCCTTTATCCTGTATCCGTACACTGTGAATAGCTTGATTGTAATCATGTGTAATCTTTTCATAGACTGGATAGCTCGCAACAAAAAAACGAATCTGAACTAAATTATACTAAACTGAACTAAAGTAAACTCAGCTATGCTGAACTGAACAAAACTGAGCTAATTATTGTCACATCTATCTATACAAAACTAAAACCCTCATCTTGTTATCTTCCGATTTGCGTTGTTTTTACATTTGTGCAAAAACGGTACAGGATAGTGCTATGATTTTTCGCCACCTTACTCACCATTCTCCTGTGCTGCAAATACACCGTTTTGTTCCGATCGGTGGTATATTTTAAAAGTTATTAACGTTTAAAAATCTTTGAAACCGCACATATGCAGATTGGTCTCCACTCGTGTCAGTCACCGCCGGGACGGCGATGCCCCTTCCTGCACCATTGCCGCACTGATTGGCTGCGTCCACTGTCATCCACCGGCACCCACCCACCTTTACCGCCGCGCAGCCGTAGCTGCTGGTGCTCCGCGGCCACGGCCGGCTCCGAGGGCGCTGACGGCTGATGCTCCTCAGGGTCTCACAAGAAAGAAGAGGAGCGGCAACCTTGAGATCCTGGGGAGGTGAGGAGGGAGAGTGGGGGGATTGAGGGGGTGGGGAGAGTGGGGGAGGTGAGGAAGGAGGCTGGGGAGGAGGGGGATAGAGGGAGAGCTGAGGGAGGGATTGGGGGAGGGTAGGCGGAGAGGGGAAAGAAGGAGGAAATGAGGAGGGAGAGTGGGGAGGAAGGGGAATAGAGGGAGTGGAGGGGAAAGTGGGGGAGGTAGGGAGTGGGGAATAGAGGGAGAGGAGGGCAGTGTGGAAGGTGAGGAGGGATAGTGGGGGGATAGGGGGAGGTGAGGAGTGGGGGATAGAGGGATAGGAGGGGGATAGGGAGGGGAGAGGAGTTATGGAGGGAGGGAGTGACTGACGGTAGGGGAAAGGAGAGGGAGGGAGAGGTGAGTGAGGGATTGGGGAGGGGAGGAGGAGAGGGGAAAAAATAGGGAGGGTGAAGAGGAAGGGGAGAGAGTACTGGGGATGAGGGGTGGAATACTGCCGCGCCTGCACAGTTGGGGCTATGCGTGAGTGGTGGAATATTGAGGGGGGAATGAGTTGCATTGGGGGTCCGGGCCTCCCGTGTGACAGGGACCCAACGGGTCCCACTCAGTCTAGTACCGAGATACAATGAAAAGCAGTTCCATGTTTCTACATAGATACAATCAGTTCAAACTCAAGTACATGTGGAGCAAGTTTTTTTATTCAGAGTGGCGGGTGCCTGGAAAGTGCTGTGGTGGAGGCAGACATGATAGTGGCATTTAAGAGGCTCTCAGACAGGCACATGGATATACAGGGAAGGGAAGGGAAGGGATCATATGCAGACAGAGAAGATTAGTTTAATGGCATTAGGTTTGGCACAGACATTGTGGGCTGATGGGCCTGTTCCTGTGCTGTACTTTTCTATGGTAGAGTATTCATAGGCAAACTGAATCTTTTAAAACTTCTTAGAAGGAGCGCCTTCTTCATGATTACATCTATTGTGTAATCTACGCTGTTCCCATTAGTGGGAGAGTCTAGCACCAGAGGGCACAGCCTCAGAATAAAAATATGTACCTTTAGCAAGGAGATGAGGAGGAATTTCTTTAGCCAGAGGGCGGTGAATCTGTGCAATTCATTGCCACGGTTGTGCATCAGTAGAGGTGCTGCCGTACAGCGTTTGCAGTGCCAGAGACTCTGGTTCAATCCCAACTACGGGTGCTGTCTGTACAGAGTTTGCACGTTCTCCCCGTGACCACATGGGTTTTCTCCAAGATCTTCTGTTTCCTCCCACACTCCAAAGATGAACCTCCCTAGGTGTGTAGGTTAATTTGCTTGTAAATGTAAATATAAAAAAAAAACAACCCTCGTGTGTGTAGGATAGTGTTAATGTGTGGGGATCTTTGGTCGGTGCAGACTTGTTGGGCCGAAGGGCCTGTTTCCGCTCTGTATCTGTAAACTAAACTAAACTAAAGACGGCTGTGGAGGCCAATTCAGCGGGTATTTTTAAATGCAGGTTCTCGATTAGTAAGGGCATCAAAGGTTATGGGGAGAAGGCAGGAGAATGGGGTTGAGGGGGAAAGATAGACCCGCCATGATTGGCTGTTTAGAGTAGAATCGATGGGCCAAATGGCCTAATTCTGCTTCTATGACATGTTTATGATTAGCCTGATTTGACTGGATAGCAACGCCATCACACTGTATCTTGCTGCACATGATAATAATAAACCAAGACCAACACTTTAAAAAAGGCACGAAGTACTGGAGTAACTCAGCGGGTCAGGCAGCACCACTGGTGAACATGGATAGGTGACGTTTTGGCTAGGGACCCTTCTTCAGACTCCAAGTCCTATATACCAAATCGTATCTTACATTGCTCAGGAATACCAAAGCAGACGGCCACATCTCCTGCCCACATCCCCCCTCCTCCTGGGCACATGATAATGAATAGAGGAACCCCTCTTCAGACTGCCTTAGGTTTGGATCAGTCCTCAACCTTTCGAGGATGGCCTACAGACCTTTCATGATGCAACCACATCATAAGGGCGGCACAGTGGCGCAGCAGTCGACTTGTTGCTGTCCAGCGCTGGAGACCCAGGTTTGACCCCGACTACAGGTGCTGTCAGTACAGAATTTGTACGTTCTCCCTGTGACCGCGTGGGTGATCTCAGGGTGCTCCCGTTTACTCCCACACTCCAGAGACGTACACCTTTGTAGGTTAATTGGCTTCTGTAAATTGTAAATTGTCCCTAGGGTGTAGGGTAGTGTTAGTTTGCGGGGTGACCTCTGATTGGCGTGGACTCGGAGGACGGAAGAGCCTGTTTCCGAGCCGTATCTCTAACGGCTAAAGTGCGTAAAGCTTTTAAGAGAGAGCTAGATAGGGCTCTTAAAAATAGCGGAGTCGGGTGATATGGGGAGAAGGCAGGAACGGGGTACTGATTGGGGATGATCAGCCATGATCCCATTGAATGGCGGTGCTGGCTCGAAGGGTCAAATGGCCTCCTCCTGCACCTGTTGTCTATTGTCTATTGTCTATTGTGTAGGATAGTGCTAATCGCTGGACGGCAAGAACTCAGTGGGCCGAAGGGCCTGTTTCCATGCTGTATCTCTAAACTAAACTGAACATGACCAGACCTCCTTAGATGTCAGGCCAATTTATTGAACAACAACAAACAAGGAAATAAGTGAAGTTACGATATTTTCCAGCAAAGCTACCCAATGCTACATCAAAAAAACGAATAAATAATTAATATTATATAGTCTCTATTAAAGTCTCTGTTCTTTTATACCCAGTGTTTTGTTTCGTCTCCTTAGTCAACTCATCAGTGGAACTTCCATTGGGTCTGACCTCTCCTCTTCAACAATTCCTCTCTTGATGGAAGCCAATAAATGTGGATCTCGGTCTGGTTTGGTAAGTTGAACGCCCAGGAACGAAGGAGGCTGCGGAAAATGGTAGACATTGCCCAGCCCATCACAGGTACTGATCTCCCCACCATCAAAGGTCACAGTGGCGCAGTGGTAGAGTTGCTGCCTTACAGCGCCAGAGACCTGGGTTCAATACTGACTACGGGTGCTGTCTGTATGGTGTTTGTACGTTCTCCCTGTCACTGCATGGGTTTTCTCCGGGTAATCCATCCCATAGACGTGCAGGTTTGTAGGTTAATTGACTTCTGTAATTTGTGCCTAGTGTGCAGGATAGAACTAGCATATGGGTGACTGCTGGTTGCCGACCTTTCTTGCCGTATCCCCCATCTCCGTCTGCGCTGAGGCCTATCACGGAGCTGGCGGCCTCCAACTGCGACCGACCTTGAGGCTCCGGAGGCAGAGCCAGCCAGGACTTACCAACTTGGCCGACTTGGGGCTAAGGTAGCGTTGCGACCCGACTTTGGAGCCCCGGAGGCTCAGCGCGGGCCAGTGGACGACATCGTCGGGAGCTCGCAGGTCACAGGTCGGTGACCTGTTTTTCCGGAGATCCCGCAACAACAGCTTCGGCCGCTGGACTGGAGGACGGCAGCTTCGGCAGCTTCGACCGCCCCGGGCCGCGGAGTTTGAACCGGCCCGTTCTGATTCAGCCGCGGGACTTACTTACCATCACCCGGCGGGGTTACAACATCGGAGGCCTGGATCGCCTCAGCGCAGAGGGAGAAAAAGGAGGGAAGAGACAAAGACTTAAGACTTTTTGCCTTCCATCACAGTGAGGAGGACCTGGTGGACTCACTGTGGTGGATGTTAAATCTGTGTTCATTGTGTGTTTTGTTCTTTTATTCTGTGTTATGACTGCAAGGCATGACATTTCTTGACAATAAAGGATACTTGATACTTGATATTTGATACTTGGCGTGGACTCAGCTTAGCTTATTGTCACATGTACCGAGGTACAGTGAAAAACATTTGTTGCATGCTAGCCAGACAGCAGAAAGACAATACATGATTACAATCGTTCTATTTACAGTGTATAGATATATCATAAAGGGCCTGTCCCACCAGCATGCAACTCCATGCGATGAGCGCGACCTAACGTGGTCGCTTGAGCCATCCGGCGTCGCGGGGCCGGTCCCACTTCGATCGCCGGAGCCGTGCGGAATTGTGCGGAGTTCGTCCCGACATCGCTCCGAAAAACTGACTATGTTCGAAAATTCCGCGCGGCAGCGGCTTGTCGGCTCGCAGTCGCCTTGACGCATTACACACCGCCTCAACATCATGCCTCCGTGAACCTATCTGTAGGTGCCTCCGTGACCCTCTATGCGTGTGGCTCCATGGCCCTCTGTGTGTGCCCCTCACTGTCCTGGCGAACTTACCTGAAGACTTCGCTCCAAGTTCGCCTCACTTTGCGCCGCGTTGCGCCACTCACCCGACCTCCGCGCGGCCCTCGCTGCCGGTTTGGTTGCGCTTGCCGCATGCAAGCGCAAGCTGGTGGGAACGGCCCTGTACAGGGGATCACCCGGCCCCCGCTTCTAGTTTGATTGCGCCCATCGCATGGAGTCGGATGCTGGTAGGACAGGCCCTTAAGGGAATAACGTTTAGTGCAAGGTAATGCCAGCAGTCCGATCAAGGATAGTCCGAGGGTCACCAAAGAGGTAGCTAGTAGTTCAGCACTGGTTGTGGTAGGATGACTCCGTTGTCTGATAACAGCTGGGAAGAAACTGTCCCTGAACCTGATGGTGTGCATTTTCCCACTTCTATAGCTTTTGCCTGATGGGAGAAGGGAGAAGAGGATGCGACTCATCCTTAATTATGCTGCTGGCCTTGCCGAGGCAGCGTGAGGTACAAATGGAGTCAATAGAAGGGAGGTTGATTTGTGTGATATTCTGGGCTGCAATTTTGTAGGGTCTTGGGTGAAGCTGTTCCCAAACCAAGCTGTGATGCATCCTGATAAAATGCTTTCTTTGGTGCATCTGTAGAAGTTGGAGAGAGTTGTAGGGGACAAGCCAAAATTCCTAACCCTTCTAAGGAAGTAGCGTCGTGGTGTGCTTTCTTGGTTGTTGTTTCAATATGGGTGGCCCAGGAGAAGTTGTTGGTGATATTGACTCCTAGGAATTTGAAGTTTTGAACCATCTCCACTTTGGCACCGTCAATGTAAACTAGGGAATGTGAACCGCTCCACTTCCTAAAGTCGATCACCATCTCCTTCATCTTGCTGACATTGAGAGCAAGGTTGTTGTCTCGACACCAGCACACGAGGTTCTCTATCTCCTTCCTGTACTCCGTCTCATCATTATTTGATATCCGACCCACAATGTTGGTGTCGTCTGGGAATTTGACAATGGAATTAGATCTGTACATGGCTGCGCAGTCGTGGGTGTACAAGGAGTGAAGAAGGGGGCTGGGGACGCATCCTTGTGGAGCCCCCGTGTTGAGGATTATCGTGGAGGATGATTTGTCCCCTACCCTCACTGATTGGGGTCTGTTGGTCAGGAAGTCGAGGATCCAGTTGCAGAGATGAATGCTGACACCAAGTCCCGATAGTTTGGTGATGAGCTTGGATGGTGGAATGGTATTAAAGGCAGAGCTGTAGTCTGTGAATAGGAGTCTGGTGTAGGTGTCTCTCTTATCCAGGTGTTCTAGGGATGCGTGTAGGGCTCGGGCTCGGGCATCGTCCGTGGACCTGTTGTGGGAGGTAGGTGAACTGCAGTGGGTCAAGGCCGCTGGGTAGACTGGATTTAATATGTCCCATAACTAGCCTCTCAAAACATTTCATGATGGTGGATGTTAAGGCTACTGGATGGTAGTGTTTAGGCATGAGGCCTTGCTTTTCTTTGGCGCTGGGATGATGGTGGTCTTCTTGAAGTAGGTGGGTACCTCAGAACGGAGTAGGGAGAGATCAAAGATGTCCGCAAATACTCCCACTAGCTGGTCTGCTCAGCGACTAAAGGGCCTGTCCCACTTGGCGATTTTGTTGGCGACTGGCGACGTCATTGATTGACGTATCAGGGTCTGCGAAAGATTTTGAGCGTTTCAAAATCCGGTGGCGACAAATAAAATGTTGTGACACTTGAGGAAACACCACTCGTCAATGTGTCATCACGCCGAGTCATGCAGCGACGTTTTCGCTGACCTGATACGTCGGTCAATGATGTCGGTCAATGGCACAGGCTCTTAAGGACAGGGTGAGGAACTCCGTCTGGGCCAGTTGCTTTCCGTGGATTTACCCTCAGGAAGGCCGATCTGACATCTGCTGCAGTCACCCTGAGGAGAGGCACACTGAAGGGCCTGGTGTCACAGCCCTGTTGGCCTTCTGCTCGAAGCGGGCATTGGAAGCATTCAATTCATCGGGTTGGGTCGATGATATTGCCCACCCGGTGGGCCAAAGGGCCTGTTTCCATGCTGTACCTTTAAAAAACATCTCAGAGATTCTGCTTCAAAAAGGTTATTAATATCATCAAAGACCCACACCATTTTGTTTCCCACTCCCCCAACTACAATCAGTCTGTAGAAGTGACCCGAACTGTCACCTATCCATGTTCTCCAGCATTTTGTGTCTATCTTTGCTAAAGGCTCACCCCGCTCTGGCCATGCTCTCATCTAGCTAATACCATCGGGAAGGAGATGCAGGAGATTGACAACCGTGACCTTTGGGCTCAATGGAACAAAGACATTCTTACGTGCGGCTGTACGACTAGCTTGGATGGAGCCTATTGGTCAGCATGGAGGGGCTGGGCTGAAGGGGCGGCTTCCGTGATGTATGGCTTTAGACTTTACAGGCCCTTCGGCCCACCAAGTCCACGCCGACCAACGAATACCCCATACACTAGCACTAGGGACAATTTACAATTTTACTGAAATCAATTAACCAACAAACCTGTACGTCTTTGGAATGTGGGACACGCGGTCACAGGGAGAACGTACAGGTTCTGTACAGCCAGCACCCGTAGTCAGGATCGAACCCTGGTCTCTGGCAGCAACTCTACTGCTGCGCCACTGTGCCACCCTACTTTTAAAACCTATAGCTAAGCCATCAATATGTTTTCAGACTTTAGTCTCTGGACTCCTTGGCTCTGTGACTCTAAACAACAAAGTTTGTCAGATGACACTTCTGGAAAGTGTTGAGTTTTGTTTTTGAAACTTTAATAAACTGCAATATTGATCTCAATACGTGGCACAAGGCAATAGAACTTTTTGCGGTGAGAAGCAAACACTGAATTCTCTCCCGCTTCAAACTGAAGAAAACTGGCCCTTTTACAGACTCACAGAAGCTCAGCCTGTAAAGCCACAAACACCCCCTCCCTCCCTCTCTCTCTCTATCTTGCCCTCACCCACCCCAGTGTCTCCTCCTTCCTCCAGTCACCCTGCACCTTTCCCCTCCTCTGGAGGCTCAACTTCCATCCCTGAGTCCAACATCTCCCCTTTAAGAACATAGAACAGTACAGCACAGGAACAGGCCCTTCAGCCCACAATGTCTGTGCCCATCATGATGCCAAGACCAATTCTTATCTACCTGCACGTGATGCATATCCCTCCATTCCCTGCATATCCATGTGCCAATCTAAAGGACTCTAAAACTCCACTAGCGTATATCTGCCTCCACCACCACCCCTGGCAGCCCGTTCCATGCACCCACCACCCTCTGTGTAAAAAATACTTGCCAATCACATCTCCTTCAAATTTTGCCCCTCTCACCTTCAGTTTAGTTCAGTTCATTATTGTCATGTGTACCGAGGTACAGTGAAAAGCTTTTTGTCGTGTGCTATCCAGTCAGCGGAAAGACTATACAACCAAGGCATCCACAATGTACAGATACAGAGTAAAGGGAATAATATTTAGTTTCCCATCCCCTCCCCTCATATACCTATATTCCTTCCTCCAGCTTTCACTCCTCCTCTTCTCCCCTTATCTGTCACCTACCCCCCCCCCCCCTCCCCGCCCCAGCTGCCAACCACCCTCCCCATCTGTATCCACCTATCACTTGCCCGGCTTTGCCCCGCCCCCACCTCTCTTCTTCAGCTTTCTCCCCCTCCCCCCCCCACTCCATCAGTCTGAAGAAGGGTCCCGACCCGAAACGTCATCTGTCCATTCCCTCTACAGATGCTGCCTGACCCGCTGAGTTCCTCCATTGCTCTAGAAACATAGAAAATGGGTGCAGGAATAGGTCATTCATCCCTTCGAGGCAGCACCGCCATTCAATATGATCATAGCTGATCGTTCAAAATCAGTTCTTGCTTTTCCCCCCCATATCCCTTGATTCTGTTAGCCCCAAGAGCTAAATCTAACTCTCTCTTGACAACGAAGAGCTTTGAGATGTTCTGCTCACCGCTCACAGAATGAACAACTTGCCAAAGTTATCGTAAATTCATAAGACATAGGAGCACAATTAGGCCATTCGGCCCATCGAGTCTGCTCCGCCATTCAGTCACGGCTGATCTACCGTTTGTTCCCCGCACCATTCTCCTCCATCTCCCCATAATGTTTGACACCCTTACTCATCAGTCTCCATTTTATAAATACCCAATGAATTGGCCTCCACCAACGTCCAGTTTTTAGTTTAGAAATGCAGCGTGAAAACAGGCCCTTCGGTCCATCGAGTTCACGCCAACCAGCGATGCCCATACACTAGCACTATCTTACACATTAAGGACAATTTACAATTTTATTTACAGAAGCCAAATAACCTACAAACCTGTACATCTGTGGAGTGTGGGAGGAAACCAGAGAGAACCAGGGAGAACGTGCAAACTCCATACAGACAGCACCCGTGGTCAGGATTGAACCCTGGTCTCTGGCGCTCTGAGGCAGCAGCTCTACCGCTGCGCCACCGTGCTGTGGCAATGATTTCCACAGATTCACCGCCCATCAGATGGTCCATTTAAAGTCATAGTGATACAGTGTGGAAACAGGCCCTTCGGCCCAACTTGCCCACAGGCCAACAATGTCCCAGCTACACTAGTCCCACCTGCCTGCGCTTGGTCCATATCCCTCCAGACCTGTCCTGAGCATGTACCTATCTAACTGTTTCTCAATCGTTGGGATCGTCCCAGCCTCCACTACCTCCTCTGGCAGCTTGTTCCATACCCCCACCACCCTTTGTGTGAAAGACATGGAGCTCCGCAGCCAATGCAAACCCACCTCGTGGGACTAGTGTAGACGGGGCACGTTGGGCCGCCCTGGGCAAGTTGGGCTGAAGAGACCGTGTCCACGCTGCAGCGAGACTCCGTGACTCCTGCTGGCTGGGATCTCACTGTGCCTTGCTGTCACAGCCATCACTCAGTGCAAGGCCCTGCCCATTGTGCCGAGCCGGTTGGAGCAGAGACATTGTGGGGGGTGTTGGTAACACAGCGGGGGAGGGACTGCCATTGGTCGGTGCATGAGGATCTTGCGTTGAGAGACTATTCCTTATAACGGGACATGAGGCAGCGTGAGGGGCGGCTGTAGTTTAGCCCAGGGAGGCGAGCTTCATGCTGCAAACGGCACTGTGGTGGTGAGTATCCCAGCCCCATCTCCACTGCTAATATCTGCTATCAAATTAAAATGACCCTTTTTTTTAAAAAACAGCTCTTCAGCGATACCATTGCATCCCCGTTAACCTGCATGCACGGACAATGGATTTGCAAATACATTGCTGAATCCAAAATGTTGCAACCGGCGCATGAAATTCGCCTCTAAGCTTAATCCTCTCAAGTTTGTGTGTTTAATGATTGCAAAGTTTAATGCAGGAAAAGCCAGGGGCTTTATTTTATTCTGATTTAATTCTAAGCTTTGATATGTTCATTTGTATACCAAGCAGCCAGTGACAGGTAGAAGCCAGGGTCAGCCATGGACGGGTTAATTTGTTTACTGTACAAGGTTTGGGGATCTCGGTTCGATCTGTGGGAAGTTTGCGAGGGAATGGGAGAGGGTTTTTAAAGTGAACTTTTAGTTGTTGTTATTTTTGCTAATTGCTAATTGCATTGTGGATTGCGGCTGTGTGGCTGGACGGTGGATGTGTCTGTTAACCAGTGTGTTTCCTCCCTCCCTCTCCCCCTCCCTCTCCCCACAGCCAGCCCGGAGCACGCCGCGATGCTGCCTCTCCTGCTCGCTGCCCTCTCGCTCCTCCAGCCCGGACACTCGCTCAGTCCCGAGCCCATCTTCACCGCTGTCACACACTCGCTCCTTCCTCCCGACTACGACAACAACCCCGTCCAGCTCAATTACGGCGTGGCGGTGACTGATGTGGACAGCGATGGCGATCTGGAGATAGTGGTGGCCGGGTAGGTGCGGCGATGACCCACTCCCTCTGTGTGTGTGTGTGTGTGTGTGTGTGTGTGTGTGTGTGGGACAGTATTGTGGGACAGCGATGGAGATCTGGAGCTATAGGTGGTGGGGGAGGTGTGGTGACCCACTCCCTGTGGCCGTCTGTGTGGGGGACAGTACTGTGGGACAGCGATGGCAATCTAGAGATCTTGGTGCGGTTGATGTACTGACCCAGTGTGTGTGAGAGAGAAAGGGACAGTATTGTGGACAGCTATGGTGATCTGGAGCTATAGGTGGGTGGGGTAGGTGTGGTGACCCACTCTGGCCATGTGTGTGTGTGTGGGACAATATTGTGGACAGTGATGCAGATCTAGGGATGGTGGTGGTGGGTGGGTTAGGTGTGATGACCCACTCTCTGTGGCTGTGTGTGTGTATGTGGGACAATATTGTGGACATTGATGAAGATCTGGGGGTGGGTGGTGGCCCACTGTGTCTGAGAGAGAAGGGGCCGGTGCTGTGGACAGCAATCTGGAGGTGGAGGGTAGGTGTGGTGTTTGCCTGCTCTGTGAGTGAGGGACAGTATTGTGGAGAATGATGGAGATATACAGATGGAGGTGGCTGTATAGGTGTGTTTGTGTGACGGAGGGACAATATTGTGGTCGATGATGAATATCTAGAGATGGTGGTGATGGGTTAGGTGTGTCCTGGTGTGTGTGTGTGTGCGAGGCAGTATGGTGGACAACCATGAATATCTGGAGATGTTGGTGATGGGGTAAGTGTGTCCGGGTGTGAGGGACAGTGCCATGGGCAGCGTTGTAGATCTGGACCTAGCGGTAGTGGGGCAGGTTTGTCCTTCTGTGTGTGAGGGGCAGTGTTGTGGAAAATGATGGAGATAGAGATGGTGGCGAAGATGTGGTGACCCACTGTGTGTGTGTGTGTGTGTGTGTGTGTGTGTGTGTGTGTGTGTGTGTGTAACAGACAATAATATGGACAGCAATGGAGATCTGGAGTTGCTGGGGTAGGTGTGTCCTACTGTGTGTGTGTGAGGGAGAACATTGTGAACAAGGATGGAGATAATGGTAATGCTTCTCTTTGTATCTGAAGGAGATACAGTATTGTGGACAATGATGGCAATCAGGAGGTGGTGGTGGCCAGGCTAGGTGTGTACAGTATTGTGCACAGCCATGTGGATGGAGGTGTGACTGGGCTAGATGTATGAGGGGCATGTGTAGGACACACTGGCTGTGTAGGATACAGTACATAATATCCTCTGGCAATATCCACATCCACATATAGTCCGAGCTCCTACAATGATGCATTCTGCACGGACTGTGTGGTCATGTATGTTCCTCTGTATGTGAAGCGTATGCATTAGTCATGGGTGTTTATGGTCCTGTACATGCGAGATGTACTTGCCCACATGAATAAAGTGTGGGAATGTATACTGTTTTGTGCTATCTCCATGAAACAAGTGTGTTTAACATGCACGGTGACGATTTAATGTGTGAATTCCCTTCGGAGAGGGAACTGCTGCTGTTTAATGCACAATATGATGTCAATGTATGTCGATCCTGGGTTCAAAACCTTGCCTCTTTCCTGCCTGTTTTTCTTTGCCAGTTCTTGTGCAGTTCCACGCACTGCCTCCCGCGGCTCTGCCCCATCTATCACCCAAGATGCTATCAGCTGCGTTTTCAGATGTTTCACACCATCTCACCCCTCTACTCTCTCTCTCTCTCTGCCACATTCTATCTGTCGCTCAATCTGTCTTCCGTTTTTGACTCCTGCATTTTATCTCTGAGACGGGGATAACAATCTCTCCCGATTGCTGATAGGAGCTCCAATTTGGAGAAGAATGGGAGTCGGGGGAACAAAGTTCTGATTTGAGTCACCAAACGGAATTCTAAATGGGCCATCTCCAGTTTGCGCTGGGTGACTTCCAATCGGTGCCCTTACGAACACTTTGCACAGATTTTTTTTTTAAAGCAGCAAATTTAGTAGCTGAACATTTGCTAAGATTGCATCGAGATTGCAAACAGCATGAAAATTGAGATGGCAAAAGCAAACAATATTCTGAATGCTGCTTTTAAATATGAGAACATTTCCCCCCTTCCTCAATCACTGTAATTTCTTGAATAAATCCTTCAGTAAAATATCGTTGGCTCCACAGTGCGGAATGTTTGCAGCCTGTGTTAGTTGTGCAGTAAGCTGGGGTTTTAAAGAGCTGCCCTGGGTGAACGGTTCTTTCTGTGTGTGGGTGAGTAGGGGAGGCAGACGTGATTAATCCAGCTCGTTTTCTGAATGCCGCCTTTAGGATTTAAGTTCCCGGGAGGTGGAAATGCTGGGAATCTTCTCTGGCATGGGAGAGATGTTAACGGGGGTTTGGCTCGGTATGTGTGTGAGCATCCATCTACTGGCCAGATGCATCAGTGTAACCATCTCAGATCAATCTGATAATGTGGCTCCTAACAATGTTTAATCGTCTTTTTCTTCAGCTCGAGAATATTATCACGGTTGTCAAACTACCATGGATTTTAATTTCAAAATCACATTAGTTATCTTGCACTGCAGTGGCTGGTCTTTCAGCAAAGTCGGAGTAAAGGGCTGGTTGGTGTCCTGATTCTGATCCATCTCTGCTCTGGGGCAAGAATCCCACTTGTGGGACCATCTTGTCGGGCGGCACAGTGAGGCAGCGGGTAGAGCTGCTGCCTTGCAGCACCGGCGACCCGGGTTCTATCCTGACCTCAGGTGCTGACTGTGTGGAGTTTGCATGTTGTCTCTGTGGACCATGTGGGTTTCCTCTGGGTGCTCCAGTCTCCTCCCGCATCCCAAAGACGTGCGGGTTAATTGTAGGTTACTGTAAATGGCTTCTGTAAATTGCCCCTAAAACTGGGATAATATGGAGGTAGTAAACGGGTGATCGATGATGGCCTTGGTGGGTGGAAGGGCCTGTTTCCACAAGGGAGACACGGTGGCGCAGCGGTAGAGTTGCTGCCTTACAGTACCAGAGACCCAGGTTCGATCCTGACTATAGGTGCTGGCTCTGCGGAGTTTGTACGTTCTCCCTGTGACCTTGTGGATTTCCTCCGGGTCCTCTGGTTTCCTCTCACACTCCAAAGATATACAGGTTGGTTGGTTAATTGGGTGTCTTTTAGTTAATTAGACAAACTCTCATCTGTTTGAAGATGCTCCTTCAAATTTCTGTGTTGAACTGAACATCCAGTCAGTTCACGGTTCCGGTAACTGGGTTTGATCCTGACCTTGGCTGCTGTCTGTGCGGAGTTTGCACGTTCTCCCTGTGACCGCGTGGGGTTCCTCCCACATTGCAAAGGCGTGCGAGTTGGCATACATTGCCGCCTGTGTGTGGGTCCGTCATAGAATCTGGAAGAATTTAATGGGAACGAGAGGGCGATGGAATTGGCTGAATATGAAGGGTGTTTCATGGTCCACAAACGCATTCTAAGCCCTGTAGTCTGACCTTGCTTGTAATTGCATCTGCTTGGAGCATAGAGCAGTACAGCCCAGGAACAGACTCTCCGGCCCCCGATGTCCGTGCCAAGTGAAATTAATCTCCTCTCCCTCCATTCTCTGCATATCCATGCACCGAACTAAAAGCCTCCTTAAACGTATCTGCCTCCACCACCTCCCCTGGCAGCGCGTTCCAGGCACCCTACATACAAAGGAAAACTTGCCCCGCACATCTCCTGTAAACTTTGCCCCTCTTGCCTGAAAGGTATGCCTTCTAGACTTTGACATTTTCACCATGTGGGGGGAAAAAGGTTCTGACTGCCTCACGCGGCTTCCAGGAGTTATTGTCTAATAACCATGAGAAACATCTTAGATTATTGTTTTTGAAGTATCAAATGAATGAGAATTTTTGATCTTTCCAATAAACCCACTGTTGCTATGGATATATCTGGTGCAGCAGCGATTTTATTTGAAGAGATACAGCAAGGAAACGGGCCCTTCGGACCACCAACTCCACACCGACTATCGATCACCCGTTCACACTAGTTCTGTGTTATCCCACTTTCTCATCCACTCCAGAGGGCCAATTAACCTACAGGCCCGCACGTCTTTGGGAGGTGGGAGATTTGCAGAGTTCGTCCCAGCTGCCATTAGACAACTGGACCATCCTATGACCAACAACTAGAGAGCAGTCCTGAGGTAATATCTACCTCATTGGAGACCCTCGCACTTGCAATCACTTTAATCTTGCTCTAAACATTATTCCCTTTATCCTGCACAAGTACACTGACGACGGCTCAATTGTAATCATGTATGGTCTTTCCGCTGAATGGATAGCAGGCAACAAAAGCTTTTCACTGTGCCTCGGTAAATGTGACAATAAACTAAACTAAAACCGGAGGAAACCCAGGGAGAATGTGCAAGCTCCACTCGCAGCCAGCACCCGAGGTCAGGATCGAACATGGGGGTGGGTGTGAGAGGGGGAGGGGGGGGGGGAGTAAAACCAGCGAGATACTCTCTCGGGCAGTAAGTGTTGTTATGCTTGCAGTGTTGTTCCCCTCCGTCCCTACAATCAGTCACCTGTCCGTGTTCTCCGCAGATGCTGCCTGGCCTGCTGAGTTACTCCAGCACTATGCGTCTTGCCTTCGTAAAGCAGCATCTGCAGTTCCTTGTTTCTAAATCTTGTTTAACTTCATCAAGGGCAGCATGGTAGCACAGCGGTAGAGTTGCTACCTCACAGTGCCAGATCCTGGCTACGGGTGCTGTCTGCACGAAATCTTTAACGTTCTAGCTGTGACCGCATGTATTTTCTCTGGGGGGGGGGGGGAAGAGGTGGGGGTGATCAGTCTAAAGAAGGGTCCCCACCTGAAACGTCACCGATCCATGTGCTCCAGAGATGCTGCCTGACCCGCTGAGTGAGCACCATAGACATAGGAGAAGAATTGGGCCATTCGGCCCATCGAGTCTACTCAATCATGGCTGATCTGTTTTTCTGTCTCAACCACATTCTTTTTCCGCGTATCCTTGATGCCCTTACTAATTAAGAATTTATCAATCTCTGCCTTTAGAAATACCCAATGATTTGGCCTCCATAGCTGGCTTTGTTTTTTTATTGGAAGCCAGTATCTGCAGTTCCTGTTTCTATGGGGCTAGGACATAAGTTCATGTCATAGGAACAGAATTAGGCCATTTGGCCCATCAAGTCTACTCCATCGTGGCTGATCTATCTTTCCCTCTTAACCCCGATCTGCTGCCTTCTCCCCGTAACCCCTGGCACCCGTACTAATCAAGAATCTGTTAATCTGTGCCTTAAGAATGCCCAATGACCTGGCCTCCACAGCCGCCTGTGGCAATGATTTCCGCAGATTCACCACCCTCTCGCTAAAGAAATTGCTCCTCATCTCCTTTCTAAAGGCATGCCCTTTTATTCTGAGGCTGTGCCCTCTGGCCCTAGGCTCTCCCACTAGTGGAAACATCCTCCCGACTTCCACGAGGCGTAGCAAGTGATGGGTGGACACGGGTGTGGGGAGGGTTGGGGGGGAAGGGAAGGGTTTATTGTTGGTTTACCGTCGTGTTATAAACAGCGGCAGGAGTGAGTATTGAACCCGTGACCCTCTGAAGATGCAGCCAGAAGAATGCCATTCCAGGCAACAAGGCCACACAAGTGTGAAAAGAATGAGGAATTTGGCTTTGAGTTGAAATAAACGCAGAGCGTTGTGGTGGAATGTGGCATGTGTCAGGTAATGAGATTGGAGCGGGTGAATCACCAGCTCAAGGTCTGCTGCACTGGGGTGGGGGAGAGCAAACTACAGACGTAGCTAGCTGCTGGAGCTCCGAGCTCATCGTCCTCGCAGCTCACAGAGTGGTTTGCTTAAAAGATGAAGCGGTGAATGAATAGCCACGGGCGACACGGCGCCGCAGCGGGTAGAGCTGCTGCCTAGCAGCGCCAGAGACCCGGGTTCGATTCCGACTACGGGTGGGTGCTGCCTGCGTGGAGTTTGTACCTTCTCCCCGTGAGTGAAGGGGCTTTCTCCGGTTGCGCCCGTGTCCTCCCACACTCCAAAGACGTGCGCGTTTGTTGACCTTGGACTTTAGAGACACAGCGCGGAAACGGGCCCCTTAGGTGGATTGTTCATGGAGCTAGCAGCAGCTTGATGGGTGAATGGTCTGCTGTTGTGCTGTGCATCAAGAGTGTTAAATTGTCATAAGTACTAGGAACAGAACAATAACATGCCTGCTTGCTGCAGCGTTCCAGGGCCATTGACGCAACAACACACAGATAAATATATAATAATCAATAAACCAATAAATTAATAATCAGCAACCGGACCACAGTGACAAGCTAGTCATCTGGGCGGCACAGTGGCACTGCAGTAGAGTTGCTGTCTCACAGCGCCAGAGGACCTTGGGTGCTGTCTGTTTGGAGTTTGCACGTTCTTCCTGTGATCGCCTGGGTTTCCTCGGGGGTTCTCCGGTTCCCTCCCGTATTCCAAAGGCGTGCAGGTTTGTAGTTTAATTGACTTCTGTAAAATTGTCCCTAGGGATGTAGGAAGAGGTAGTATGAACGGGTGATCTCTGGTTGGCCTGGACCCGGTGGGCAGAAGGGCCTGTTTCCACATTGTATCTCCAGACAAAACTAAATCTTCCTTCCATCCAATCCATGATAGAAGCATTGAAAAATAGGTGCAGAGGTAGGCCATTCGGCCTTTTGAGCAGGCACCGCCATTCAATATGATCATGGCTGATCATCTAAAATCAGTGCCCCGTTCCTGCTTTTTC
This sequence comes from Raja brachyura, assembly GCA_963514005.1. The sequence goes on from OY740795.1 coordinate 18,830,104, forward strand.
CTCATATCCCTCGATTCCGTTAACACTAAGAACTAAATCTAACTCTCTCTTCAGGGTGCGTTGCATCCGTACATCTGGAGGTATTGTGAACAATGCCTGCCACCCTGGCCAATCCCTTTTCTTTCTTCATAAATTCATAGTTCATAAGTACTAGGAGCAGCGTTAGGCCATTCGGCCTGTCGTGTCACTGCCATTTAATCATGACTGATCTCTCTTTCCCTCTCAACCCCATTTTCCTGCCTTCTCCCCGTACCGCCTGACACCCGTACTAATCAAGTCTTCTCCCTTCTGGGAGGATGCAGGAGCCTGTAAACTTGGATACACAGACTTGAGAAGGGCTTCTTCGCTAAGGCCAGCAGACTCTTTCACATCCCATTCCCAGAGGTGCTACCGGACAGTACCCAGAGATACTATCACTGTTGACTCTACCTCATTCAGTTATCCCTGATTGTGAAGATCGTACTTGACAATCTTTACAGAGCAGGGTCAACTTTCTTGAAAACTACTGACCTGGCATTTAGCCGAGAGTGAATCTCCCTGTTCATCCAAAGTTTCCGGTTAGGCAGTGTTTCCACTTTGAAGGAAATTACCTGAAATTCGGGTAATTCTGGTTGTCTTCAGGTAATTTTAGGGAAATTAAATAATTTCGGGAAATTTCCACGTCTGGCCCGCGAAGGTGTGTAAAGGTAATACACACAGCGCTGCCGGGTTGGCGCTCAAAGGTTTAAACAGAGCGCTGTCAGTTTAACGCGTGGGAATTTAAACAAAGCGCTGTCGGCTGGAGCGCTATGGGCTTTACACAGCGCTATAACTCGGATTATTCGGGAAAATTCTTGTATAACAATGAATCTTAGGAATTCTCTTTCTCAGTGAAAGTTGAGCCTTTGATTATTTTTCAGTGGTAGAATTCCGGGTAAGATTAGTGGTAGAATTCCGGGTAAGATTAGTGGTGAAAAGTTGCCAGTGGGATTGTAGTTACATTGGGATTGGCCTGGATTTTACAGAACGGTGGGTGAGCTCAAGGGGCAGAGAGGGGGAGAGAGAGAGAGAGAGAGAGGGAGAGGGACAGGTGGAGAGAGGGAGAGGATGGAGAGGGGAGGAAGAGTGGGAGGGATAGAAGGAGAAGGAGAGAGGGAATAAGAGGGAGGGAGAAAAAAGGAAGGAGGGAGATAAAGTGGGAGAGGAGGGAGGGACGAATGGAGGGAAAGGGGGTGGGAGGGAGAGAGAGTAGAGACTGAGACACACGAGAGCAGGTTGAAAAAACGAAGACAATGAAAGCTGTTGGCAACAAAAGCTGCCTTGCATAACACTCTACACGTGAGTAACAGAAGCAGGCCGATACCGTGTAGTTACATGGATCTGTTTTCCCTTGTTCTTCTTTGTGTTGTTAATGTGAGCCCGCGAAAAAAACCCAACAACAAATAGCACGCAGGAAGTATTTTGAAAATTTCAGGAAATACTATCAAATTCCAAGAAATTTGAGATTCTATTTCAGGAATTTTTTATTTTGAAGTGTGGAAGCACTGCGGTTAGGAGAGATATATTCTAATAGATATTCGGGAATCAGTTATGTTGGGCTGACAGAATCCTCCTCTAATTCCATGAAGTCGAGTATATGTACTGAAACGTAACAACGGAATTCTTATTTGAAGCAGCACAACAGGCATGTAAACACACAACACATCATATTTCGCCTGGGCAGTTTAACCCTGAATGGTGATTAATTTCAAGTAACTCCTGCATTCCCTTTCTCCTCCCCCACCCTGAGCATCCTACTAGCTCCACGGTTCGGATTCCCTGTATCCCTTCGTTATCACCTCTTCCCCAGTCAACAATGGCCCTTCATGGGCTCCACCCTTCCTTGGTCAACTTTTGCCTGGTCCTGATTTTGTTCTGGCCGTTTCCTACCTCATGTTTCCTCCCCTTTACGTTGAAAAAGGGTTGAAGTCTGAAAAAGGGTTCCGACCCGAAGAGTCACCCATCCTTTATCTCCAGAGATGCTGCCCGACCCACTGCATGTTGTGTCTATCTTCAATATAAACCAGCATCTGCAGTTCCTTCCTACACGGGATTTTTAAGCACACTGCTTAATAGATAATACAATAAACAAGCATTTAAAAGTTAAATAAATAAATACTGATATGGTCCAAAACATACAAAGCCCAAAATCTCTTGTATCACCCAGGCAGTTTGTAGTTCGGAGTTTAGTTGGAGTTCGCAATGTTCAATAGCCTGTTGTGTGTTTAGTTTAGAAATACAGCGTGGAAACGGGCCCTTCTGACAACAAGTCTGCACCGACCAGCGATCCCTGCACATTATCACTGTCCTACACACACCAGGGACAATTTACATTTATGCCGAGCCTACAAATCAGTATGTCTTTAGAGTGTGGGAGGAATCCGAAGATCTCGGAGAAAACCCACTCAGGTCACAGGGAGCGTGTACAAATTCCGTACAGACAGCACCCATAGTCTGGATCGGTCCCGGATCTCCAGTGCTGTGAGGCCGCAACTCTACCACTGCCTGCGTGTGTAATTTCAATCCTGGATATTCCCCATTCACAGTCTACATAATAGAGGGGTTACAATTCATCCCCTGGTTTCATTAGACACATAATTACAGGATTTGTGCGCTGGGAAAAGTAGTTAGCACCTTGCCCGCTGCTCTCGGGTGAAGTCTACAATGAAACACAAAAAAAAGCAATTAAGACCGCTGGGTGTCGGGAATCTGCTACATGGCTTCATTCTAAATTAATGATGGGATTTTTTTTGTTGAGCGGTTTAAATGGGAATCATTTCAAGGCTTGTTTAAACAGCGGCAGTTCAATTCGATGCAACTCATTGCATTTGTGAGAGGCGAGTTGTGAAATGGTGGAAGGCTTGCAGTGGAGAGCGTGGAAACAGGCCCTTCAGCCCACCTGAAGCCAAGTCAGCGGATATTTCTAAGGCAGAGATAGATAGATTCTTGATTAGTACAGGTGTGAGAGGTCATGGACAGAAGGAGAAGGGTTAGGAGATATAGATCAGCCATGATTGAATGGTGGAGTAGACAATAGGTGCAGGAGTAGGCCATTCGGCCCTTCGAGCCAGCACCGCCATTCAATGTGAACATTGCTGATCATCCCCAACCAGTACCCCGTTCCTGCCTTCTCCCCATATCCCCTGACCCCGCTATTTTTAAGAACCCTATCTAGCTCTCTCTTGAAAGCATCCAGAGAATCTGCCTCCACCGCCCTCTGAGGCAGAGAATTCCACAGACTCACCACTCTCCGTGAGAAAAAGTGTTTCCTCGTCTCCGTTTTAAATGGCTTACTCCTTATTCTTAAACTGTGGCCCCTGGTTCTGGACTCCCCCAACATCGGGAACATGTTTCCTGCCTCTAGTGTGTCCAAGCCGTTAACAATCTTATATGTTTCAAATATATACCTCTCATCCTTCTAAACTCCAGAGTGTACAAGCCCAGTCGCTCCATTCTCTCAGCATATGACAGTCCCGCCATCCCGGGAATTTACCTTGTTAACATACGCTGCACTCCCTCAATAGCAAGAATGTCCTTCCTCAGACTTGATGGGCCAAATGACCTAATTCTACTCCTATCCCTTATGACCTTATAACCCAAGTTGGTATATTGGGCTCATCCCATTCCGCCCTCTAAACCATTCCTATTCATATTCTAGATTTTAGAGATACAGCGAGTGGGCGCTGACCAGCGATCACCCCGTACACTAGCACTACCCTACACACTAGTGTGGGTGTCAGGGGTTATGGGGAGAAGGCAGGGTAAACAGAGAGGGAAAGATAGATCAGCCATGATTGAATGGCAGAATAGACTTGATGGGTCAAATGGCCTAATTCTGCTCCTATAACTTATAAATTTATTAACACTAGGGACAATTTACAGAAGCTAATTAACCTACATACCTGTATGTCTTTGGAGTGTGGGAGGAAACCGGAGCACCAGGAGAAAACCCGGGGGTCACAGGGAGAACATACAAACTCCATACAGACAGCACCCGTAGTCAGTATTGAACCTGGGTCTCTGGCGTTGTGCCACCCATACATCTGACCAAATGTATTTTAAAAGTCCTAATTGATGTAGCTTCCTCTGGTAGTTTGTTCCAGATACAAACTATCCTCTGAGTGAAGGTCGGCACAGCGGTAGAGTTACTGCCTCGCAGCCCCAGAGGCCCAGGTTCGATTCTGACCTCGGCTGCTGTTTGCCTGGAGTTTGTACATTCGCCATGTGACCGCGTGGTTTTTCTCCGGGTGCTCCAGTTTCCTGCCACGTCCCAACGGCGTGGTGGCTTCTGTGAATCGCCCCTGGTGTGTGGGATGTGAAACTGGTCTATCATAGAACTGGTGTACGGATGATCGTTGGTCGACGTGGACTGGGTGGGCCAAAGGACATGTTTGCACGCTGTATCTCTAAACTAAACTAAACCTGTACCTGAGGCTCCTCTTAAATTTCTCCCCTCTCAACTAAAGTCTGTGCCATCCACGTTTGGAGTCCTCTACCTCAGTATTCACTTTATCCATGCCCCTCATGAGCTGAAAACACTCCTTCAGTCAGAGATGTTTAAAGGAAAGGTTTGACCTGGTCAAGCAAAGAGGGAATGAACTGATCATGTTTTGAAATTTATTTTGAATCTGGTTTCTCAAAGTTCTCAAGGTAATAAATTAGAATTCTGCCTGTTGACGGGACATTAATAAAGCATTAATCAAAGATTACTTGCCTGAAAACCCTTTCATTGGTAAAGTTTCCATTAAAAATTGTTCGTCTCCTGTTCACTAATGAAGCGTGAACGTCTGTTAATATTTTAATGTTCCTTTGCTTTTGCTGGGCCATCCTGATCATGTATGTTTATCATGTTTCATGGCACATCGAAGGTAGACAAAAATGCTGGAGAAATTCAGCGGGTGAGGCAGCATCTATGGAGCGGAGGAAATTTCCAGCTGAGTTTCTCCAGCATTTCTGTCCACCATGTATCTTTATCAAGCACTTTTTTATTTCACAAAGAATATCTCAAGTACTTAGTCTGAAGAAGGGTCCTGACCCGAAACATTGTCTGTCTATTTCCCTCCTCCGATGCTGTCTGACCTGCTGAGTTCCTCCGTCAGTTTGTTTTGTACATCAAAAGTACTGTTCTCTGTGGCTCGTAGCTGAGAAAAAACTTTTTTACCCAGAGAGTTGTGAATTTATGGAATTCCCTGCCACAGAGGGCAGTGGAGGCCAAATCACTGGATGGATTTAAGAGAGAGTTGGATAGAGCTCTAGGGGCTAGTGGAGTCAAGGGATATGGGGAGAAGGCAGGCACGGGTTATTGATAGCGGACGATCAGCCATGATCACAATGAATGGCGGTGCTGGCTGGAAGAGCTGAATGGCCTCCTCCTGCACCTATTTTCTATGTTTCTATGTAGCAAATATCTTCCAGCTCCCGTCTGACAGAAGGCACAGAAGCTTGAATGCGCGCACCACCAGACTCTGGCACAGGGCGGCAACATGGCGCAGCGGTAGAGTTGATGCCTAACAGCGCCAGAGACGTGCGTTTGATCCTGTGTGTACGGAGTTTGTATTGTTCTCCCTGTGACCGCATGGGTTTTCTCTGGGTGCTCCGGTTTCCTCCCACATTCCATGGAAGTGTAGGTTCTGTCAATTGGACATTGTCCCCAGTGTGTAAGATAGTGCTAGTGTATAGGGTGATCGCTACTCAACTGGGGATTTGGTGGGCCGAAGGGCCTGTTTCCATGCGGCTTCTCTAAAATCTAAAGCTTTCCCCCTGTTATCAGGCTTCTGAATGGTCCTTCCTTGAGCAAGTTGGGCTGAAGTGCCTGTTTGGTGCTGTATGACTCTATGATAAGCTAGGGTACTGTCTGATTCACCTGCAGCCCATTGCACACATTGGACATTGTCTATGGAACTGATCGCTACAATGCTGAGAACAATATTCTGCACCCCTTTACTCTACCTATTATACTCGCAGAAACAAAGAACGTCAGATGCTGGTTAATACACAAGAGGACACGAATTGCTGGAGTAACTCAACGTGTCAGGCAGCATCTCTGGAGAACCGGACTCAAGTCAATACAATGAGTTTGACTCGATTATTTCTCCGTACGGTATGCCTGATCTGATTGGAGAGCACGCAAAACAAATCTCTCGCCCTATCTCGGCGCACATGACAATAATAAGCCTAAACCTGAAGAAGGGTCCTGACCCGAAACAGCACCGATCTTGATTTGTGAGCCAGCATCTGCAGTTCCAAGGAAGGCGAGGGCTGGAGGCCCCGCAGCAGCCTGGGACTCGCCTGGATCGCCACTGCTCATCGCTCATGCTTGGGTGTGACAAAACTCTATTGGGCTGTATCCAAGAACATTTTCACTATGTGTTTGCACATGTGACAGTAAAATCAACATTGAACCATTAGAGTTCCTTGTTTCTAAACCTAGACCTTTTACTCTGATACCTAAACGTGAACCGGCCTTGGGTGGAAGGAGGAAAGTCTATTTAACTGGATCTAACTAGAGGATAATGTCTCGGGTGAACCACCTTGTCACAGGCACCGACAGCTGCTTCTGCCTAAACCCTCATCAGTAGACCACCCTGGGGTGCAGTAGCATAATGGGTAAAATGGCTGGATTAGCATCCAGGGGCTTAAGCTATTGATCCAAAGATGCGAGTTCAAATCCCACAACACCAGCGGGGGAATTTGAAATACATGTAATTAAATCTTGAGTCAAAATCAACTACCTCGTTAACAGTGATCGTGAAATAACTGTTTTTTAAAAACACATCTGGTTTCATGGATTCGTAAGTCATAGGAGCAGCATTAAGCCATTCAGCCCATCAAGTCTATTCCACCATTCAATCAAAGCTGATCTATCTTTTCCTCTCAACCCCATTCTCCTGCCTTCTCCCCATAACCCCTGACACATGTACTAATCAAGAATCTGTCAATCTCCGCCTTAAAGGGCCTGAGCTATAGGGAGGGGTTGGGAGGATAGGACTTTACTGGTAATCATGGTCAAAAAGGCTTGTAGCACATTGGCCGACATCAGTCAGAGTATTGAGTATAGAAAGCAGACGCCAAATGCTGCAGTCTTCCTCCGCTTGTCCACCGCCACCTGTGGCAATGAACTTCACAGATTCCCTCTGGCTAAAGAAATTGCTTCGAGTCTCCTTTCTAAAGGTACATCCATTTATCCTGAGGCAGTGCCCTCTGGTCCTAGACTCTGCCACTAGTGTAAACATCCTCTCCACATCTACTCTCTCCAGACCTTTCACTATTTCAAGTTTCAATGTCACCCCTCGCCCTTCTAAACTCCAGCGAGTACAATCCCAGCACTGTCACATGTTCATAATACGTTAACCCAATCATCCCCGGGATCAATCTCGTAATATGAAAGGTTTCAATGAAATCTAGAAATGTTCAGACCTATGTTGGCGAGGCCGTCTGTAGGAGGGTCCCGACCCGTAACGTTGTCTGCCTATTCCCTCCACAGATGCTGCCTGACCTGCTGAGTTCCTCCAGCACTTTTGTACAAGGCTCTCATATATCTAGTTTCCTGTGTCTCTCTTGGAGTATTGTGTTCAGTTCTGGCCACCCTTCTACAGGAAAGATGGCACTAAGCTGGAAAAAGTGCAGAGATTTACAAGGATGTTGCCTGGACTTGAGGGCCTGAGCTACAGGGAGGGGTTGGGAGGCTAGGACTTTACTCGTAATCATGGTCAAAAAGGCTTGTAGCACATTGGCCTACATTGAGTATAGAAAGTAGACGGCAAATGCTGCAGTCGTCTTCCGCTTGCGTTTGAGGCAGCAGAGGTTATGTGACGCCCTCCAGGATCTGTAGCCAATTCAGGGGGGGGGGGGGGGAGCGGAGGACAGCGCAGTCGATAATGACGCTCTGCGCTGTTTGCTGGTCTGCTCCACACGCAGGCTGCTGATGGACGCAGCCCCCAGCCATGCATGTTGGCGTTGACCGGCCGACCCTTGTACGGAGCCTGTTCAGGGCGACCCACTCTTTGCAAGGCAGATCCGAGCCGGGTGGGCCTGTGGTGTTCAGTGCAACAGTGGATTGCGGAGGTGGCGAAGTCCGTTCCCAGCTGGTTCTCCGTGCTCCTAGTGTGTTGAAACCGGAGCCACAGAGGGTCGCTGCGTGACGGGAGAAGGGGCGACGAGGTGACGTGCGTTGAGGCCCCAGTTGCTGTGAGACCTGGGCGAGGTGGTGCAAAGGATGTTTGGCGTCCGATGGGGCCTTGCACACCAGCCTGTGGGTGAAGTACTCTCTGCGAAGCTGGGCGGGTGCGATACCTGCGAGCAGCGGAAGTAGATCCGCCGGAGTAGGGCGTGGGCGGCCGGTGATGATCCACATGCTGTGGTTGAGGATGGTATCCAGCAACGGATCTTCACATCAGTCTGAAGAAGGGTCTCGACCCGAAGCATCACCCATTCCTTCTCTCCAGTGATGTTGCCTGTCCCACTGAGTTACTCCAGCATTTTGTGTCTACCTTCAATTTAAACCAGCATCTGCAGTTTTCTTGCACATGAGTATAGAAGTTGGGAGGTCATGTTACAGTTGTATAAGAGGGGTGGGAGATTGCAACCACCCCATTTCGGCGAATGCAATCAACCTGGCGTGCACACACAGAAGATCAAACAGAACATGTTGTCTTACAGATTTAGGCTGTGCATGCCATACACAAGAAGAAGTTGTTTAAGACATCGGTGAGGCCGCATTTAGAGTATTGTGTCCAGTTTTGGTCACCATGTTCTAGGAACGATGTTATCAAGCTGGAAAGGGTTCAGAGAAGATTTATGAGGATGTTGCCAGGAGTCGAAGGCCTGAGCTATAGGGAGAGGTTGAGCAGGCTAGGTCTTGATTCATAATCATAAACGTATTCAGCACATAAACAGGCCCTTCGGCCCAGGACACCCCAATCTGCACTAGTTCCATTTGACCCATATTCCTCTAGACTTCCCCCATCCATGTTCCTGTCCAAATGTCTTTTAACTGTACCTGCACCAACTACCTCCTCCGGCAGCTCGTTCTGTTAACCCACCGCCCTCTGTGCCCTCCGATCCCTCTTCAATCTCTCTCCTCTCACTTTAAACCTATGTCCTCTACTTTTTGATTTCCCTATCCTGGGTAAAACTTTATTTCTTGGAGCGTAGGAAGCTGAGGGGTGATCTCATAGAAGTGTATTAAATCAGTAGGGGAATAGAAAGGGTGAACGCCACAGGGCAGCAGATTAAGGTGAGATGGACATGTTGCTGGGCTAATGATTGGATCCCTTCCAATAACTGGAGAAGAAGGTCTGAAGAAAGGTTTCGACTCGAAACATCACCTATTCCTTTTCTCCAGAGATGCTGCCTGACCCGCTGAGTTGCCCCAGCATCTGGTGTCTGTCGTAGAATCATACATTGTGGAAACAGGCCCTTCGTCCCAACTTGCCCACAACGACCAGCATGCCTCACCTACACCTCCTGCACCCACACACAACTGACTGACTTCATCCATTTCACCACCAACTTCCATCCGGCACTCAAATACACTTGGACCATTTCCGACATTTCCCTACCATTCCTTGACGTCACCATCTCTATTGCAGGTGATACACTCCTGACCGACATCCACTACAAACCAACTGACCCCAACAGCTACCTGGACTGCTCCTCCTCCCACACTGCTTCCTGTAAGGACTCCATCCCCTATTCCCAATTCCTCCGTCTACGCCGCATCTGCTCCCAGGATGAGGTGTTCCAAACCAGGTCATCACAAATGTCCTCATTCTTCAGAGAACGTGGATTCCCCTCCCCCACTATAGATGAGGCTCGCACCAGGGTCTCCTCCATACCCCGCAACACTGCCCTCTCTCCCCATCCCCCCACTCGCAACAAGGGCAGAGTCCCCCTGGTCCTCACCTTTCACCCCACCAGCCGGCACATACAACACATAGTCCTCCGCCAGTTTCACCATCTCCAACGTGACCCCACCATTCGCCACATCTTCCCATCTTCCCCCCCTGTCTGCCTTCCGCAAAGACCGCTCCCTCCACAACTCCCTTGTCAATTCTTCCCTTCCCACCCGCTCCACCCCTTCCCCGGGCACTTTCCCATGCAACCGCAAGAGATGCTACACTTGTCCCTTTCGCCGAACACCTCCGCTCGGTCTGCAATAACCGACCCGACCTCCCGGTGGCTCAGCACTTCAACTCCCCCTCTTATCCGTATCCGACCACTCTGTCCTGGGCCTCCTCCACGGCCAGAGTGAGCAACACCGCAAATTGGGGGACCAGCACCTCATATTCCGCTTGGGGAGTCTGCATCCTCTGGGCTTGAACATTGAATTTTCTCAATTCTGTTAACTCTCCTCCCCTTCCCACTTCTCCCACAGCCCTCGGGCTCCTCCTCCTCCTTTTTCCTTTCTTCTCCCCCCCCCACCCCCCCACCTCCCATCAGTCTGAAGAAGGGTTTCGGCCCGAAACGTTGCCTATCTCCTTCGCTCCTTAGATGCTGCTGCACCCGCTGAGTTTCTCCAGCTTTTTGTGTATCCCTCTAAACCTATCCTATCTATGTACCTATCTATTTGTTTCATAAACGTTGTGATAGTACCTGCCTGAACTACCTCCTCCAGCAGCTCGGTCCATACACCCACCGCCCTTTATGAAAGAAAATGTTACACCTCAGTTCCTATTAAATCTTTACCTGCGATCCTTAAACCTATGTCCTCCGGTTTTCGAATTCCCATGGGCAAGAGAATAGAGAATCTATTCCTCACAAGATTTTGTACACCTTTATAAGATCACCCCTCATGCAACGCTGCAAGGAGTAGAGTCCCAGCGTGCTCAACCTTTAAACCATACTTGAAACCATTTCAACATCAGGCTCCAATTCAATTAACACTCAAAGTGTGTTTTTTCATGAGGCACAAATGCATTTCTGAGCAGAACGCGTGAACCAGGAGCTCTCCCGAGGCACCGATGCATTTGCAGCGTGTTAACTCTCTAAACTGTTATTTAAATCATTGTGTTCGTTTGGATGCTCCAATATAACTCTTTCTTGTGCGTGATGGCACCAAGATATTTACATTGTGCTCCCTGCACCATGATCGCAATCAATTGTTTGTTTCCCGTGAGTTACTGATTACGCGACGCTGATTAGCGCTGGGTTCCTTGTGGAAATCTATCAGCTTGCCGAGCTTTAATCGTGACTGACAGTACATATTATGTTGCCTATTGCTTGTTAGATGTGCAGGCACTGAAATCCAATTAGATGTTGATGCTCGAACCTTCAAAAGAGAAAGAATTGAGAGCGTGGATCTGAATATAAGGCAGGGCTGTCTCTGGTTTCAGTGTACAAGTTGTGCTCGATATTCTCATGAATGGCGTGCGTGTGTACGCGCGTGTGTGTGTGTGTACGCGTGTGTGTATGTGTGTGTATGCAAGTGTGTGTGCGTACGTGCGTGTGCACGAGTGTGTAGTTCCACACTAGACTCGTCCAGGCTCTGTTGCTCCCTGAAGCAAGGTGGACATTGAAACGACGGCCAAGCATGCACACCAAAACCTCAACCTCCTCAGACAACTGAGGAAATTCGGCATGTCTCCAATGACTCTTGCAAACTTCTACAGATGCACCATGGCTAGCATACCGTCAGCGCAGCATGGTGGCGCAGCGGTAGAGTTGCTGCCTTCCAGCGCCAGAGACACGAGTTTGATCCTGACTACGGGTGCTGCCTGTACAGAGTTTGTACATTCGCCCCGTGACCTAATTAATACAGGTGTCAGAGAGTATGGAGAGAAGGCAGGAGAAAAGGGTTAAGGGGGAAAGATAGGGGGAGGTCCCCAGTGGGGGTCCTTCTATAAGGGAGTTGTTCCCCTTTACATTGGGGACCTGGGGTGGAGAGTGTTGCATGGAGCGGTGGTTTGTAATAAACTTTTGAGCCGGTTTACGGGCTCGTCCGCCACATGTATTTTCTGTGGAGAGAAAGAGACCGTGTTCCACGTGTATATGGAGTGTGAGAGGTTACTGCCCCTGTACCAATATCTGAAGGGGTTGTTCCTCAGGTTCTGGCTGCATTTTAGTCCCACAATCCTGGTGTTCGGAGACAAGGCAGGGAGTGGGGAGAGCCGAGTGGTGTGGGGGGGGGGGGGGGGACTTACCTGTCAGTTTGCTCCTGGGCCTGGCCAAGATGGCCATTCGCGGGTCCAGGCAGCGGGCGGTCGATGGTCAGGCTAGAGTCGGCTGCCTGCCCCTCTTCTGGACTTACGTCGGTGCACGTGTGTCCGTGGAGAGGGAACAGGCGGTGTCCACGGGGACTCTGGAGGCCTTCCATCAACGCTGGTCACCGCGTGGGGTTGAGAGTATTGTAAACAATGAATGTACTGTTGTACTACAATGATTTTTCTTGATGTAGTGTTATTTTGATTATGTTTTGATGTGTTGTATCAAATGATTGTGTCGAATAAAGTTTTTGAAAAGAAAAAAAAGGGGAAAGATAGATCAGGCATAATTGAATGGCAGAGTAGACTTGATGGGCCGAATGGCCTAATTCTGCTCTTGTAAACAGATGAACCATGTTGGTTTTCTCTGGGTTTCTTCTAAGCATCCAAAATTGTTCAGGTTTGCAGGTTAATTGGCTTTGTTAAAATTGTAAATTATCCGTAGTGTGTAGGATAGTGCCAGTGTACGGGGCGGTCGCTGGTCGAAGGGCCTGTTTTGGCTGTCTATGTCTAAAGTCTAAATACATCCAAAATCACATCTGAAACATCATCCTCGCAAACCTTCTCCAGTGCGATGATTAGCTGATGTCTACACGTCTGCGTTTAACTGGAGCACACACTGAGAAGCATAAAGAATCTGCAATTTTGCATTTGGGGGAATTATTCATCTACTTTGAGCTTTGAGAGACGTGCATAATAGGAGACTGATTGGAGTGTGCCCTTTCAATGCTACTGCTGAAAGGCAAAATTGTCTCCCATCCTTTATGCATCGCCCCGCCCTACCAACCAGCAATAGACCTGAAGCTCTGATGAAAATGGAAAATGGTGTTGTGTAGGAGTTGCAATGACTCATACTATCTCTGCCAATCATCCCTTGCAGATAAACATTTCCCCGCTACTGCATTTAGATGAAAAAAAATCTAAATTAACCCGCACAGTGGCTTAGCTAAAGACACCAAGTGCTGGTGTCACACAGCGGGTCAGGCAGCATCGCTGGAGAATGTGGACAGGTGACGTTTTGGCTGCGGAATGTGTAATTTTTCAGTTCGCGTCAGGCAGTGCAGCGGCAGAGTTGCTGCCTCGCGCCACCAGCAAAACCAGGTTCCATCCCGACTACTACGGGTGCTGCCTGTACGGAGATCGCACATCCTTCCTGTGACCGCGTCGGTTTTCTGCAGGTGCTCCGGTTCCCTCCCACATTCCAAAGATGTACAAGTTTGTAGGTTAATTGACTTCTGTAAAAAATTGTAAATTGTCCCTGGTGCGTTGGAGAGTGCTAGTGTACGGGGTGATCGCTGGTCGGCGCGGGTTTGGTGGGCTGAAGGGCCTGTTTCCATGCTCTATCTCTAAACTAAGACTCTATGCCTAATACAGTATATTGTGCTTGGAATATATTTTTGGTTGTACAAAGTCTGGGTATCTTCCAAATGCTAAACTGCAATAAAAATGGAAATTCTTGTTCTTTCTGGAAGCTTGTCTTTGCCCGCAGCAAATTTGTTTTTTTTTGTCATATCTTTCTTGACCTTGACATCCCAAAACATGTTGTAGCGCAGTTGCCACTCAAACACTGATGTAATGTAGGACTGGAGACTCCCGAGACCTCCGATGCCAGAATCTTGAGCAAGGCACAAAGCGCTGGGTGAATTCAGTGTGTCAGGCAGCAGTCGTGGAGGCAACGGACAGGCGTTTTAACGTATTTTTTTGTCGGTCTTCACAGCGGTGCCCACCAGCGATGTGCCTGAAATTCAAGAGAGTCAGGGGGCGGAAGTTAGTGGAGTGGCCATCATTGAGGAGAAGAGGCTTGGGAAGCTGGAAGGTCTGAAGGTGGATTGCACCCTAGGGTTCTGAAAGTGGTGGCTTTCGAGAATGTCGAGGCATTGGTTGTGATCTTTCAAGAATCACTAGAGTCAGGAGTGGTTCCAGATGATTGGAAAATAGCAAATATTACTGTTCAAGAAGGGAGGGAAGCACAAGAGTGGGAACCATGGGCTGGGTAGCCCGACTTCAATGGTTGGTAAGATGTTAGAGCCCATTACAAAGGATAAGATTCCTGAGTACTTAGAAACACATGATAAAATAGGCTGAAGTCAGCAGGGTTTTGTGAAAGGGAGATCTTGCCTGATGAACCTGTGGTAATATTTTGAGGCAGTAAGTAGGTGGATAGACAAAGGCGAGCCAGTCAATGTCGTTAGTACACCCACCACTCGTTATGTGAAAAGGTTGCCCCTCGGGTTCCTTTTTAAAAATATATATATTTTTGGAGTCACTAAATTTGGCGTCAGTTCCAAAGTCTGGTCTGCGCTTGGTCTCATGGACCGGCGGCCAATCCAGGCGAGCCCCAGGCTTCTGCAGGGCCTCCGGCCATTGCCTTCGTTTGCCGAGCCATGTCCTCCACAGATGCTGTCGGCTTGCAAGATAAATCCCCACAGTTCCTGTATTCCCATTTCTAACCCTTTGGCAACACTATCCTTTGTCTCTCCATCTGCCACCCCCCCTCGCCTGTATTAACCCATCATTTACCAGTCTGAAATAGGGTCCTGACCCGAAATGTCACTAATCCATGTTCTCCAGAGATGCTGCCTGACCCACTGAGTTACTCCAGCATCTTTGACTTTTTGTTTTGTAAACCAGCATCTGCAGTTTCACGCTACACCTCCATCCCCCACCAGGATGGTCTCAAAGCCCTCCGGTTCTTCCTCGACCAGAGGAGCAACCCATACCCGTCCACTGACACCCTCCTTACCCTCAATAACTTCTCTTTTGACTCCTCCCATTTCCTCCAAACACAAGGCGTAGCTATTGGCACACGCATGGGCCCCAGCTACGCTTGCCTTTTTGTCGGGTACGTCGAACAATCCTTGTTCGCGGCGTACCAGGGCCCCATCCCCGACCTCTACCTCTGTTATATCGACGACTGCTTTGGTGTCACCTCCTGCACCCACACACAACTGACTGACTCCATCCATTTCACCACCAACTTTCATCCGGCACTCAAATACACTTGGACCATTTCCGACATTTCCCTACCATTCCTTGACCTCACCATCTCTATTGCAGGTGATACACTCCTGACCGACATCCACTACAAACCAACTGACTCTCACAGCTACCTGGACTACTCTTCCTCCCACCCTGCTTCCTGTAAGGACTCCATCCCCTATTCCCAATTCCTCCGTCTACGCCATATCTGCTCCCAGGATGAGGTGTTCCACACCAGGTCATCACAAATGTCCTCATTCTTCAGAGAATAGGGATTCCCCTCCCCCACTATAGATGAGGCTCGCACCAGGGTCTCCTCCATACCCCGCAACACTGCCCTCTCTCCCCATTTCCCCCACTCGCAACAAGGGCAGAGTCCCCCTGGTCCTCACCTTTCACCCCACCAGCCGGCGCATACAACACAATAGTCCTCCGCCAGTTTCGCCACCTCCAACGTGACCCCTCCACTCGCCACATCTTCCCATTTCCCCCCCTGTCTGCCTTCTGCAAAGACCGCTCCCTCCGCAACTCCCTTGTCAATTCTTCCCTTCCCTCCCGCTCCACCCCTTCCCCGGGCACTTTCCCTTGCAACCGCAAGAGATGCTACACTTGTACCTTCACCTCCCCCCTCCACTCCTTTCAGGGACCCAAGCAGTCCTTCCAAGTCCGACAGAGGTTCACCTGCACCTCCTCCAACCTCATCTACTGCATCCGTTGCTCCAGATGCCAGCTGATCTATATCGGTGAGACCAAGCGGAGGCTTGGCGATCGTTTCGCCGAACACCTCCGCTCGGTCCGCAATAACCAACCCGACCTCCCGGTGGCTCAGCACTTCAACTCCCCCTCCCATTCCGTATCTGACTTCTCGGTCCTGGGCCTCCTCCACGGCCAGAGTGAGCAACACCGCAAGTTGGAGGAACAGCACCTCATATTCCGCTTGGGGAGTCTGCATCCTCCGGGCTTAAACATTGAATTTTCTCAATTCTGTTAACCCAGACTGCCCCCTCCCCCTCCCCACCTCTCCCTCAGCCCTCGGGCCCTGACATTCCCTCTCTCTCTATCTCTCCCCTACCCGTCGCACTAGCTTCTCATTTTCACACTACAAACAGCTTACAATGGCCTGTTTCCTTTATCATCGATACTTTTTTGCATATCTTCTTTATCTCTCCACATCACCGTCTATATCTCTCGTTTCCCTGATCCCTAACCAGTCTGAAGAAGGGTCTCGACCCAAAACGTCGCCTATCTCCTTCGCTCCTCAGCTGCTGCTGCACCCGCTGAGTTTCTCCAGCCTTTTGTGTACCCTCTGCAGTTCTTTGTAAGTTGACCTTTCAGTTGCCAGGTTTAGTCCTGCCCCCAGCTCTCTTCCAGTTTTCTCCCCCCAATATAGTAAGTCTGAGGAAGGATCCCCCACCTGAAGCTTTGCCTATCCATGTTTCCACAGATGCTGCCTTATCCGCTGAGCATTGTGTCTTAATTTTCTCCCCTTATTTGGAGTCATAAGCATGAAACTGGCCCTTCAGCCCAATTTGTCCATGCTGACCAAGATGCCCCATCTAAGCAAAGCAAGTCCCATCTGTCTGTATTTGGCCCATACCTCTCTGAACCTTTCCTATCCACATACCTGTCCAAATGTATTTTGAATGTTATTATCGTACCGGCCTCAACTACCTCCTCTGGCAGCTTGTTGCATGCATCCACCACGCTTTGTGTGAAAAAGGTTGCCCCTCGGGTTCTTATTGAATTTTCCCCGCTCACCTTAAACGTATGTCTTCTGTTCAGTTTTTTAGTTTAGAGATACAGCGCGGAAACGGGGCATACGGGGCCCACTGAGACTGCGCCGACCAGCGATCGCCACGTACTAACACTATCCTACACACACAGGCGATAATTTAATATTATAAAAAGCCAAATGTCTTGCAAACCTGTGTGTCTTTGTCTGTACGTTGGAGTGTGGGAGGAAACTGGAAATCCCGGAGAAACTCCACGCAGGTCACGGGGAGAAGATACAAACTCCGCACAGACAGCATTTAACCCTTTGCCAACACTGACCCTGGGCTAAAGACTCTGTGCATTCACTTGGTCTATTCCACTCATGACTTTGTACACTGACCTGTATACAAGATCACCCCAGCCTCCTGCACTCCAAGGAATAAAGTCCTAGCCTGCTCAACCCGCTGGCCTCCTGTGCTTTCGGAGTGAACTAAGGTTTAAGGTCGGGCACAGGAAGCAATTGGTCGCATGTGCACCATTGCATAGTCTGTGGGGAATCGCTCAGCCCGTAAAATGGTGTCTGTCCTGGGGGATTTATGCCTTCCCGTGGGATGAATTCAAATCCTCACTGCCCGGGGTGAAAATGAAATAATTCCAGTCAGTTTCACACTTGAGAGATCGGATATTTATTCTAATCCTTAACAACATCATCTCAAATGCATGGCTGCATATTTTCACGCTGCCTTTTGGTGTTTGCTTGGTCCAATAAAAGAAGATGTTCGACACTCATTCAGCGCCGACCTAATAGAAACATAGACATAGAAATTAGGTGCAGGAGTAGGCCATTCGGCCCTTCGAGCCTGCACCGCCATTCAATATGATCATGGCTGATCATCCAACTCAGTATCCCATACCTGCCTTCTCTCCATACCCTCTGATTCCCTTAGCCACAAGGGGCACATCTAACTCCCTCTTAAATATAGCCAATGAACTGGCCTCAACTACCCTCTGTGGCAGAGAGTTCCAGAGACCCACCACTCTCTGTGTGAAAAAATTCCTTCTCATCTCGGTCCTAAAGGATTTCCCCCTTATCCTTAAGCTGTGACCCCTTGTCCTGGACCTCCCCAACATCGGGAACAATCTTCCTGCCTGTCCAACCCCTTAAGAATCTTGTAAGTTTCTATAAGATCCCCTCTCAATCTCCTAAATTCTAGAGAGTATAAACCGAGTCGATGCAGTCTTTGTTCATAAGACAGTCCTGACATCCCAGGAATCAGTCTGGTGAACCTTCGCTGCACTCCCTCTATGGCAATTAGACATTACCTGTATGTGGACAGACACGAGGGTAGGAATGATTTGGAGGGAAATCAGCCAGATGCAGGCACGTGGGAGTAGTCCAGTATGCCAGCTAGGTTGGCATGGACAAGGTGGGCAGAAGGGCCTGTTTCCATGTTGTATGACACTAGGGCGAGTCCGGGTGCAGTGAAAGGCCACCTCACACACTCTCAACACGTGTGTCTGGTGCACAGCCTATAAATAGCTGAGTCACACCAGGAGTAGATGACAGATTACGGATAAATGTGGACCCTGCTCAATTAATTTACTTGACAGCAGAGAAGCAAACTAACAAAAAATTAGATTAAACAGCTGATGCGAATGACTAAGTGAAAGTGCTGGCCACGAAGAAAATCCCTCAAAGCTCACTACAAAATTAGTGAATTTAATCCATCATCTTTTCATATTTAAATAATTAAAATTAATTAGCACAAGCAGTGTATCTGTGCAATGGAGGGGTCTGTGTTACCCACGCCTGCCGTTTGTCCCTCCGGCACGTCCCGCCACAGTGGAGTCCAATCACCGCCCCACTCGCAATGGGAGCCTCCGGTACACGTGGCACAGACGGGCAGTGGTGTTTCGTGTATCGGGCAGTGGGGGCGGGGTCACTGGGAGAATATGCGAGTTGGAGAGGCTTGGGAAGGGTCTCGACCTGAAACGCTACCCACTCCTCCTCTCCAGAGATGGTGCCTGCCCCGCTGAGTTACTCCAGCATTTTGTGTCTACCTTCTGCCACACACACAGGTGTGTGAACAGGCAGGAACGCACATATACACACACACAATCATATTGCAGGCATGTACACACGCATACGTGCGCACACACGTATGCTCACAAACGCCGCTCACATACAGGCACATGCGCACAAACGCACACACACACAGAACCATTCTATCACCAACTAGAGAGGTGTCCTGACCTCTCATCTACCTCATTGGAAACTGTCTTTAATTGGACTTTACTGGACTTTATCTTGCACCAAACATTATCCCCTTTATCCCGTATCTGTGCACTGTGGACGGCTTGATTGTAATCATATACAGACTTCCCGCTAACTGGAGAGCACGCAAAAAATGCGCTTTTCATTGTACTTCGGTACACGTGACAATAAACCACACGCACACACACACACGGACACGCACGCTCACAAGCACGCACTATTGGAGGAGCCGCTGCCTCAAATCACCAGAGACCCGGGTTCAATCCTGACCTTGGGTGCTATCTGTATAGATTTTGCACGTTCTCCCTGTGACTGTGTGGGTTTTCTCCGGGTGCTCTGGTTTCCTCCCACATCCCAAAGACGTGCGGGTTTGTAGGTTAATTGGCCCTCTGTAAATTGCCCCTAGTGTGTAGGGAGAGGGATATGAAAGTGGGATAACATAGAACTGGTTTAAATGGGTGATCGATAGTCGGCGTGGACTCGGTGGGCCGCAGCTGTATCTCCAAACAGGAAGTAATTGATTAGCATCCCCCTTGTTTTATCCAGTGTGGACACGAGATGCAGCGAGCTGGGAAATCTTCAATGCGCAGTGTCATTAGTCATGGCAACCTTGATAATGACAGTGTAGCCCGGAAGGTCTCCCTAGTTAGATAACCATTGCCAGAATCAATCCACAGTCCACCAATGCACAGTGCAGGAGTTGCAACAAGCCAGGGATGCATGGACCGTTTTTAGAGGGGAGGTTTCTGGAGATATCCAAATGTGTCGTTGAACACCACACAAAGTGCCGGAGGAAGTGCCTCCGGTGGTCAGGCAGCATCTGTAGAGGGAATGGACAGATGACGTTTCAGATCTCCAACCTCCTTCAGGCAGGTGGCGCACTGGGGAATTTGGAGAAGGGTCTCGACCTGAAACGTCGCCTGTCCATTTCACTCTGCACATGCTGCCTGATCCGCTGAGTTCCTCCAGCACTTTGCATTTTGCTCAAGATTCCAGCATCTGCAGTTCCTTGTGTCTCCAATTAAGTTTAGTTTAATTCGTTCATAGAAACATAGAAACATGGAAAAATAGATGCAGGAGTAGGCCATTCGGCCCTTCGAGCCTGCACCACCATTCAATGTGATCATGGCTGATCATTCAACTCAGTATCCTGTACCTGCCTTCTCTCCATACCCCCTGATGGGGATCAGAGATCAGAGGGTATGGAGAGAAGGCAGGTACGGGATACTGAGTTGGATGATCAGCCATGATCATATTGAATTGCGGTGCAGGCTCGAAGGGCCGAATGGCCTACTCCTGCACCTAATTTCTATGTTTCTAATGGAAAAAGTAGTAACTGAATCTGCTTCTCGAGTTGATATATGGAGTTTATTGTCTTATGCACATACGGTGAGGCACAGGTTCAATTAAAATCTTGGTGGAGTCTCACGAATCCCACTTTTCTAGAAGTCAGGAGACCAGCTCTTGAGAGTATAATTCTGGCGATCTAATGTTGTTTAAAGGGGGTATTGATCACTAAATAGGTGGTTAGTTCAATGGTGCAGGGCAGAAACAGGCCCTTCGGCCCACTGAGTCCATGCCGACCAACACTCCCTGCCCACTAGCACCGTTCTACACACTAGGGACAGTTGTCAATTTTTGCCAAAGGCAATTAACCTGCAAACCTACACGTCTTTGGAGCGTGGGAGGAAGCCAGAGCGCCCGGGGAAAACCCGGTGTGTTGGGGAGGTGGACGTCTAGTGGAGACGGCTGTAGTTACGAGTCGTGTGTCTTGCCCAAGTGAGGGGTGGGCCGAGGTTTAGTTTAGAGACACAGCGTGGAAAGAGGCCCTTCGGCCCACCGAGTCGGTGCTGACCAGCATTCACCCGCTTCATCGTACACACTAGGGACAATTTACAGAGGGCCTATTAACCTACCAACCCGCACATCTTTGAGATGTTGGAGGAACCCGGTGGAAGCCAACATGGTCAACATGCAGGCTCCACACAGACAGCACCCGAGGTCAGGATTGAACCCGGGTGTCTGGCGCTGTGTGGCAGCTTGGCTGGTCCCCTAATCTAGTTCAAAGGTCTCAAGGGAAAATAATCCAAGTCTGTCCAACCTCTGCCTGTAGCTACTACCCGCAAATCCAGGCCTCATTCACCCTCTCCAAAGCCTCCACATCCTTGCTGTAATGGGGGCGACCAGAACTGTGAACAATACTCTAGATGCGGCCTGGCCAAAGTCTTATCAAACTGCATCGTGACTTCCTGACTTATACTCCAACTACACAGACCAGCCGTACACAGATTGCACACGCATCTCTCTACATTCTCCTTTTCTAAAGATAGCTTTACAAATTCACTTTATTTGCAGATTTAACCTCTCCAGGTTCCTGAATTGCTTTGATCATCTAGAAGCAGCCCGTGTGATTGGCAACGCACCCACTCCCTGACCTGAGCAAGGTTTCAATAAACCAGGTTCAATTGGAAATTCTGACAATTATTTGCACCCTCCACAAAGTCAACATCTGGAATGAACCGTCGACGACCAAAATCCTTCGAAATCCCTTGTATATCTCGAGAAGGAATTAAGTGAAGACTTTTCATTCTATCTCCCATTTCAAACAAAAAAAAATGTATTTGTACCTCCATCATGGTAAAAATGACTTGTCAGAATATCTTGTTTCCAGTCTTATGTTAACAGACAGATTCCCTTCATTTTGTTTGACTTGTTTCTGTCAATCACTAGATTGTTCCCAACCGCACTTCCCCACATGAAACTGAGGGAGATTGAGCCCAAAGTGTTTTGTCTTTTACTGATCGACATGATTTTCCAGCATCCTTGTTTCCAGAGCCTTTCCAGATTCTCCGTTTTGCTGGACCGACTGAGGTAACGGCCTCCGAGAGGAGTCCAACAGTACTGGAAGATAGATACATGGAAAACAGGTGCAGGAGTAGGCCATTCAACCGTTCGACATGGCCATGGCTGATCATGCAGTTCCTGCTTTCTCCCCGTGTCCCTTGGTTCCATTAGCCCTAAGAGCTTTAATAACTCTCTCTTGAAAACATCACGAACGGTCCATCCAGGCCGCCGAGGGGCACAGATACCGGCCCCCGCAAAGTCAGCCACGGAAGTCGGCTATGGGAATGGATCTGCTGGCTCCGGCCAGGCTGGAGTTCCAGAGCCCCGGCTGCAGGGGGCAAATTCGACCCACCGATCGGCTGTATCGTGTTGTATCTCTAAACTAAACACCTATCGGTGATCAATACCCCATTTAAACTGTGTTAGATCAGCAGAACTCTCTCGAGACCATGCTGAACCCCTCCGCTCAGTCCGTCTCAACCTTACCTGAGCTCCCGATTGTTCAGCAATCTAACTCTCACTCCCATTCCCAATCTAACTCTCACTCCCATTCCCAATCTAACTCTCACTCCCATTCCCAATCTAACCTTCGGGTCTGAAGAAGGGTCTCGACCCGAAACGTCGCCTATCTCCTTCGCTCCTTAGATGCTGCTGCACCCGCTGAGTTTCTCCAGCTTTTTGTGTAACCCCCAATCTAACCTTTCTGTCCTGGGCCTCCTCCATTGTCAGAATGGGGCCCAGCGCAAATTGGAGGAACATCACCTCATATTTCGCTTGGGTAGTTTACACCCCAGCGGTATGAACATTGACTTCTCTAACTTCAGATCGCCCTTGCTTTCCCTCTCTCTCCATCCCCTCCCCTTCCCAGTTCTCCCGCCAGTCTTACTGTCTCCGATTACATTCTATCTCTGTCCCGCCCCCTCCCCTGACATCAGTTTGAAGAAGTGTCTCGACCCAAAACGTCGCCCATGCCTTCTCTCCGGAGATGCTGCCTGTCCCGCCGAGTTACCCCAGCGTTTTGTGTCGACCTTCTCTCTAGACCTGGTCTCCTGAGTCCTAGAAAAGTGGGATGAGTGAAACCCCACCAAGATTTTCATTGTACCTGCATCTCATATCAGTCACCTCACATTCCGGGGGGACTTCCAGGTGGAATTCCAAGTGCAATTTTGCCCAGATTAAAGGAGGTGCTGGAAAATTGGTGGTGGACCAGTAGCAACAGGGATCAGACACACATGGGTCTGCAGGGACTGGAGGGATATGGGCCACATGCAGGCAGGTGAGATTAGTTTAACTTGGCATCCTGTTCGGCACAGACAATGTGGGCCGAATGGCCTGTTCCTGCCCTGTACTGTTCTAGACTTTAAAGATACAGCATGGAAACAGGCTCTTCAGCCCACCGAGTCCACGGAGTGTGGGAGGAAACCGGAGCACCCGGAGGAATCCCAATGCTGTCCCAGAGAGAACGTGCAAACTCCACACAGCCAACACACCTAGTCAGGATTGAACCCGGGTCTCTGGCACTGTGAGGCAGCAACTCTACCGCTGTGCCACCCAAATTCTATGTTCTCCATAACATGGAATGTGGCGATGTTCTTGTTTGAGCTAATTGATATCAAGAGTCACGAAGGGTGCAGAAGTTTGCAATCCGCTCGAGTGTGGTCCTGACCTCCATCACGGCTTTGGAGCCTTAACATTAACTATCTTTAATTGGATTTTATCGGACTTGTACATTTTACCCGTTATCCTCTATCTGTGCACTGTGGACGGCTCGATAGTAATCATGTACAATCTTTTCTTTGACTGGATAGCCCGCAAACAAAAGCTGTTCCCTGTACCTCAGTACACGTGACAATGTTAACTAAATTGAATGAAGAGTGTTTAATTGGCATCCACACTGGGACGAGAACTATGAAATGCTTGCTTCTGCAGCTTTTCAGGTGCATTCAATGCACAAATAAATATACAATAAATAATCAGTTATTCTAGGTATTGTTTAAGAAAGAACTGCAGTGCTGGAAAAAGCGAAGGTAGACAAAAATGCTGGAAAAACTCAGCGGGTAAGGCAGCGTCTATGGAGCGAAGGAATAGGTGATGTTTCGGGTCTCGCCTATTCCTTCGCTCTACAGATGCTGCTTCACTTGCTGCTGTAAACACTGTTCCCGGAGAAGGTAACAAATAATTTGCCCCGATATAATAGTGCCAAAAGTCCACAAGCCCTAGTGCAACCAAAACACTTTATACTTCATAGATTACTTTATGTTTGTTGTGTTTGAATCTGGAGGACACTGTTCTCAAGCTCCTGAACCTTCTTCCCGATTTGTAGACGCAAGGAACTGCAGATGCTGGTTTACAAAACAAAGCTGCAATAACTCAGCGGGTCAGGCAGCATCCCTGGAGAATGTGGATTGGTGGCGTTTTAGGTCGGGACCCTTCCCTTTCCACCCCCTTACAATCGGCCTGAAGACGGGAGCCGACTCGGAACGTCACACCTCCATGTCCCCCTGGGATGCTGGCTGACCCGCTGAGTTACTCCGGCACTCTGTGTCTTCATTTCTTCCATGTCGTGCCTATTTAAATGTCAGTATAAATGTCTCTCAAACTTAGCGATTGTATCTGATTCCACCACCTCCTCTGGTAGCGTGTTGCAGATGTCAATATTTCGCTCTTTGATCGTTTAATGATTCGTTCCCAGAAGGTTAATTCTACTCTGACATAAAAGAGAAAGAAAAGAACAGCAGGATGCTGGAAATGTGAAACCAAAATCAGCAGAGAAGCAGCACAGTGGGCAGTGTTGCTGCCTTACAGCGCCAGAGACCCGGGTTCGATCCGGACTGCAGATGCTGTCTGTACGGTGTTTGCACGTTCTCCCCGTCATTGCGTGGGTTTTGTCCCGGTACTCCGGTTTCCTCCCATACTCCAAAGACGTGCAGAATTGTAGGTTCATTGTCTTCGATAAAATTGTAAATTGGCCCTAATGTGTAGGATAGTGCTAGTGTATGTCAGAAGTGATAGGAGTTGTCAGGCCATTCGGCCCATCAAGTCTACTCCGCCATTCAATCATGGCTGATCTATTTCTCCCTCCTGACCCCACTAATGAAGAAGCGCTTGGTTGATTGCTGGTCGGAAGAGTAGATGACACTGAGGCAGTACGCAAGGGTTGGCACGCTTCCGGCACCTCTCCCGCCGCACCACAGTGCTGGCCACTAGTTGGGCCAAAGGGTCAGATGGCTAAGCGGTAGAGTTGCTGCTTTACGGTGCTTGCAGCGTCGGAGACCCGGGTTCGATCCCGACTACGGGCGCTGTCTGTACGGAGTTTGTGCCTTCCCCCCCTGACCTGCGTGGGTTTTCTCCGAGATCTTCGGTTTCCTCCCGCACTCCAAAGACGTACAGGCATGTAGGCTAATGGGCTTGGTGTAAGTACAAATTGTCCCTAGTGTGTGCAGGGTAGTGTTAATGTGTGGGGATCATTGGTCAGCACGGACTCGGTGGGCCGAAGGGCATGTTTCCGCGCTGTATCGCTAAATGTCTTCATGCAGTTCCTTTAAACTAACTAAACCTAAACCTAGGGTTACACAAAAAGCTGGAGAAACTCAGCGGGTGCAGCAGCATCTAAGGAGCGAAGGAGATAGGCGACGTTTCGGGTCGAGACCCTTCTTCAGACAAATATTTCAAGTACAGTCTCACCAGGATGCTGTTGTGCGGAGTTGATTTGAAGATGTCCAACTCATCCTCATTAACATCTGCAGGGTGAGAGGAGAATTAGACGTAATGTATTCCTGCTCTGATTAACTAGACGGAGAAGAAAGTGATTTAATTGCAGTTACTAATTAACTAATGAGCAATTCCTCCATTCCAAGCTAACTAACGAAATGATAACTCATTTAATCATTGCCCTTTTTCCCCCTGACCTCACCTCCTTTCTGCTTTTGCTTGGTTAGGCTATCATCTAAAGATTATTGAAATTTATGTTCGGAAGGAGAGAACATTCATGCATGGAAATGCTGCCTGTGTTAGAGAGCACTGGATATATGGAGAGGTTCGACAGGCTTGAATTGCTTTCTCTAGACCAGCGATCGCCCTCTACACCAGCTCGATCCTACACACTGTGGGGACAGTTTCCAGAAGCCAATTAACCTACAAGCCTGGACGTCTTTGGAATGTGGGAGGAAACCAAAGCACTCGGAGAAAACCCACGCGGTCATGGGGAGAACGTACAAGCTGCGTACAGACAGCACCCGTGGTCAGGATCGAACCCGGGTCTCTGGCGCTGTGAGGCAGCAAGCCTACCGCTGCACCACCCCTGCAGATTTCCCGCCTGGATCCGAATGTAATAAACACACTTCAAGGACACTGAACGTAAACACTCGTCCGCCATTCCATTACATCCAGGCAACATGTGCCCTCTGACCTTTCTGACTCATAGTAACACGCGATACATTTAAATATGACGTTAGGCACCATGACAGTTACAAAAGGTCGCAACATCGGAGGCCTGGATTGCCTCCGATGTGGTGGACAGGGAGAACAAGGACTTTGGGACTTTTGCCTTCCATCACAGTGAGGAGGTGCCTGGTGGACTCGCTGTGGTGGATGTTAAACTGTGTTGAGTGTGTGTTTTGTTATTTTATTCTATGTCATTCGCATGTACTGGAAAAGGTGCAATGCCAATAAAATTGAATCTAATCTAATCTAATGACGTCCCTCCCTTATCAAACAAAAATCATATCCGCATCATCACGTTGTAAGCGGAACATTCCAACACCTTTTAGGATATGGCATTCGTTACACGGATAACGCATCATTTTTCACATGTTAATACATCTCATAGTCCTCCTTGCCCGATAAACCAGCAGATGGAGCCACTGTTGTTCGTGGGATCTAGCTGTGTGCCGATTGGCGAGAGCAGACCCGATCTTGCCAACTCCAATGGCCATGGAAGGTGCCACGTGAAGACAAACCTTTCTTTAATTTAGTTTAGTTTAGAGGTACGGTGTGGAAACAGGCCCTTCGGCCCACTGTGTCCACACCGACCAGCGATCACCCGATACACTCGCTCTATCCTACCCAGTGGGGACAATTTACAGAAACCAATTAACCTACGTCTTTGGAAACCGGGTAAAACACACCCAGTCACAGGGAGAACGTGCAAACTCCATACAGACAGCACCCATAGTCAGGATCGAACCTGGGTCCCAAATGTTCATTAAGACCAGAATTAGGCCATTCGGTCCATCGGGTCTATTCTGCCATTCAATCGTGCCTGATCTATCTTTCCCTCTCAACCCCATTCTCCTGCCTTCTCCCCATAACCTTGGACACCAATATTAATGATTTGGACGAGGGAATTGAATGCAACATCTCCAAGTTTGCGGATGACACGAAGCTGGGGGGCAGTGTTAGGTGTGAGGAGGATGCTAGGAGGCTGCAAGGTGACTTGGATAGGCTGAGTGAATGGGCAAATGCATGGCAGATGCAGTATAATGTGGATAAATGTGAGGTTATCCACCTTGATGGCAAAAACAGGAGGGTAGACTATTATCTGAATGGTGGCCGATTAGGAAAAGCGGAGATGCAACAAGACCTGGGTGTCATGGTACACCAGTCATTGAAAGTAGGCATGCAGGTGCAGCAGGCAGTGAAGGATGCGAATGGTATGTTAGCATTCATAGCAAAAGGATTTGAGTATAGGAGCAGGGAGGTTCTAGTGCAGTTGTACAGGGTTTTGGTGAGACCACACCTGGAGTATTGCGTACAGTTTTGGTCCCCAAATCTGAGGAAAGACATTCTTGCCAAAGAGGGGGTACAGAGAAGGTTCACCATGTTCCCGATATTGGGGAAGTCCAGAACAAGGGGTCACCGTTTAAGGATAAGGGGGAATTCCTTTAGGACCGAGATGAGGAAAACATATTTCACACAGAGAGTGGTGAGTCTCTGGAATTCTCTGCCACAGAAGGTAGTTGAGGCCAGTTCATTGGATATATTTAAGAGGGAGTTAGATGTGGCCCTTGTGGCTAAAGGGATCAGGGGGTATGGAGAGAAGGCAGGTACGGGATACTGAGTTGGATGATCAGCCATGATCATATTGAATGGCAGTGCAGGTTCGAAGGGCCAAATGGCCTACTCCTGCACCTATTTTCTATGTTTCTATGAATCAAGCATCTGTCGCTCTCCGCCTTAAGAATACCCAACGGCCTCCGCAACTCTACCGCTGCGTTACTGTGCCGCAAGTTGTCGGGGACGGGGTGGGGACGGGGGGGGGGGGGGGGTGGGGGGGGAAGGAGGGGGGAGGTAGTGAAATACGATCAGCGTTAAATAGCCCTGCATTCAGAGGCGAGCTGGGTCTGGGGAAATATGAGCAGTGAAGGGTGAGGGATGGATAGCGCAAGGGATTACTGAAGGGTTTCTGAGAATGTAATATTGAATCTGCTCACACTGAAGCGGCCGACATGATGTATGCTGACAGTGAAATGTAAATGCAGAAAGGATGAATAGACCAATTAAAATGGTAATAAGGAGGAGATGAAGGAAGGTCGTTGGGGGCAGATGTTGTGCGGAGCTAGCGTGCCTCGGGGTCGATCGTCTTGGCCCCGCTCACCGTTCCGTTCTGTCGTCGATCCGCGCACTGCCTGTTCCGACCACCCCCATGCAGCTCCTCGTCATCCCTGATCTCTCGAGACCCACCATGGCTGGTTGTCCTACCTCCATCTGCCCCCTAGCCCACAGCAGGTCCCAGCAGGCAAGCCCACTGCACCCGTGTCTGTCCGTGCACCGTTCTGGTCGCCCCATTGCAGCAGGGGTATGGAGGCTTGGGAGAGGGTGGATTGAGGTTTGCCACAAACATGTGTGGATTATACATCATGAGCCACGGGGAGAGGTTGGACAAACTTGGATTGTTGTCTCTGGAGGTTGTCATTCCCGCAGCTCTCACATGTTCCGTTCATGTACTGCCCAAAGTCTCTTCTGAAGTGTTGGTCTAACTCAGCGGGTCAGGCAGCATCTCTGGAGAACATGGATAGGCCACTTTTCAGGTCGAGACCCATCTTCAGACTGACCTCGGTGGGGAGAAGGCTGGGAGAGGTAGGGGGGAAATGCACGCAGTCACAGGGAGAACATGCAAAACTCAGTACCGACAGCACCCTTAGTCAGGATCAAACCCGGGTCTCTGGGGCTGTAAGGCAGCAACTCTAAGGTGGGGCCACCATGCCATTCTATGCAAGTCTGTACTGTTCTCTGTAGTTAGACCCAAAATGCTGGAGTAACTCAGCAGGACAGGCAGCATCTCTGGAGAGAAGGAATGGGTGACGTTTTGGGTCGAGACCCTTCTTCAGACAGTACTGTTGTCTGTGAATCTGGAGCTTTGTCTGTTTGCTGCTCAGTTGGGACCACACATTCCCCTTTGTCCAGCCCGGAGCTGCGGGCGACTCTAGATCGGTCATTGAATGGGCTGCATTTGTATATCCGCAGGTTCAATGGGCCCAACCTGCTGCTGAAATACGACAAGGTCAAGAAGAGGCTCCAGAACATCGCGGTGGACGAGCGCAGCTCCCCGTACTACTCTCTCCGCGATCGCCAGGGCAACGCCATCGGCGTGGCGGCCTGTGACATCGACGGCGACGGAAGGGAGGAAATATACTTCCTCAACACGAACAACGCCTTTGCAGGTAGGTGGGCTGGGCTGGTAGCGATGAGAGTGGCTTCATAGCTCATAGGAGCCCCTTCTGGTTCCCATTCAAACTTACTCCCCTCACTTTACACCTGCCCTTCCAGTTTCTAGTCTCCCATCTCTGGGGAAAAGACTCTCTATTCCACTCATGATTTTATCCACCTCTATAAAATCACCCCTCAGCCTTGTGCGCTCCAAGGAATAAAGTCCCAGCCTGCCCAACCTCTCCCTGTAGCTCAGGCCCTCTAGTTCTGGCAACGTCCTCCTAATTCTTCTCTCTACTCGTTACAACTTAATTACATATTTTTGAACGTCAGGTGAACAGAAATGATGGGACAGATATTGTTCCAATCAGACTTAGTGTAGTTAAGTTTTTAATTTAGAGATTAAGTGCGGGTACAGGCCCTTCAGCGCGCCGAGTCCGCGCCGACCAGCGATCCCCGTACACCAGCACCATCCTACACACGAGGAACATTTTACAATCTTTACCGGAGCCAAATTTACCTGTGATCCTGCACGTCCTTGGAGTGCGGGATGAAACCGGGGCGCCCGGAGAAAACCCACGCGGTCATGGGGTGAACGTGCAAACTCCGTACAGACAGCACCCGCAGTCAGGAACTATGGATCACTGTAAGGCAGCAACTCTACCTCTGCGCCACTGTTGCTGCCCTGGTGGCTGGGGTTTGGCAGTAACGACCGCCTCTTCTCCCCACAGGTGTGGCCACCTACACCGACAAACTCTTCAAGTTTCGCAACGGCCGGTGGGAAGACATCTTGAGCGATGACATCAACGTCAACAGACAAGTGGCCAATCATTTCGCTGGGCGGTCCGTGGCATGTGTGGATCGGAAGGTAAAGGGAAGGTCACAGCCTTGTGCCTGATTCCACTCTGCAAACCTCTCCTTCCACAATTAGCTTAGTTTGTGTCGCATTTGTTTTAATTTAGTTTATTGTCACGTGTACCGATGTACAGCAAAAAAGCTTTTTGTGTAAGAAAATACTGTAGGTGCCGGTTTAAATGGAAGGTAGACACAAAATGCTGGAGTAACTCAGCGGGACAGGCAGCATCTCTGGAGAGAAGGAATGGGTGACGTTTCGGGATCGAGACCTTTCTTCAGGTTTTTGTTGTGTGCTATCCAGTCAAGGGAAAGACTATACATAATTACAATCAAGCCATCCACAGTGTACAGACACGGGCTAAATGAATAATGATAAAGTCCAGTAAAGTCCGATTAAAGATTGTCCGTGGATCTCCAATGAGGTAGATGGGAGGTCAGGACCGCTCTCTAGTTGTTGATAGGATGGTTCAGTTGCCTGATAACTGCTGGGAAGAAACTGTCCCTGAATCTGGAGGTGTGCGTTTTCACACTTCTGTGAGAAGACAGAGTGACTGGGGTGAGACTGGTCCTTGATTAATTTGAGGAAGGACATCCTTGTGATTGAGGCAGTGCAGCGTAGGTTCATGAGATTGATCCCTGGGATGGCGGGACTGTCATATGAGGAAAGATCGAAGAGACTAGGCTTGTATTCACTGGAGTTTAGAAGGATGGGGGGGGATCTTATAGAAACATATATAATTATAAAAGGACTGGACAAGCTAGATGCAGGAAAGATGTTCCCAATGTTGGGCGAGTCCAGAACCAGGGGCCACAGTCTTAGAATAAAGGGGAGGCCATTGAAGACTGAGGTGAGAAAAAACTTTTTCACCCAGAGAGTTGTGAATTGGTGGAACTCCCTGCCACAGAGGGCAGTGGAGGCCAAATCACTGGATGGATTTAAGAGAGAGTTAGATAGAGCTCTAGGGACTAGCGGAATCAAGGGATATGGGGAGAAGGCAGGCACAGGTTATTGATTGGGGACGATCAACCATGATCACAATGAATGGCGGTGCTGGTTCAAAGGGCCGAATGGCCTCCTCCTGCACCTATTTTCTATGTTTCTATGCTGGTGGCCATGCCGAGGCAGCGTGAGGTGTAGATGTAGTCGATGGAAGGGAGGGGAGTGTAAGATGAAGTTACTTAAAATGAGAGCATCCAATGTTCATAACGTTGGGTTGTAAGCAGCCGAAGCAAAATGACAGATGGTAATCATTTAAAAATAAATTGGATAGGCATATGGATGAGAAGGGTATAGAAACATAGAAACATAGAAAATAGGAGGGTTGTGGTATGAGTGCAGGCAGGTGGGACTAAGAGAAAAAAGTTGTTCGGCACGGACTTGAAGGGCCGAGATGGCCTGTTTCCGTGCTGTAATTGTTATATGGTTAATTGTTATATGGTTATATGGACAGGTGGAATCTGAGGTACTGTTCCTCCCATTTGCCTTGAGCGCAGTCCTGGCATTTGACACCTCACTAAAGTAGCCTCTCGTGACGAAATCTCCAATGCAGTATGACAAAGTACAGAGCCTCTTCAACATCTTTTCTCAACATTAATTCTTAAATGGACAGTGGGGATATTTGGAACATTAAGTGCTCCCATTGGATTTTGCAGCTCCTTTTAAAAGCTGTTAATGTGGTGATTAACATCCTGGTTCACACTGTTATTGCAATGGCAGAGTGTTTCATTATGATGCAAATTGATAATGCCCTTGTAATTAGTATTAATGAAAATATAAAGAGATACTCCTTATCACAATCCTAATGCAGTGCAAATTTAATGGAATAAGATGTGATATAGAATATAGCCCCGTGAATATGGTTAAAGAATGCCATGGCAGCTACAGTCCATCACACAGACCAGACTGACCATCAGCCCCATCTACACCTCGGGTTCACATTCACATTCAAACTTTATGGTCATTGTGCAGTGTACAAGTACAGAGACAACAAAATGCATTTACCATCTCACCCAGAAGTGCGAACACAGAATAATGGATCAGTAAAATATATATAAGTATATATAGTCGCAGTAGTGCAAATTTCCGGGGGGGCAGATCAGTCACTGGGGGAAGAGATGTCTGGGTGGGGGGGGGGGGATGACTGGCAATCACCAAGGTGCTGCGTTAAGTTGTGTAACAGCCACAGGGAAGAAGCTGTTCCCTAACCTGCTGGTCCGGCAACGGAGAGACCTGTAGCGCCTCCCGGAGGAGAGTGTCTGTGCCTGGGGTGAGAGCAGTCCTTGACAATGCTGCGCGCCCTTCGCGCAGACATCGCTTGCTCTGGACAGACTCAACGAAGGGGAGTGTGGAACCGGTGATGCGTTGGGCAGTTTTCACCACCCTCTGCAGTGCTTTCCGGTCGGAGACAGAACAGTTGCCATACCATACTGTGATACAGTTAGTAAAGGGCCTGTCCTACCAGCATGCCACGGCATGCGGTGAGCGCGACCTAACGTGATCGCTTAAGCCGTACGGCCTCGCGGGGCCGGTCCCACTTCGATCGCCGGAGGCGTATGGAGTTGTGCGGAGCTGGTCCCGACATCGCGCGGGGCTCCGAAAAACTGACCGTGTTCAAAATCCCGCGCGGCAACGGCCAACAGGCCCAAAGCCGCCTCGAGGACGTGCGCACCGTCTCGACGTCGTACGCAACATCATAGAAACATAGAAATTAGGTGCAGGAGTAGGCCATTCGGCCCTTCGAGCCTGCACCGCCATTCAATATGATCATGGCTGATCATCCAACTCAGTATCCTGTACCTGCCTTCTCTCCATATCCTCTGATCCCTTTGGCCACAAGGGCCACATCTAACTCCCTCTTAAATATAGCCAATGAACTGGCTTCAACTACCCTCTGTGGCAGAGAGTTCCAGAGACCCACCACTCTCTGTGTGAAAAAAGTTCTTCTCATCTCGGTTCTAAAGGATTTCCCCCTTATCCTTAAGCTGTGACCCCTTGTCCTGGACCTCCCCAACATCGGGAACAATCTTCCTGCATCTAGCCTGTCCAACCCCTTAAGAATTTTGTATGTTTCTATAAGATCCCCTCTCATGACGCCGTACGCAGCACGTGCCGTTACGTGATGACGTCACCGCCCGACACCGTGCGACATCCAAATTCAGTCGGCCCGCCTCCTGCCCAGCTGATTGGTGAGTATGATGTCGGGACCAGCCCCGCACAATTCCATACGCCTCCGCGGTTCGAATTGGGACCGGCCACGCGAGGCCGTATGACTCAAGCGACCACGGTAGGTCGCGCTCACCGCATGCGGTCGCATGCTGGTAGGACAGGCCCTTAAGGATGCTCTCGATGGCGCAGCGGAGGAAGCTCTCCAGAATCTGAGGAGACAGATGGACCTTCTTTAGTCTCCTCAGGAAGAAGAGACGCTGGTGAGCCTTCTTGACCAGTGTTGAGGTATTGTGGGTCCACGAGAGGTCATCAGAGATCAGCGCTGTCTTGGTAAAGCAGCCGTCATTATCATGGTGGCACGGTGGCGCAGCGGCAGAGTTGCTGCCTGACAGCGCCAGAGACCCGGGTTGGACCCTGATTATGGGTGCTGTCTGTATGGAGTTTCTACCTTCTCCCTGTGACCTTGTGGCCTTTCTCCGGGTACTCCTGTCTCCTCCCACATCCCAAAGATGTGCAGATTAGTCAGTTAATTGTGTTCTGTAAACTGTCCCTAGTGTGTAAGATAGTGCCAGCATACGGGGTGATTGTGGGCCGGCGTGGACTCGGTGGGCTGAAGGGCCTGTTTTCGCGCTGCATCTCTAAACTGAACTAAGCTTAGTGTTGTCGTGATACATGAATCTATAGTTTTAGAGAGTGGCCCCAGACCTGGCGATGTGGTTGACTGCCAACTGTGCCCCTCTTGCCTGCCTTGTTCAGGGCCAATATTGGGTGGCATTGCCAGCAACACACATTGATTGTACAGGTCTATAGCTTGGAAGACACAAAGTTCTGGAGTAGTTCAGCGGCTCAGGCAGCATCTCAGGAGAACACGGACAGACGATGTTTCAGATTGTCAGCCTGAAGAAGGGTCCCGACCCGAAACGCCAACTATCCATGTTCTCCAGAGATGCTGCCTGACCCACTGAGTTACTCCAGCACTTCTTTTGTAAATCAGCATCTGCAGTTCCTTGTTTCCAGGCTTATAAACTGACTGTTCTAACCTGCCAAGCAAATGTAAATTCTCTCGAAAAGGCACTTTTCTTCCCAAAATAAACCTTATTCAGAGCATAAAATGTATGCAAAACCGGAACTGTGCCAAAACGGTTCCGACATTCTCAGCGGCTGTAAATACATTCATTAGCGTTGTATTTACTTTTCACAAAAACTATCATCATACCGAGCACCCTTGCTATTCATGTGTCCCCGTGGGATGATCCCCCTTCCCTTGTTTGAGGGGTGTCCCCAGCAGACTCTAGGGGACCCTAGACGGTGGCCCTCCCCCACAGAGCCTTGGCGTTGGCTGCACCGAGCATCAGTGCGTCCCTCAGCACGTACTCCTGCAGTCTGGAGCCGGCCAGTCGGCAACATTCCCCGACGGACGTCTCACTCTGCCGGGTGGCCAACAGGTTTTAGGGCAGATCAAAGAGCATCTCTCACCGAGTTGATGGCCTTCCAGCGGCACTTGATGTCCGTCTCGCTTGGCCAGGCACATGTATAGGAGAGGGTTTAGAGGGGTATAACATACGTTAGAACTTTATTCATCCCACCAGGGAGATTGATCTGCCATCAGTCATAAAACACAGAAACGCACGAAACATTAAATTAAAGTGACGAATGGCAAGGATTGGGGGTGTGCGAAGATTGGAGAGGGGGGCGGGGGGGAGGGGAGTCAGTCTACCCCAGGACAGAAGGGGAAGGAGTTGTGCAGTTTGATTTCCACAGGGAAGATGGATCTGCCGTGGTGTTCTGTACTGCATCTTGGTGCAGGCATGGAACTCGCTATCAAAATATGGAGGGGACCGGGGGACAGGGACACACACAATGTTTTGGCGGCCGCGCGCGCATGCACGCACACACACACACACATGCGCGAGGTTTCGGGAGCTCATCCAGCGCTAAATGCAGCTCAACTCTGCCTGCCTCGCCGGGTTAACTACAGCCCTGACTGGACTGACGGGACACCAGCGCTGCTTCTCTGCGCTGCCCATATTCCCCGCGAGCCCAGGCAGGTTCACCTGGTGAGCTGGGTTTAGAGCTGCTTCTCTGCGCTGGCTGTGGGCCTGGGGTTACAGTTCCTGTCTGACTCCCGACCACTCTGGCCACCCGTCGGGGGGGGGGGGGGGGGGAGGGGGGGGCACTCAGGTGGGGACGGGACAGCGCTGGAGACCCGGCCGGGATCGATCCTGGCTGTGGATGAGGCGCAGGTCTGTGCCACGTCTCCCTCCTCCAATCATCGCGCTGAATCATCATGTCCCGCCCCCATTGCCTGCTGACCGACGTCTCTCTCGTCCAATCGGCACCCTCTATCAGCAGTCCCACCTCTGTCTCGCGGAAAGTGGAGATTTAAAAATCCGGATTACAAATGCTTCGGGGGGGGGGGGGGGGTGCCCCACCTCTCAAAACATGCGGAGGGACGTGTCTGCCCCCCCCACCCCCCGCGTTTTCCGCCCCTGTATCGGTGGAACCAGTCTGTTGCTAAAGGTACTCCTCACGTTGACCAGTGTGTCACGGAGGGGGTGAGCCGTATTGTCCTACCCTCCAATACCCCCTCCCCATGAATCCAAGTCCCCCCGCCCCACAAGGACGGAGCCAGCCTTCCTGACGAGTTTGACATGGGCCGTATGCTGGCAAGTGGGACAGGCTGAGATGGGGAACCATGGCCGGCGTGGATGAGTCGGGGATGAAGAGCATGTTTCCGTGCCGCCGTGTGACGCAGCCCAGAACAAGCGTTCCGAGTGGGAAAGTTTAGACATTAAAAAGGAGATTGGCTGACACCAGCCCTTCATTGTGTGATGCGCGGTCCAGCAATCCTGGGAATAATCCTGCGTTCTCGTGGAGATAAAGGCAGCCAGAATCATCGATCATCTCGGCTGTCAGCATAAAAATGGAATTGATGCACAAGACTGCTCGAAAAATGATAATAAATAACCATGAGGTGGGTAACAGATGGAGATGTGCCTGTGTCTGCAATCATTCTGTGTACGGAGACAGGATGCTTTGCACAAATTGGCTAACCTTCAGGTGAGCAGTTTGGGCAGAATGGTGCCGTGCCCTGAAAGTGAATCGCGGGCGATTAAAGGGGCTGTCCCACTTGGGCGACCTAATCCGCGAGTTCTGGCGAGTTAGCCCTCGGCTCAAACTCGCAGCATGGTCGACACGAGGTCGTAGGAGGTCTTCGTAACTCTCCTTCATGCTCGAGAGTGGTCTCCGCGTACTCGAGGCCTCAGCTAGGTCGTGGCGTTCTCTTCAATATGTTAAAAAATGCCCGCAAGTAAAAAAAGGTCGCCATGGAAAAAAATCAATACTTTTTTTACTCGTTGGTTTATTCGTAGTAAGTCACCATGTTAGTCGTGGGTAATCGAGGGTAGTCGAAGGTAGTCGTAGATAGTCTTCATCATAATCGATGGGAGGTAGAAGGAGGTCGTCTTCACTCTCCACTATTCGGTGTCCAATTTTCCCGAAGTTAGTCGTAGCTAGTTGAAGCTAGTCTTCAACATAGTCGAAGGAGGTCTTCAACATGTCATTTTTTCGAACTCTTCTAAACTCGCCCATTAGGTCGCCCAAGTGGGACAGCCCGTTACCCGCGCCTGGTGTCTCCGTGTGGCGTAGAGCAGGCACTTCCGCCCACTCAACGTATGACTATGAGGAGCACTTGACGCCGCTGGAGTTTAGAAGGATGAGGGGGAACCTCATCGAAACTTAGCGAACAGTGAAAGGCCCAGAGAGAGCGGACGTGGAGAGGATGTTTCCACTCTTTGTGGACACAGTCCAGACCATCACACAAACCAACCTCCCTTCCATGGACTCCATTTACACCTCACGCTGCCTTGGCAAGGCCACCAGCATAATCACAGATGAGTCGCTCCCTGGCCACTCCCTCTTTCCCCCTCTCCCATCGGGCAAAAGGTATAGAATTGTGAATACGTACACCTCCAGATTCCGTTGTTTAAGAAAGAACTGCAGATGCTGGAAAAATCGAAGGTAGACAAAAGTGCTGGAGAAACTCAGCGGGTGAGGCAGCAACTATGGAGCGAAGGAATAGGTGACGTTTCGGGCTGAAACCCTTCTTTAGACGTCCTGAGGTGACGTCTCGACCCGAAACGTCACCTATTCCTTCGCTTCATAGATGCTGCCTCACCCGCTGCGTTCCTCCAGCATTTCTGTCTACCTCCAGATTCAGGGGAAGTTTTATCCCAGATGTTATCAGGCAACTGAAGCATCCTACCACAACGAGAGAGCGGTCCTGGAGTAATACTTACCTACCTCGTTGAAGACCCTCGGACTATCTT
The DNA here is from genome assembly GCA_963514005.1 of Raja brachyura. The sequence goes on from OY740795.1 coordinate 18,868,129, forward strand.
TGATCAGACGTTACTGGACTGTGTTATCATGAATCTGTACACTGTATGACGGCTCGATTGTGATCGCGTATCGCCCTTCCGCTGACTGGTTAACACACAACTAATGCTTTTCACCGTACCGCGGCACACGTGACAATAAACGGAACAATAAACAATGAACACTAGTGGGAGTGTCTAGGACCAGAGAGCACAGCATCAGAATGAAAGGATGCACCTCTAGACAGGATATGAAGACGGCATAGTGGCGCAGCGGTAGCGTTGCTGCCTCACGGCGCCAGAGACCCAGGTTCCATCCTGAATACAGGTGCTGTCTATATAGAGTTTGCACCTTCTCTTTGTGACCTGTGCGGGTTTTTTTCCGGATGCTCCGGTTTCCTCCTACACTCCAAAGATGTACAGGTTTATAGGCCAATTGGCTCGGTAACCTTGAAAATTGGCCCAAGCGCGTGTGGGACAGTGTTAGTGTGCGGGGATCGCCGGTCGGCGTGGGCGCGGTGGGAAGAAGCGCCTGTTTCTAAGCTGTATCTCTAAACTAAAAAGGAGGAATTTCTTTAGTCAGAGGACGTTGAAACTGGAATTCATTGCCACAGACGGCGGTGGAGGCCAAGCCATTTGGGTATTTGTAAGGTGGAGATTGGCAGATTCTTGATTAGTAAGGGTGTCCATGTTATGAGGAGAAGGCAGGAGAATGGGGTTGAGAGGGAAAGATAGATCAGCCACGATTGAATGGTGGAGTAGACTCTGTGACCCTGCGACTCTATCCCCGAGTCTCCGTGCTTCTCCTCATCCCATTGACAATGGTCAGGCATCCTCTTCCTCCGCTCTGCCCACTCACCTGTGCTTCTTTCTCCGTCTCTCTCCCGCTCTCACAGGGCTCTGGGAAGTATTCCGTTTACGTGGCCAACTACGCGAGCGGCAACATCGGCCCTCACGCGCTCATCGAGATGGATGAGGAGAGCAGCAACGTATCGATGGGCATCATCGCCCTCTCCAACGTGGCGGCAGAGGCCGGAGTCAACAAGTACACAGGTGAGATGCCGCACTGTAGATAAACAAAGGTTTGAATAAGCGTGGCATTCCTTTCAAGTTGAGTCATGGTGCTGTAAGCTGCGAAACAGGCCCTTCGGCCCACCTTGTCCACGCTGATCAAATTGTTTAATTTAGTTTCGGGTTTCAGCGTGTGAACAGATTCACCCGCCCACCGGGTCCACGCCGACCAGCGATCGTCCATTCACTAGTTCTGCCCTAAAAGCTTGGGGTAATAAGCGAGTTTGGTATTCCAGAAAAACGCAAGGAATCGGGGGATTTGTCAAAGGTCACAAGCGAAAAACACTCTCGGCACCGGGCACAGACCTGCGCCTCATCTGCAGCCAGGAGCAAACTCGGGTGTCCGGCTCCGCGATCGCAGCCGAACCTCCACTGGACCATCCCCGTCCGCTTCCGAGTCCCCCCCCCCCCCCCAACCCCCCCGCCTGTCCGGGGGCGGCCAGGAGTCGGGGTCAGACGGGAGCGGCGCCCTCAGGCTCACATCCAGCGCGGAGAAGCAGCGCTAAATCCAGCTCAACTCTGCCTGTCTCGCCGGGTTAACCTACAGCCCTGCCTGGACTGACGGGACACCAGCCCGGAGCCGTGGTGTTAGCGCTGCTTCTCCGCGCTGGCTGTAAGCCTTGGCCGTCGTTCCCGTAAGTCCAGGCAGGGCTGTAGGTTAACCTGGCGGGACAGGCAGAGTTGAGCTGGATTTAGCGCTGCTTCTCTACGCTGGTTGTGGGCCTGGGGGCGCCGCTCCCGTCTGACTCCCGATGTCTCTGGCCGCCACCAGACGGGGGGGGGGGGGGACGGGGACGGGAGGGAACAGGGATGGTCCAGAGGCGGTTCGGCAGCGATTGCGGCACTGGAGACCCGGGTTCGGTCCTGGCTGCAGATGAAGCGCAGGTCTGTGTCCATGCTGCAGCACAGCTGCCGAGAGTGTCTTTTGCTTGTGACCTATGACCTGGGAATGCACAATCGGAATACCGAACTCGCTTATTTACAGAAGCCAATTACAAACCTACACGTCTTTGGAAAGTGAGAGGAAACCAGAGCACCCAGAGGAAACCCACATGGTCACAGGGAGAATGAGCAAACTCCATGCAGACAGCACCCCTTAGTCAGCATTGAACCCGGTTCCCTGGCGCTGTGAGGCAGCAACTCTACCGCTGCGCCACCGTGCCGTTTATTGGCATCTGGGACAGTCCCATTGTCTGAAGAAGGGGCAGGTTCTGTGCGTATATCTGTCCAAATGTCTTTTAAACATCATAATTGTATCCTCCTCCACAACTTCCTCTGGCAGCTCGCTCCAGATACAGACTACCCTCTGAGTGAAAAACTTGTCCCTGAGGTCCCCCTTAAATCTCTCCCCGCTCGCCCTAACCCAATAGCCTCTACCCTGCGTAACAGAGTGTGGGCGTTCACTACACCCAGGCCCCTCGTGAAACATGGAGCGTGGAACGGCACCGTGCAGGAGCCCTCCAAAGATGAGCAGCTTTGTAGGTCAATTGGCTTCTGTAAATTGCAAACTGTCCCTAGTGTGTAGGATACTGCTGGTGTACGAGGTGATCGCAGGGCGGCGGGGGCTTGGTGGGCCAAAGGGCCTGTTTCTGCGTTGTATCTGTAAAATCTATAGCTTCATAACAAGAGGATTTCAGTATAGGGGTAGAGAGGTTCTTCTGCAGTTGTTTCGGGCTATGGTGAGACCGCATCTGGAGTATTGTGTACAGTTTTGGTCTCCTAATTTGAGGAAGGACATCCTTGCAGTGCAGCGTAGGTTCACTAGATTGATCCCTGGGATGGTGGGACTGTCATAGGGGGAAAGATTGAAAAGACTAGGCTTGTATTCACTGGAGTTTTGAAAGATGAGGGGAAACCTTATAGAAACATATAAAATTATAAAAGGACTGGACAAGCTAGATGCAGGAAAAATGTTCCCAATGTTGGGTGAGTCCAGAACCAGGGGTCACAGTAGAATCATAGAAAATAGGTGCAGGAGTAGGCCATTCGAGCCTGCACCGCCATTCAATTTGATCATGGCTGATCATCCAACTCAGTATCTTGTACCTGCCTTCTCTCCATACCCCTGATCCCTTTAGCCACAAGGGCCACATCTAGCTCCCTCTTAAATATAGCCAATGAACTGGCCTCAACTACCTTCTGTGGCAGAGAATTCCACAGATTCACCACTCTCTGTGTGAAAAAAGATCTTCTCATCTTGGTCCTAAAAGACTTCCCCCTATCCTTAAACTGTGACCCCTTGTTCTGGAGTTCCCCAACATCGGGAACAATCTTCCTGTATCTAGCCTGTCCAACCCCTTAAGAATTTTGTAAGTCTCTATAAGACCCCCCCTCAATCTCCTAAATTCCAGCGAGTACAAGACAAGTCTATCCAGTCTTTCTTCATATGGAAGTCCTGCCATCCCAGGAATCAGTCTGGTGACCCTTCTCTGTACCCCCTCTATGACAAGAATAAGTGTTAGAATAAAGGGGAGGTCATTTAAGACTGAGGTGAGAAAACACTTTTTCACCCAGAGAGTTGTGAATTTATGGAATTCCCTGCCACAGAGGGCAGTGGAGGTCAACTCATTGGATATGGATTTAAGAGAGAGTTAGGTAGAGCTCTAGGGGCTAGTGGAGTCAAGGGATATGAGGAGAAGGCAGGCGCATGTTATTGATTGGGGACGATCAGCCATGATCACAATGAATGGCGGTGCTGGCTCGAAGGGCCGAATGGCCTCCTCCTGCACCAATTTTCTATGTTTCTCAGATTCAGATTCAGATTCAATTTTAATTGTCATTGTCAGTGTACAGTACAGAGACAACAAAATGCATTTAGCATCTCCCTGGAAGAGCGACACAGCAAATGATTTGAATAAGTAACAATAAGTGTCCGGGGGGGGGTGATTGGCAGTCACCGAGGTACGTTGTTGAGTAGCGTGACAGCTGCCGGAAAGAAGCTTTTCCTGGACCTGCTGGTTCGGCAACGGAGAGACCTGTAGCGCCTCCCGGATGGTAGGAGGGTAAACAGTCCATGGTTGGGGTGAGAGAGGTCCTTGGCGATGCTGAGCGCCCTCCGCAGACAACGCTTGCTTTGGACAGACTCAATGGAGGGGAGCGAGGAACCGGTGATGCGTTGGGCAATTTTCACCACCCTCTGCAATGCCTTCCGGTCGGAGACAGAGCAGTTGCCATACCAAACTGTGATGCAGTTGGTAAGGATGCTCTCGATGGTGCAGCGGTAGAAGTTCACCAGCATCTGAGGAGACAGATGGACCTTCTTCAGTCTCCTCAGGAAGAAGAGACGCTGGTGAGCCTTCTTGATCAGAGTTGAGGTATTGTGGGTCCAAGAGAGGTCGTCGGAGAGGTTGACTCCCAGGAACCTGAAGCTAGAAACACGTTCCACCTCCGTACCGTTAATGTGGATGGGGGTATGCGTGCCGCCCCTGGACTTCCTGAAGTCTACAATGAGCTCCTTGGTCTTCTTGGAGTTAAGGGCCAGGTTGTTGTCAGCGCACCATGCTGCTAAGTGCTGGACCTCCTCCCTGTAGGCCGACTCATCGTTGTTGCTAATGAGGCCAATCACTGTTGTATCATCTGCATACTTGATGATGGTGTTAGTACCATGTACAGGTGTGCAGTCATAGGTGGAGAGGGAGTAGAGGAGGGGGCTCAGCACACAGCCCTGTGGAACGCCGGTGTTCAGGGTGAGGGTTGAAGAGGGTTCTATGTTTCTTTTCCCCGTTTATCAGGCTTCTGATAAAGTCTCTGAAGTCTAAACGTCAATAGTGAAGCGCTACTGAGCACAGGCCCTGGGCTGGGGCCCACTGTGGGGATGGGGGTGAAGGGGGAACATCTTGCCGTGTCGTGGTGATCTCAATTCACAGCCCACCGCACCCTCCACGGCTTGGTAACTTGGCAGGAGTTCACTCCTCCTCCGCACAGCCGGCTGGGGAGCGGGGCTATAATTAAAAAGCAATTACTGCACCAAGTGATTTATAAACCAAGTGCACAACACACTTGGTTTACCCTGTCCGTGTCTGCCGATCTGTGGACGCAGCCCAGACCATCAGGGAAACCAACCTCCCTTCCATCGACTCCATCCACACCTCACGCTGCCTCGGCAAGGCCACCAGTCTCACCCCGGCCTCTCCCTCTTCTCCCCTCTCCCATCAGGCAAGAGGCACAGAAGATACAAAACGCACACCTACAGATTCACGGACAGTTTCTTCCACCCTACCACCAACTAGAGAGCGGTCCTGACCTCCCATCTACTTCTTTGGAGACTTTCAGACTATCTTCAGTTGGACATTTATGGACAGTCTGAAGAAGGGTTTCGGCCCGAAACGTTGCCTATTTCCTTCGCTTCATAGATGCTGCTGCACCTGCTGAGTTTCTCCAGCACTTTTGTGTACCTCGGACATTTATGGACTCTACCTTGCACTAAACGTTATTCTCTTTAGACAATGGACAGTAGGTGCAGGAGTAGGCCATTCGGCCCTTCGAGCCAGCACCGCCATTCAATGTGATCATGGCTGATCATCCCCAATCAGTACCCCGTTCCTGCCTTCTCCCCATATCCCCTGACTCCGCTATTTTTAAGAGCCCATCCAATTTCTCTACACCGTGGACCTGACTGTAATCATGTCCAGTCTCTCTGCTACCTGGTTCGCATGCAACAAACAGCTTTTCACTGTACCTCGGGACACGTGTCAATAAACTAAATTAAACTAAAGTACCCGAACGAACTTAAGGGCCTGTCCCACCAGCATGCAACTCTATGCGATTAGCGCGACCTAACGTGGTCGCTTGAGCCGTCCGGCGCCGTGGGGCCGGTCCCACTTCGATCGCCGGAGCCGTGCGGAATTGTGCGGAGTTCGTCCCGACACCGCGCGGGGCTCTGAAAAACTGACTATGTTCAAAAATTCCGCGCGGCAACAGCTTGTCGGCTCCCAGTCGCCTCGACGCATTACACACCTCCCCGACATCGTGCCTCCGTGACCCTTTATGTGTGTGGCTCCGTGGCCCTCTGTGTGTGTGTGTGCCTCGGTGCCCCTCTCTGTGTGCCCCTCTCTGTCCTGGCGAACTTACCTTAGACTTCGCTCCAAGTTCGCCTCACTTTGCGCCGCATTGCGCCACTCACCCGACCTCCCCGCTGCCCCTGCTGCCGGTTTGGTCGCGCTTGCCGCATGCAGGCGCATGCTGGTGGGAACGGCCCTGTACAGGGGATCACCCGACCACCGCGCGGCCCCCGCTTCTAGTTTGATTGCGTTCATCACATAGAGTTGCATGCTTGTAGGACAGGCCCTTTACCTTCCCGTGGGTGTTGAGTGGGGAGCAGACTATCGTCTAAGAGTGGAGGTACTGCCACGCCACTCCCGAATACAACACAGAGCGCTGCAGTAACTCAGCGGGACAGGCAGCATCTCTGGAGGACGTGGATAGGTGACGTTTGGGGGTCAGGCATTGCTCCAAGGTTGAGGGGAGTTCTGATTGAAGTATATAAAGTTATGAGAGGCCTAAATAGATGGTCAGATCCTATTGTTCCCTGGATGAAAAAGGCAAAGACTAGAGAACGTAGCTTTAAGGTGAGAGGGGCAAAGTTTAAAGGAGATGTGTCATAGAGTCATACAGGGCCGGAACAGGCCCTTCGGCCCAACCCACCCATGCTGACCAACATGTCCCATCTACACTTCTCAAACCTGCCCGCATTTGGCACATATCCCTCTAAACCTATCCTATCCATACATCTGTCTAAATGTGTCTTAAACATTGCGATAGTACCTGCCTCAACTACCTCCTTCATCAGCTTGTTCCATAGACCCACCACCCTCTATGCAAAAAAGTTGCCCCTCGGGTTCCTAATAAATCCCATTTCCCCCGAAATCTCGGGGTAGAGTTGCTGCCTTACAGCACCAGAGACCTAGGTTCCATCCAGACCACGGGTGCTGTCTGTACGGAGTTTGCGCGTTCTCCCTGTGACCCGAGTGAGCTCCGGTTTCCTCCCACATTCCAAAGACGTGCAGGTTTGTAGGTTAATTAGGTTCTGTAAGTTGTAACTTGTCCCGAGTGTGTAGGATAGTGCTAGTGCACGGGGCGATCACCGGTCAGCACGGACCCGGTGGGCCGAAGGGCCTGTTTCCAGGCTGCATCTGCAAACTAATTAAATGACCACACGCGGACAGCAGCAGCAGATTAGTCAGCCGGACCCGGCAGGGCACACGGACCCATATCATTAATCCCCCCCCCCCCCCCCCCCAGGACAACATTCACTCTACCCTGCTGCTGACTGTTCCAGCCTTTGCAAACATGTCGCAAGCTCACAAAGGCAACTGTTTACCAGCCTTTTGATTTTTCAACAACAGCTAATGTGGAGCTTGCTTCTCAAGGCCACAGCAACTGTCAATGCTCCTGTTGTCAGCAAAATAAATTGCCTGCAACCCAAGGCCGTCTCTCTCTCTCTCTCTCTCTCTCTCTCTCTCTCTCTCTCTCTCTCTCTCTCTCTCTCTCCCTCTCCCTCTCTCTCTCCCTCTCTCCCTCTCTCCCTCTCTCCCTCCCTCTCTCTCCCTCTCTCTTTCCCTCTCTACCTCTCTCTCTCATTCTTTTTTTTCTCTCTCCCTCTCTTTCTCTTTTTCAACCTTCCATTCCCTTCCACTCTCTCCTCCCCCCTCTCTCCCCATCTCTCCCTTTCTTCCCCTCTTTCCCCCTTTCCCTCTCCCTTTTCTCTATCTCTCCCCCTTTCTCTCTCTCCCCCTCTCCCCTCCCTCTCCCCCTCCCTCTCCCCCCTCTCTCTCCCCCCTCTCCCCCCCCTCTCTCCCCTCTCTCTCCCCTATCTCCCCTCTCTCCCCTCTCTCTCCCCTATCTCCCCTCTCTCTTCCCCCTCTCCCCCCCCTCTCCCCCCCCTCTCCCCCCCTCTCTCCCCCCCCTCTCCCCCTCTCTCTCCCCCTCTCTCTCCCTCCCTCCCCCCTCCCTGCCCCCCTCTCCCCCTCTCTATCTCTCCACCTTTCTCTCTCTCCACCCCTCCCTCTCTCCACCCCTCCCTTCCCCCCTCCCTTCCCCCCTCCCTTCCCCCCTCCCTTCCCCCCTCCGTTCCCCCCTCTCTCCCCCCTCTCTCTATCTCTCCTCCCCCTCTCTCCCCCCCTCTCTCCTGTTCTCTCTACCCCTCTCTTTCCATTTCCCACCCTCCCTCCCTCCCCCTCTCTCCCTCAGAGTACCTGCCTTGAATACCTCCACAGGCACCCCGTTCAAAACCAGGGTTGCCAACTTTCTCACTCTCAAATAAGAGACAAAAGGTTGAAAATAAGGGACAAATCCCCGATGGTATTTTGTTGGCGTGGCTGGGTGAATGATGAGTTGGCCTGTGTGCTGGACTGCACACTAAGCCCAGCCGGCAGGCCAGTTTTGGCCCAGGCGCTGGACCTTGCGTGCAACGTGGCGCGGGCCGGCCAATACCACTCAGCTGGCCCGCCGGCTGGGCTTTGCCTTCTGCTGCATGCACAGCCCAGCACCCCATCCAACTCATGAACCGAGGATCGGCCACGAGGAGAAGGAGGGGTGGTGTCGGGGGTAAGCGAAGGTCCGAAGGTCGGCCAACTGGCCGGGCTGACGACCGACGGGGCCATGGGCGAGGCGCTGCTGCTGCACTCCATGGGCTGCACTGCGTCGGGATGGGTGAGGCTCTCCGACCCGACAGTCCCCTCGACCTGAGTAGTAGCAGTCAAATATAGGACAAGAGCAGTCCTGTATGGGCCTATACGGGATGTCCCCGGCTAATACGGGACAGTCGGCAACCCTATTCCAAACACCCACCCCTGGTGTAAAAAAGGTTTCCCCTCAGGTTCCTATTAAACCTTTCCTCCTCTCACCTTACTATTCCCCTGAACTACGGCAGTCATAGAGTCACAGAGCTGTACAGCATGGAAACAGGCCCTTCAGCCCACCTTGTCCATATGACTTACTGTGCAATCCTGTGTCCCATTTGCCTGCTGTTGGCCCATACCCTTTAACCCTTCCTATCGATATATCTGTCATAAAAGTCATAATTCTATCTGCTTCTATAGCTTCCTCTGGCAGCACGATCCAGATACGGACCACCCTCTGAGTGAAAAGGTTGCCCCCGAGTTCCCTCTTGAATCTCTGCCCTCTCACCATAAGCCTGTACCCTCTAGTTTTAGAATCCTCTACCCTGGGAAAAAGTGTGAGTGTCCTCTGTGATCTTGTACACCTCAATAAGGTCACCCCTCAGCCTCCTACACTCCAGAGAAAAAAGTCCCAGCCCATCCATCCTCTCCCTGTAACTCAAGCCCACAAGCCCAGGCAACATCCTGGTGAATTTTCCCTGCATCCTTTCCAGCTTTTAATAGCATCCCTGGCCAATTGTCTGGTGTTCCAGTCTCCAGAGGGGATGCGGCCTGCTTTTGCTGCAGACAATTTGCTATAAAGCTGAATCGCCTGAACCTGGGCGAAATGGGATTCAGTAAAATAGGAAACACAACAAACTGCAGACGCTGGAATATTCGGCAAAAAAGCCACAAAGTGCTGGAGTAACTCAGCGGGTCAGGCAGCATCTCTGGTGAACATGGATAGGTGATGTTTCGGATTGAGACCCTTCTTCGGACAGGTTATGGGGGGGGGGGTGAGAAAGCTAGAAGAGAGGTGGGGACAGGACCGAGCCTGGCAAGTGATTCGTGGTATGTGTGGGCAAGAATTGCAGATGCACCTATTCCTTTTCTCCAAAAATGTTCCCAATGTTGGGCGAGTCCAGAACCAGGGGCCACAGTCTTAGAATAAAGGGGAGGTCATTTAAGACTGAGGTGAGAAAAAACGATTTCACCCAGAGAGTTGTGAATTTATGGAATTCCCTGCCACAGAGGGCAGTGGAGGCCAAATCACTGGATGGATTTAAGAGAGAGTTAGAAAGAGCTTTAGGGTCTAGTGGAGTCAAGGGATATAGGGAGAAGGCAGGCACGGGTTATTGATAGGGGATGATCAGCCATGATCACAATGAATGGCGGTGCTGGCTCAGAGGGCCGAATGGCCTCCTCCTGCACCTATTTTCTATGTTTCTATGTTTCTATCTATGCTGCCTGACCTGCTGAGTTGCTCCAGGTTATTGCGTCAATCTAAGTGATAGGTGGATACATGTGCGGGAGGGGAAGCCCACTGGTCAGTGGGTGGACAAAGTCCAGAGATGATGAGAAGTCAAACGGCTGTGAGATAAGGATAGAAGAGACATGAAATGTGAGGCCGGAGGAAAGGATGTCGGTGAAAGGGGACAGGTTAAGAGGAAAGTGGGGGAAATGGGTGCTTCAGCTGGGGCACAGGAAAGGGAAGGGCAAGAAAAATGCAGGTGGAATGAGAGTTGTTGGTTAGACTTTAGAGATCCAGTGCTGAAATAGGCCCTTCGGCCCACCATATCTGTGCCATCCATCAATCACCCCGTACACTAGCACTATCTCACACACTAGGCACAATTTACAATTTTACCGAAGCCAATTACCCCACAAACCTGCATGTCTTTGGAGTGCGGGAGGAAACCGGAGCTCCTGGAGAAAACCCACGCGGTCACGGGGAGAACGCGCAGACTCCGTACAGACAGCACCCGTAGTCAGGATCGAACCTGGGTCTGTGGCGCTGTGAGGCAGCGACTCTATCTAAACTGACCTAAGCTTGGAGACTGCAATGTTCATACCGTTGGGTTGTCAGCTGCCCACGCACAATATGAGGCATGAGGAAAATAGGCCCATTTTATATTTTGGAAGGAGCAGTTCTTATCGATTAGGTAAAGCAGCCATCACACTGATTCTGAAGTGATACCAACATCCATCTGGGGAACAGCATTGACAAAACATCTTCCATGGTAGATCACTGGCTGTGAATCACTTGTGGGAAGACCCTGTAGCTGTGGGAGGTGTTGGATAAATCAAGCTCTTTCCATAACAAACATATCATTAGAGTCACACAACACAGAAACAGGCCCTTCGGCCCACCACTCCATGATGACCTGTATGCGCATCTGCGCTAATCCCATTTGCCCACATTAGGACTGTATCCTTTCGTTTATTTTTGGTTTAAAGATACAGCGCGGAAGCAGGCCGTTTGGCCCACCTTGTCCGCGCCGACCAGCGATCACCGCGTACATTAGCACGATCCCACACACTGGGGACAATTTACCACTTACAGAAGCCAAATTAATCTACAAAACTTGCACATGTTTGGAATGTGGGAGGAAACCCGGAATACACGGAGAAAACCCACGCAGTCACGGGGAGAACGTGCAAACTCCGTACAGAGAGCACCCGCAGTCAGGATCGAACCGGGTCTCTGACGCTGTGAGGCAGCAACTCTACCATTGCGCCACTGTGCTGCGCTAGTGCTGTCCTTGAAACATGGACCTACCAAGCCCCGCCGTGTCCACTAACGAGAAGCACAAGAGGGCAGCAAAAACACCGGGACCACCACCTCCTGAAGTTGTCCTACAAGACATGCACCGTCACGACTTCTATCGCCCTTCCTTCACCGTCACTGGGCCAGAATCCTGGACCTCCCTCCATTGTGGATTTACCCAGAGCTCAGAGACTGGACTGGCTCAAGAAGAAACCTCCCCACCACCTTCTCAAAAGGTCATTAGGTACCATAACACCCCTCCCCCCCCCACCTTTTACCTCCCTTTCCCACAATTTTACCACCCCCCCCCCCCCCCCATTCTCCCCCCTCCTCCATTCCCATAGGGACGGTTACATATTTCTCCCCTTCCCCACTCCCCCTCCACTTCCACCCACGTTCCATCCTCTGGCTTCACAATTCTCACCTCTAATCTCCTGAACTCACACCTTTTGCCTTTTCGTCTCTGCCCTTTGTCCAACTATCTGCCCATCAACCTCCACCCCTCCCTGCCTGTATCCACCTGATCTCCCACCTCTGTGCTCCAAATTGCAACCCACTCCCGCGCCACACTCTGAAGTAAGGTCCTGCCTGAGAGGTGACCTGTCCGTGTTCTCCAGAGATGCTGCCTGACCTGCTGAGTTACACCAGCGCTTTGTGTCTTTTACGGGAAATTAACTGCGGTCTCATCCTGCGAAGCTCCATATCCTTGAACGTATAGACTAAAACCTGGCGGCACAGTGGCGCAGTTTTAGATTTGCTGCCTCACAGCACCGGAGACCCAGGTTCGATCCCGACTCCAGATGCTGTCTGTGCGGAGTTTGTACGTTCTCTCTGCCACCGGCGTGGGTTTTCTCCGGTTTCCTCCCACACTCCAAAGACGTTGAGGCTTGTTAGGTTAATGGGCTTCGGTAAAATTGTAAATTGCCCCCTAGTGTGTAGGATTGTGCTCGTGTGCAGGGGATCGCTGGTCGGCGCGGGCTGAAGGGCCTGTTTCTGCGCTGTATCTCTGAACTAAACTGAACTCCACTTTAACTCTGCGCCCAAACCAATGAAGATGCTCCTTCTCAACAGCGTGGAGGGATGGACTATTAACTGCTGGCCCAGCCTGCCAAGGCCCTACATCCTTGGATGGATTTAGCAAATAAATAAATCAAACAATATTTCACTTTAATGTTAGCTGCGTGTTCATGTTCAGATGCTCACTCTGCCGTGGGATCAATTATTGTGCTTTCTCCCAGCCAAGGGAGCAAGTGCCTG